>JAZDUH010000245.1:6955000-7315000 GCA_036419115.1 Scarus forsteni | reverse complement strand
CAGAATGGCTGACCAAGGGCCACCGTACAGTCCTGATCCAGAAGGATCCCCAGAAGGGAACAGTCCCATGCAACTATCGGCCAATCACCTGCCTCTCCACAACATGGAAACTCCTGTCAGGCGTCATTGCAGCAAAGATAAGTGGGCACATGGATCAATACATGACAGAGACATAGAAAGGTAAAAATACCAGAGGAGCAAAACACCAGCTGCTGGTAGACAGTACAGAACAGGTAGACAGAGCTGTAGAACCAGACAGACCAACCTGTGCACTGCCTGGATTGATTATAAGAAAGCCTATGACTCAATGCCACACACACACACATATATATATATTTGTATATATATATATTTGTGTTTTTCCAGAGAAGAAGAAGAAGAGGAGAAAGAAGCCTGCTAAGGCACAAATTGGTGCTGCTTTCATTTATAAATGTAAGAAACATTAAAGTATCTTTAACAAGTTCGTAGCATAGCTATTTTTTACGTCCTTCAGCGTCTGTAAACAGCTGCAAAATTTGTTACTTATCCTTCTGAATGCCCGGTTTGTTCATGTGATTCTTGGCACAGCCACTTCTGTCACAAGAATATCCAACTCATCTACTGGCACTATGACATTTAGAAAATTTCAGTGTTGTGTCCGAAATCTCATTCGGTCATTCCCTGTGTAGTTAACTATTTAATTTACACTACATAGGGAATAGTGAGTGAGTGAATGAGTACGTGGTTTCGAACACAGCTATCATGTACGTTTCATGTTGGTTTGTTATAAATGATTTTGAACACAAAATCAGTTGCTGGTCTGTCAATGTTGTATAACAGTGAATCTTGCCGACCTTTTCTCTGTAGAACTCAAAATTCTTCAACTTTGACTGACACTTGATTGGGTAACTTGGTTATTATCATTAAATTAATTTTGAATCATGGTTCCCAATTGATTTTCAGTAACCTTAATGAGACTGACTTAATAACTTGGCTATCATTTCCCTTTATGTTGTGCCCCACGGTGGATTTAATGCAAATGAAGTCCCATTATTTAATGTACTTAATTGTTTCTGATAGCCAGTATTATTAAGTGGTGGCACCAGAATCCCCAACATTTCTGGAGCCCCCACATGACAGTGAATCATTAGCCACTGTTCATAAATGCAGGACACTGTCATTACCTTTATAGCAGCTAGTGGAAATGTTCTGCTGCTGTAGTCCACCATGACCCATTAGTGCTAAAGCAACACAGCAGGAAACCAAAAGGCAGAAGCAAAACTTACACCCCTCATCAAATCCTTGAAACTTGAAAAACTTGAAACCAGATCTTGGTAGCAAAGCCTTGTGCTCGACATGATTTTCTCTATGCTTACTGAAAAAAAAGCATGACGACTCCAAAAAAAGATCATTCAAAGTATAGTGTGAAATAGTCAAGCACTACAACAAGAAACCTTTTCAGTATTTCTATAGTTAGATTTGATTAACACATAATTTTTCTGGCTAGTCTGGAAACAAAGAAACATTTCATACATCTGGGGTGTAAGTAAAATATCTTGTCATATGAGGAAAAATTCAATTAATCTCCTTCAGTGGATGAGGCTCGACTGTTGAACCTTTCAAAACAGAAAAGATGTGGTTGACAGACGAAAACGGGTGCAGATGATGTAGTCATTAATTTGGACACATCCTGAGAGGAGTACATGACAGTTGCACCATAAAGCCAGAAACCTGGAGGGGGTCTGACGCCTGCAGGAACATGGCTCAGAAACTCTCCGCCTTGGCAGGTCTGTCTATAGGAATTAGAATCTATAGATGAGACTGAACCTTGTATCGTATTAACAGAACCTTGAGGGAGGCTGAAAGGCACAATGTTCCAGTTCATTGTGTCTAGGAAAAGTGGACTACTGGCAGAGTTAATAGATTTGATCACCAGAAAAGTTCGATATTTTTTCTGGATCAGGCCAGAATCTCTTCAAATATCCTCCATACTGACCCCTTCACTATGCAAGGGGTCAGCCCCGTGCCCTGGTCTAACCCACCAGCTTCTGGGCATCCAGTATGCGGAGCAGGAAAGTGCCCCAGATGCCCGGAGTAGTACAGCTGGATCTCCTGTATTTAGCAGCTGACCCTCCTGTAGCAGCCCTCCTGAGCATGGCCCTGCAAACAGTATCCAAAACTGAACTGAAGAGGAGCAGGCTTTAAGGACTTCAGCATACATCTCCAGCCATTCATCAGCGTCCAGGCCTCACATGAGTATTGGAAGACCGGCAGTCCAGGGTCCTATGACTTTTGTTTGCCTTGTCCCGCAAACTCATCTCTCAAAAGGCAAGGCCGGATTGATGAATTACGCCACCAAGGTATATGTTTTAGGGGTGTGACAAATTATTGATATTATGATATATAGTCATCCTAGTATGTGTAATCCAATGATCTATGCCCTTGCCCCTCGGATTGATTTTTTTATCTTTAAAAATGTGGTGCAGTACTCAGAGGTCTGCGTACATGACTTGATTATGTCTTTCAAATGCTTTTTGAAAAAGTGTTTAAACATCATTTCTTTGATACAGTTGTTCAGTCTTTGTCAAATTCTGTGAAAATTTGTTTAGCAAATACATCAATCCTATAATTTTATCTTTGAGCCATTTTATTTTCTTCTGTTAATTAGCTATCATTATCTGTAGCTGATGTTCATGCATACATTAAATCAGTAATGGAAGTATCATTGTATTATAATATTATCAATACTGTAGCCTAGGGGTGTGCGATACGATATTAAATCGTTAAAGATTATAACGATTTAATATCGTCATAAAGCAGAAAGATCGTCAGATCGTCTGTGTGGGCACAGAGACTTTGACGTGCACTTGACTGGCCAATCGTAGCACATTATGCGCAGTGCACGGTCGTATCTTCTGTTTGGTTATGTAGTGTAAAGCCATGGCGGAAAGAAAAAAGGAGATAAAAGCTTGAAGATGTTTTAACAAAAATCTGTTATAAAGCTGCTGTATTATTCACTCAGGTTATAGACATTGCAGTTAGATAACATTTGTTTTGAATTGTTGCACTTTAAGAGATAATGTTGATATTGTTGTTCATTACCTTTTATGTTTACATTTATTGCACATTTTTATAAACACTGCACTATTTAAATTAAAACCTGTTCAGAAAGTTTCTTTGGCTTAAATTGTCATTTTTTTTCTTTTAGGGTTTTACACGTTTTATATGATAAACATAGGGAAAAAATGGTCCAACATGCAAATTAGTCTAGAAAAATCAGAGTAAAAAAGAATCGTGATCCTGATTTTATTTTTAAAAAATCGTGATATGATATTTTTGCCATATCGCCCACCCCTACTGTAGCCCATGTATCATACACTGTATAGTATGATACATGGTACATTGTTCCCAACCCTTTTGTTCAAAGACAAATTTAGCTATGTGGCAGGTGAACTCAGACAGAGCAGCAGAGTTATCCAGACATAAAAAGCTCTGAAGGGCACTCAAGCATCAGTATTTTCTGCCACAGTTTATGGAGCACTCCGCATACATGATGTGTGATTACAGTAATATTACAGCACAGTGCAGGAACACTTCCGATCCTAAATCTCCCAAAAACCCTCTGAGCCCAGAAAGTGACTAACAAAAATAATGAACAACTACTTTTGGTTTCAGAGCATCTGTTCACGAAGATCACCAACTCCCTTGGACCATTTCATGTTCACAGTGTGTTGAAACATGGTCTAGGCCGAATCACACCAGTGGTGTTCTGAGTCACACAAAAAGCCACCTCCATCATAGTTAAAGGCAGGCAGGGTTGCTCTGACTGCAAGTTGCACTGTGCTTTATGGGAGGAAGCAGCAGTCTCTGTGCCACCTACTAAACAATTTGTCCTCCTAAGATGCTACATTTAGCCTTGTTACACTTTGCCTAAATGTTTCAGATTTTAATCTGCATTTTCTCCCAGTTTGTTTGCTTGTGGACTGCTGTCAATTGTATGACCTGTTTTTTTATTTAGTAAAGACATCGTAATTTTAACCTCATCTCTGTGTCTTGAGTACCTGGAACCTTTCACAGACGCTTTTTTCAAATCTGTGTCGCTGAGAGAAAAATTGGTTAGTGCTTTCTGTTGTAATTTGGTTCCTTCTTATTGTTGTTTTTTGGAAAGCAGAGCTGCTGTGAGAATGGTCAGTGTGTGATAAAATTCTCCTTTGTGGCTTAGCTTTTGTTTTGGGGGGCTCTGGGATGGAGGCTGTCTCAGGGGCTTTTTTCAGTCAAACTCAATAAACTTCTTGAATATTAATTACCAATCTACACCTCAGCTCTCCAAGCAGTTGGAGATTTTACCTAATTGTTCATAAAGTCTGCGTGAATAGAATTATATTAATACTTCCATGTTCGACCTTGGCTCAATAATAAGGGATACACATGACAGTCAATGCGCTTTTTCTACACTTCTTTAGCAGATGATGATGCTGACACAAAGTAATTGTAATCCACTGCAGCCTCTCTGAAGTGGCTTTGTCAGTGGGTGCTTTAAAATTAGACCACTTGATTATGCCAAAAATCATGATCCTCATTAGTTTAATATCTAGATTGCATCTATTAAACATGATTACTCAGTTTTTATGTAATCTGCATTTGTTAAACTTGTGCTCTCATCATGTCCAAGTATCCTCATTGAGTCATGTTGCCTTATATGCAAATCCACTTGGTGATACTCTGAATGACTGTGCCCATAGATCCACTTATTCAGTTTTTGTTTTGCTATAAAGCTCCCATATTTGCTCCTTTTCTGCAGTGTGACATGGATCCGTCATGTCTCTGTGAAACGTAAGTAACATGCTTAAAGAGTCACCTTCATATGCTAAAGAGCCAGAGTAAAGCAGCGTACATACTGGAATTCACGATCATCCTTCAGTGTAGCTTTAGTGAAGCAGGTGCTCAACCATATGTTGCTAACAGTGCTAATCCTTAATTCATGTTGGTTACTACTCTCTGGCTTATGACAGCACAGCTCTTTTCCCACAAAACATCACAGGCTAACATGCTAACGGCAGTGGGAGCTTCCGAGCTAACGTTAGCACAAACAGAGGGACCTGGGGTTGGGTAAGTCAGCCATGAAGTGCACACATTAGGTGAATATGAGATACCTGATGGCGATATCTGGAGGCTCCCCAAGCACATTTTATGCCCTTTCTACAAATAACTTTTCTCCTTCACAATTATATTTTCCCCCTATTCTCAGTTTGGAATTATGACATGTGCTGTGTATCCCCTCTGTAGACAGTTGCATGAAAAAGTATGTGAATCCTTTGGGATTACTTGGATTTCTGCTTAAATTGGTCATAAAATATGTTCTGATCTTCATCAAAGTCACATCACTAGACAAACACAGTCTGCTTAAACTACTACAACACAAAGAAATTATACATTTTCATGTTTTTATTCAACACAATATGTAAACAGTCACAGTGCAGGGTGAAAAAAGTATGTGAACCTTTGGATATAATAATTTGGCAGCAATAACCTTAACCAAATGTTTCCTGTAGTCATAGATAAGACCACACTGGTCAGGAGGAATTTTGGACCATTCTTCTGTACAAAACTGTTTCAGTTCAGCAATATTTCTGGGATGTCTGGTGTGAATCGCTCTTTTGAGGACATGCCACAGCATTTCAATCGAGTTGAGGTCAGGACTCTAACTGGGCCACACCAGAAGCCGTATTTCTTCTGTTGAAGTCATTCCATTGTTGATTTACTTCGATGATTTGGGTCGTTGTCCTGTTGCATCACCCATCCTCTGCTTCAGTTGGTGGACAGATGGTCTTAAGTTTTCCTGCGAAATGTCTTGATAAACTTGGGAATTCATTTTTCTGTTGATGACAGCAATACGTCCAGGCCCTTAGGCAGCAAAGCAGCCCCAAACCATAATGCTCCCTCCACCATATTTCACAATTGGGATGAGGTTATGATGTTGGTGTGCTGTGCCTTCTTTTTCACCACACATAGCATTATGTGTTCCTTCCAAACAACTCAAATTTGGTTTCATCTGTGAACAAAATATTTTGCCAGTAGTGCTGTGGAACATCCAGGTGCTCTTTTGCAAACTTCAAACGTGCAGCAATGTTTTTTTTGGACAGCAATGACTCCTTTGGTGGTGTCCTCCCATGAACTCCATTCTTGTGTGATGTTTTACGTATAGTAGATTTGTCAACAATGTTAGCATGTGCCAGGGATTACTGTAACTCTTCAGATGACACTCGACGATTCTTCACCTCATTGAGTATTATGCTCAGTGCTCTCACAGTCATCTTTACAGTACAACCACGCCTTAGCAGAGTAGCAACAGTGCTGAACTTTCTCCTTTTGTAGACAGCCTGTCCTACTGTGGACACATGCCTTTAGAGATACTTTTGTAACCCTTTCCCGCTTCATGCAAGTCAACAATTCTTGATGGTAGATCTTCTGAGAGCTCTTCTGTGCGAGGCATGGTTCACATCAGGCAATGCCACACACTATCTAATCACATTGATTGGACCCCAGGCTGGCTGACTCCTGGCTCCAATTAGCTCTTGGAGAAGTTATTAGCCTAGGGGTTCACATACTTTTTCCACCCTGCACTGTGACTTACATATTGTGTTGAATAAAAACATGAAAACTTATAATTTTTTTTTGTGCTGTATTAGTTTAAGCAGACTGTGTTTGTCTAGTGATGCGACTTAGATGAAGATCAGAACATATTTTATGACCAATTTAAGCAGAAATCCAAGTAATCGCAAAGGGTCCATATACTTTTTCATGCAACTGTATAATGTCATAGCTGCTGTGCACCTGATTTTTACTCCTGCAGCATGAGCACTGAGGTTGTTTCTGACCACCTGACTGTTCAGCGTGAGCTTGAGTAGTCGTGCGCCACAAGAGATTCAGTGGCACAGTGTGAGCCGACATTCCTCTGTATGCTCAGCTTAAGAGGTGTTAATCTTTGCAATAAAATAATGTAATGATTGCATTATTTCCCATTTATGACACTCAGGTTGAGTTCAACAGGTTGACTACATCTGCATGCCTGAATGCACTGAGTTGTTACTCTGGCTCATTTGCATATTTTTTCATTAGAAAATAGTTTAATAGGTGTAACTAATGAAGTGGCTATTTGATCATTTTTTTGCATTAACAGTGACTGTATCCACTCAGTCACATGCCTCAAACTTGACAAACAACAAAAAAAACACGCCTTAAAATATTCATTATGGTTGTTTTTGCATCAGAGACCTGTAAGAAATCCCTCCAAGTTAAAAGAGACTTGTTCTCCTGATCTGTAGATATCTAATGCATGCATTTACATACTAATGTGAAAATGCTGGATGCAGTCAATACATTCAAGTAAAATACATCCTGATTTGTGGCTATTTCCCCAGAAGCCAGTTTTATTATATTTGATTACTGGCAAATTTCTCTGTTCTATTGTCAGTAAAAACTTACTTTAACCAAACTTTATGATGAAATGCAAGCTGCATAAGCAGTGGAATAACAAAACAGATCTGTTTCAATAATATGAATAAAGGCTGACAGCCGTTAGTCATATAAAAATGAGATATTTAGAAGCCTCTCTTCTTGAACATCCTCATCTTTAATGAGAGTGAAAATGGCTAGACCACAGCTCATATTGGCCCTTGGCTTCTCTGAATTTAAATGTCTGTCAGTGGCATCTCTGAACCCTGCCATTTTTTGAGGAGTCAGATAAGGATAACAGCAGACTTTTATTCAGAGAGCATACATCCAAGAGTTTGAGAAAGATGATGAGAAAATGAGGTGGTGATTTCAAAGATCCCTGTCAAAGTGGTTCAAGTGACAGTATCAATATTCTTAAATTAGCTTTCTAAACATATAGTGGAAACAAGATGCATAAAAAAAACCGTCAATCCATCATGGAATAGAAAACCAACTTAAAAAAAGAAATGTAACACAATTAAGTCGATTCAGGAATGTAATAATCAGGGCTCCAGACTAACTTTTTGTGTTGGTTGCAACGGCGCACTGATACATTTTTTTAAGGTGCACAGCACAAAAATTAGGTGTACCCAAATTTTTCAGTGTCACTTTTAACGCCATAAGGTCACCAATTTATCACTCTCCACAACCTTTATAATGTAAATGCTTTATAAACAAGAATAAGATTTAAAGAAATACTTCTCTTTATTTGAAGCAAAATTATTTATTAAAAGAAAAACAGAGCATTTAAAGGTGCTATGAGGAGAATCTATTACCGGCGAAATAAAGACTCTGCTACCCATGAGCACGTGCGGCGACTGTCGTAATGCTGCGTTCCAGTAACCTCAGAAATGGGAGCGACATCATCTCCGACTTATCGGCGTTCCAGCTGAAGTCAGAAAAAAACATGCCGATCTACCAGGCTATTGTTAGCTGTTGTTAGCACGCCCTGCGTTGTTGCATGAAGAATGTGATGATCACTATGGCAGCATTTTTGTAAATATAAGTCTCACAATACTATGTATACAGCTGATCTAGAGCGACACACCCCAGTCAAAAGTGCAAATAAATTGATTATTACAGGAGCTAAATAACTGTTCACACTCGGGCTGAAACGATTCCTCGAATATTCGCGAGTACTCGATTACAAAATATCCTCGTATTAAATTTTGTGCCTCGAAGCCTCGTTTAATATATAATTATTCATATAAATATATATCTGGACTACTATACAGTGCACGGTGTTTGACACGGACGGTCATTTCTGTAGCACAACTTCCGCTGCTGTGCGGCTTGTAAAATCATGAAGGAAGAGAAAAGAGAGGGA
The DNA here is from genome assembly GCA_036419115.1 of Scarus forsteni. Taxonomy (NCBI): domain Eukaryota; kingdom Metazoa; phylum Chordata; class Actinopteri; order Labriformes; family Labridae; genus Scarus; species Scarus forsteni. Next base: position 7,306,200 of record JAZDUH010000245.1, on the reverse strand, counting down.
CAGAAAGGAGAGAGTCCGCAGAAGAAATGGCAGAGAGTGTCCCAAGTGTGTGGTCACTACAAGAAGGGATGAAAAGAAAACACAGTGCAGTGTGTCTGATGTCAAACAGAGTTAGCCTAGCATGTAGCTTAGCATGATAGCACATTGTTAGGGCTGCAACTATTACTATTACAGCATTTTAAATATGCTCATCACAGACATGTGTCCTCTTTCCATGGTGGAGGACACAGGATTTAAGAACATGATCAAGGATTTCAATCCAAACTACACAATGCCCTCCAGAACACACTTCACAAATATAATTGCAGAATTATATTACTGCTTTCTAAATCAGTATTGTATTGGCTTTGTTTTAAGCCAGTACTGGTTTAAACTTTGAAAGTTGTTAAAATAAAAACCCTTTTCTGAGGAATAAACAGCATTTGGTTGCTCAATTTGAAAGCCCTAACATGTTGCATTGTATACAATTGATTTGTTTAAAAACAAAAAAGTATATTTTGTTAGAGTACTCAAAGAAATAATTGACAGAGTACTCGATTCCAAAAATACTCGATAGTTGCAGCTCTAGTTCACACTGGGGGCATCCATCTTTGATTGTCAACTCGGGGGTGGCGAGGTTTCACGAGTTCCCAGTAGGAAATTCAGACTTCGGGGGACATTCCAGTTAAGTTTCCTACTTGGAACTAAAAATTCCTACTTCTGACTACAACTGGAACGCACCAAAAGACGTGACCCAAGCCAAGTGTGTGTTTGTTTGTTGTTATGCAAATCGGACCTTCATCAGAACTCTGCATTGCTTTACAACTTCTTTTTTCAACAACTTACAGGATGCAAAGCGACAAGGTAATGCATCTCGTTCTAGTTACGTAGCGGTAGTTTTTGATGTGTGACAACAAGCAATTTTTTGAAAAACTTATTATCGTAGTTGTATATATACAACTGCTATATATCGCTACTTACAGCCCGGTGCTCTAAGACGTGTAATATAAATAATAAAATAATATAAATTTGCTCTAGTTTTAATTGTTTTACTCCCGAAGTTGAGTATCCGGGTCAGTCCAGTCTTGTCCGACCCGACCGGAAGGCTAAGGAATAGCATTTGTAGATAACCTATTTTAAATGCTATAAAACTCATCGATAAGTGCGTATTTCAATCAGGCATATATTGAAAAGTGAGACTTTTTTGTAATTACTTAGAAACTCCTCACAGTCTCTTTTAAGTGTTTAGTGCTTTACTGAACTGAATTTTAATATTTCAAACTCAAACATCTCAAGTTAAGTAAAATATTTCAAATTAAGAGACCTAATGTTTAAGGTGCTAAACTGAACTGAAAAATGAAATAATTATTCATATTTTAACAACCATCAACATAACATAACTGGATGGTCTTATTCTCTATAAATTTATACCCAGAATAAGACTTCACACACTATAGTCAATATTTACAAAACTGAAACTAAGATGAATAATTAAAAAACAATTCTCAAACAAATCTATGAAAACGACATTTAAAGCAGAACATTTAATGCCTTTTTGCTTTATTTTTCTCTCTTTTTTTGGCTTTGTATTTTTATTTACAGCCCAACTTTATGTACAGTTGGGAGCAGTGTTCAGATCATTTGTCTGCAGTGGGCGTGAACACTCATCTCTGTGCCTGTGTGACTGAGAAACAGCAGAAAAGACTGAGCAAATATAGATGTTATATTAAACTTTTCTTTGTTTTACTTGTTATTGTTGTTAATTTTTAGTTATCTGACAGTCTCTAACATTAATTCGGCAGAGCTTCGTTGCTTTTTCAGAGTTACGCTCTGTGCTGAAATCTGACACCACTCTCTGGGCCAATTTGCATGCTAACAGCTGATTGGATGATTACTGAGGGCTGTGTATGTGTGTGCGTGCGTGCATGTGTGTGTGCTGGCCCTGCTGTAAAACGGAGAGACAGAGGAAGCAGGCGCTGTGTTTTGTCCGTTTTGGCGGATTTTCCGCTACTGCAGTTACTTATGGCGACTTTAATAGGCTACATTACGTTTGTAGGTATATTGAAATGTGCTTTCTCAACTTCTAACCTTTTGATTTGAGAGAAAGAGAGAGAGGATGGGCTTGCGACAGAAGTCAATGTTTTCACCAAGGAGCCAGGTGCACCGATGCTACCAACAAAAAAAACATTTTAGTTTCATGTGCGACCAAAATGGTTGCACACTCGACCCCTGATAATGATCACGTGCAGATGTGTTTCCAGGAAAAATGCATTTGAAAAAACTCACAATGGTTGGAGTAAAACCTGAACATTGTATTGCTCTTCTGATTCCTCTTTGAACTGTAATCATTTTAACAGATGGGGATGACCATATTGTAAGGTAGCCTGCTTATAATATCAGAAGAGACATAGCTTACCAATTATCATCTTTCAACAGTAATCTGTAGTCTTATTCAGTGGTCCACAGCCTCTCCTGTACCTCAGCTCAGCTTTATGTAATACAATGTTGTCCAGTACTGGCTTTTGCAGTCTCAATCAATCAAAATGTATTTATAGAGCACTTTACAACACTCGAGGTGACCAAAGTGCTTCCCAGATTAAAACAGATAAGATAAGAAACAAAAGCAAATTAAAAGAAAGCAACAAAGGAACACGTCAGGAAATTAGAAACAGATAAAAACAGATAAACAAGACAAAAATAAAACAACATGTCACCACATTACGTTGTATTCAAAGCCAGTCTAAAAAAATATGTTTTAAGCCAGGCTTTGAAAAGGCCAAAGTCGGTAATCATGCATATGTTTGGGGGGAGTTTTTTCCAGAGTCTGGGTCCAGCGACTGAAAAATCCCGATCACCCCGGTGCTTGTACCTGGTGCTAGATACTTCTAAAAGCAGCTGATGAGAAGACCTTAACTCCCTGTTGTGGTTTCAAACAGAGAGAAGCTCACTCAACTAAATAGGTGCAAGGCCATTAAGGGCTTTAAAAACAAAAAGTAAAAATGTAAAAATCTATCCTTGCAGAAACTGGAAGCCAGTGGAGGGAAAAGAGGACTGGGGTGATGTGTTGGCGCCTCAGGGTGTTGGTCAGGAAACGGGCTGCCGCATTTTGCACCAACTGAAGGAGGCAACGGGCAGACTGGGAAACACCGACATAAAGAGCATTACAATAATCAATACATGAGCTTATAAGGGCATGAATGGTTCTTTCAAGGCCAGCACGATTTAAAAAAGGCTTCACTTTGGATAAAAGACGTAGTTGATAAAAACTTGCTCTGACCACACTGTCAAAGTCTCTCTTGTTTTTTACCCCAAAAATCTGCCTGAAATAACACTGACAAAGCTGAATAGGACAATACACGCCTACAGCAGAGCGAAATAGCAGCTAACAAGGCTGATGTCTGTGTTAGTTACTGTTTTCTAGGTGATAGGGCTGTGAGAAGTTATCTTAATAACCTTTGTTTAGATTAAATAGGTTTGTTACCAAATCTCTACCTACTAGCTTGTTGGCTCTTCTGCTTAAGTCACTGCTAAGGTTTATAATAGTGACAAGTGTTAAGAATAGATGGAAACAGAGCCGAGGAGGAGACCCTTTGTATAGATATGACTGAGGTGTGACATCACTTAGCGCTCTGAGGATATCACACTTCATACAAGGAAAACATGGGATAAATCTATAGTTATTGACACATTACTTCGTTTTTAAAAGCTGGGGGAGATAGAATAAAACATTTGTATGCAAGTTCAGTGTATGCTCAGCATAAAAAGGCTCGAAATGTCACTTGCTTTGACTAAAATCCTTCAAAAGGAGCTTTTGTGGTGGGTGGATATCTTTGTTTTTCTCTATTGGTTGATTGGCAAACATGACTCCATGGAAAATTTCAGTAACGAACAACGCAATAATCATTAACATAGCTACTCCACTTAATTCATCCGCTGTATTACTTAACACGTTCACCCTGTGGCTGAGAGTTATAAGCAGGGGGCCTGTCTTGTGAAGCCACAATCAATAAACAACGAAGAAAGACTCATGTTCGAAGAAAACAGATCAGTCCAGAGAGCAAATGAAGACTCAAAGGCCACTAATCTTTAATAAAGTCAGTCTGAAGGCAGACACTTGTTATTCCCTGAGACAAAGCAAGAGGTGTTCACTGTTTTGAGGTCTATGTTAGAAATTTCAGGGTAAGATGTATCACCTAGCTAGACTAGCTGAGAACAGCCTTTCATTCATATTGTCTTTACTGTTTGAGTTGTATCTGTAGCAGATATCACAACAAGAAGGGTTTCAATGACTTCAAGAAAAAAGTGTAATAAAAAAGTGAGGTCACCCTGACAAATGTGTGAGGGAAAAAAATAAGTCTATTCATTCGAACCAGAACCTGTCTTTGTCTGAAAAGAATTGCAAACATAAAAGTGGAGATGGATCCATGTGTATGACATGACATCTTAGCACAAAAGCTAGATGTGGTGGGTTTCTTCATTCCTCTCGGGTTTCTAAAAGCTTTATCCATTAATGTTGGTGGGTGTGTTGTGATAGGTCAGCAGAAAGGAGATCCAAGAATAACGATGAATGGGGACAATATCTCCAAACACTGGTGTCTGCTGTTCTCCGTGTCCTTTTGTTGGTGACAGTGGTCGAAGAGAAAAGATTTTTCTGTAATAGCCAAGTAATAGCTCAGTGCAGCAGGAACATGATTAAACTATTGTTTTTGTTATTGTCAGGGTTTGCACATGCAGTTTTAAGGAGAGAAGGGAATATGACATTATGTTTTCTGAAAAATCCATACTCACTGTACACATGAAAACGCAAGACCGGCATTTTCAGATTTATCTACTCAGGTACTCGTTTCAAATAGTGTTTTTGGGGGGCACCAACCACCATATCTGTGCAGACAGTACACTTTTACGATTTAAAACTTGAGATATACCTGTATCTGTCTCTGTGTGGATGGCCCCAAGATGAGCCAAAGTGTGAAGGCTGCAGTAGATAATCAGGGCAATTCACTGAGGCCAAAAGGGGATGGGTGATGACAGTTATCCCATTTGACCAGTGTAAACTGGAAGACAGCTGCTGTCAAGGAGTAACAGAAACCCAAGTGTGCATCTGGACATTTGATATATAATTTTTTATTGCAAATCATTAAAGTTCTGTAATTTAGCTGTCCAAAAAACAGCCCATTGGGTTTCTTTCGCATACAAAGAGATATTTTGCACTGCTGGATATGTAGCCGAAACACTGCAGCTTTTTCTGTGACCATCATGAACTTAGTGACACTGCTTGATATTTACTTCTGTGTGCTACAACTCTTTCGATAAACTTTGTAATATGCATCTCTGAAGAAGGGCATAATATTTAGGATTTGTGTGCATGAGCTGACAGTTCATGCACTAGCATGCACTTGTGATTTTTCACATTTTTATTTTACTTTAAGGTCATAAAATTCCAAAATATGGCAGATTATCTGTCAGCAGGTAAACAAATCAGCATTTACCTTTTAAAGGGACAGATGAAGCTTTATTTTACTGTTACTGGCAAAATTGGAATGTGTTCTACAGAAATCTAGAAATTTTAACAGACATTTCAGTCATTTCCCTATATCAGTATTAGCAGGACCAAGTTCAAATATTGGCAAATCGATATTGGCTAAATCTAATGTCATGGATTCATAGTAGCCATGACTAACTTGAATCAAAATCATTTAGTTTTAGTGAAGGTAGTATTTAGGTTATTTTCTGACAGCCTGACCAGATGATGAGAGGAAAGCACTGCACCGATGGTGGAGGGATACAGAGACCCTACATTGCAAGACACAAAAGTTCTTAGTGTTGTGTTGAGTCAATATTTTTTGTGTAGTTTAAACCAGAAAGTGAGATAATTATGAAGACTTTTGGTGGCACCATTGACTGTTTTATAATACCAAACATATGAATGTATCTCTCTCCTGTGGACAAAGCTAGCGAGATAATTTAGGAGCAATCATTAACTTTGGCCATAGGCCTCAAGTAACCCCACTTCAAAAAACCCAAACTATCCCATTACTTTGTCATTGTAGCATTGACATAGAAATATCTCAGAATATAACTTAAGAATAACAATATGACGAAACTACATAAATATATCTGAAAGGATTTATACATGCACACTACATAGCAAGATTCACAATAGATAACAAAATAGTACATAACAAAATATATTTAACCTCAAATAACTCCATTACAACACCAGGCCCTGCTCTGCAGCACACAGTCTCATCATCATGTCTTCAGTTTGAGTGACCAAGAATGTTGTCATTTTATGGCTGCTTGCCTATGTAGAGAGACTATTTGCTGTTACAGTTCAGGGTCTTGAAGCCCAAACACAGCCAAAGAATCAGAAACAAGAGCCAGTCCCTCAAGGACCATTGAAGGGAAATACTGGAGCCACAGACCAGAGGTCAAAAAAGCCTGTTTATCCAAGAAAAACACTTCTGTTGTTCTGAGTATATTACCCCAGACAAACTTACCTTACTTAAGATTCTGCTTGAATTTCTGGCTTTGAATGGTCTGGTGTCTTTATACTATTCTAAGGTCCTCCCCTCATACTTGACTTCAAACCCACCCTCAGGTCCTTGAAATACACTTTTTTTCCCTTTCTTCAATCAAGGCTGAGGCTTGAGGGAAATAGAGTATCTGAAGTTGTAGCCCCAGGATTATGGAGCAGTCGCCCACAATGTATCATATCTCAGATGATTGACACTTTCAGATATGGCCTCATATCCCTCTCCCCCTTGGTCTGTGAGTCAGCTTGACATAAATAAAGTGCCATCTGCCTTTGTATGTTCATGTGCTATATTTATGGTTTCATTGTTACACTGGACTGGTCTATTGATTACCATACATCCCTCCACAGCTACTCTTTCCTGTAGTGCTGTACATCAACTAACTTCTGAAGCCTGAAGACGTTTCCAGGATCTAACTCTGACTCACATATGGACATATGCTAACAGGTGTGGGAGAGCGTGAGCGGCTTTGAGATATTCTGCTATAGATGGGAGTGCACTTACACAATGCTGTAAAAATAGCTGAAGAGACTGCAGGTACAAACATATGGCTGTATGTAAGGAAAGCTAATGGATGCACAGATAACACCTCATTATATCACCAAGAACAAGCCATGAAAGCATCCTTTGAAATAAAAGCAAAACTTTTACATCCTAAGAAAGGGATATGTGCTCAGTCAAGAGAATCCCAGTTATGGCCCTGTACCTGACTGATAAGATACAACATGACCCAGAGCTGCATACAAACAGCATCGCCGCCTTCAACAAACTCCAGAAAATAACAACACTAATATTGCCATTCCAAAAATGCCACTGCAATATGCCATCATTAGTTCTTGCTAATACATGCACTGGTACAGATTTCATAGCGTCAATATGGTCCCCAGTGCTGGGCCAGCAGCTGTCAAATCCACCAGTGTTTTATTTATGTGTTAACAGGTTCCTCAAGACCTAATGTCAGTGTCTGATGATATTAAATATTTTTAACTAGCAAGGACCACACCACAAATGTATGCGTTTGAAAGTTTAATGAAGATTAGGGTTTATGAGGAATGACAGTGATGAAAGTGCGACATGAGATTTGTCGAGAGATGAGCCGTCAGGAAGGACGTCTTGCCGGGCAGAGGGAGACTCAGCGTGTGGGGGGTACCGCCTCATCGTGTTCTGCCCGAGCTGATCTTGACCCCACCTAGGATAAGGTGAGCGAGGAGCTGAGTGGAGAAAAGAGAAAAACAATGATTGAGGTTGAAGGGTGGGAGGGTGGGTTGAAGAGTCACAGACAAACTGAGTGATGAGGCATGGCTGAGTAGAAGTAGGCTTGTCAGCTGATTGGACGTGTGGTTTGTGGCGTGGACCTGCTCCCGAACTCAAGTTAATACATTAACTCCATTTAAACTCGTGATTCCTGTTTTTTATTAAAAAAAAAAACAAATAAGTATTCATAATTTCTGTCAATAGGTAGAATTTTTTTTTTTTTCTTGACAGAATTAGACATCATTCAAAGAAACGCTCAGCCCTAATGTGTTAAAATAAAACGTTAAAAAAAAATTTTTTGATATGGAACTAAAGTTGTTCTAAAGGTAACAGCATTACATGGACACAACAGCTGTAGGTTGTCTCTTAAAGTGATATATATATATATTTTTATATTTATATTTATATATATTTATATATATACACACATATATACATATACATATATACACACATATACATATACATATATACACTTATACATATACATATATACACACATATACATATATAGACACATATACATACACATATACACACATATACATATACACATACACATATATACATATACATATATACATACATATACACATATATACATATACATATATATATACATATATACATACATATATACATATATACATATATATATACACACATATATATATACACACATATACATATACATACATACATATACATATACACACATATACATTACAATATGTATACATATACATACATACATATACATACATATATACATATACATACATATATACATAAACATATGTACATATACAAACACGTATACATATATAGACACATATACATATATAAATATACATATACACACATATACATATATATATTCAATATGTATATATAACTGTATATATGTGTATATATGTGTGTGTATATATACATATAGATATATGTGTATATATCTATATGTATATATATACATATATACATATATATTCGTGTGTGTGTGTATAAATACACGCATATATATTTATTTATATATAAAGTTAGATATACATATACTATGCATATATACAATATAGATACATATATACATATACATAGTATCGTGTTTGTATATTTTTTATTTTTATACGTTTATATATTTCAATATGTTGTGGTATAGCTTTACTTAGAAAATTAAGAATCATCCTAAAAATATATAGCCTACTTGTATTTTATAACTCCTTGATTTTCCTGTAGATGTCCCCTTAATGCCAATGACTGGAACAGCAGAGAATATATAAACTATTAGTGCTCCAAGGGCAAAAAATGTGAGACCATCCTGTCATACCATGTCTAGACATCCTTTAAAAAATTCTGGGATCTTCATCCATATTGTAATCACCACTGAAATCTTATCAAAACATTCCCTGAAAATTTCGGTAAATCTGTTGAACATTTTTCAGTTATCAGCAAAAATAAAACTACCCTATCTTGTAACGTTAATGCAGGATTTAAGAAGTTGTGGATCTGTATCTGGATTTGGATCACCTTGAAAATCAGATCACTCCTTCATTGTGCCATGACTGACATCCTAGTCTGGTAAGCATGGAAACATTTGTGGAAGCTTCATGGCTTAGCCTCTGGTGCACTCGCAAAAGTTTTGTTCTGCTTTGCCCCTGAAGAGGGTGATAGTGGAGCACCTGAGACTGTTTTATGCACGAATGCTGCTCTATGAAGAAATTTGCATCGCAATCATTGTTTTATGAAATGCTGTAAATCCACAAAAGCACCCTGAAAGGAAAATGATCACTCAATATTTTGTAACAAATTTTGGTGACTTCAGTTATTTATTTTAGGTAAAAAAAATAATAAAAAATAAAGTTGTGTCTGCCCCATTATTTTTACAGCTATAATATACATAACAAATCAACCAGCAGTCCTGAAGGGTCGTCTGAAGCCAAAGGTTTGTGGGGAAGTTAAATCAGCTTTTTGATTAAAATTAGGACTGAAATACTGGATATGAGAAATGCTCAATAAAAGAGACCAAGCATAATAAATTCCCCCCAAGTCAATTGTCTCCCGCAGACAGAAATTCAATGGTTTTATTATCATGAAAATGACTGCTGCTCAAATGAAAATAGATCTAATCTTATTCACAAAGAGCCTATGGGATTTGATTTCCTATCGTTTATAATGCCGTAATCTTGAGCTGAATTATTCAGGTTAGATGGGGTTTAGCATTTCAAATGAAAAAAAATAAACTGTGGAGACAATATTTAGAAGCCCAAGGTATTTTCAGTTATTTATCAACATCACTAAACAAAGCTCACACAGAGTCATTTACATAGATCCTCTTTTAAGACATCAGATTAACATACCTGAAATGAAGAAAAAGATTTCTTTTACAGTTACAGCGATTAAAGAAATCTCAAGTGATCTTTAAAAAATAATGACAGCTTCCCAAAATCCTTGAAAAGTCATCAGTTGAAAAAAACTGATCCAGTGCCATTACTGATTACCAGTCAGATCATCAACACTGACAGACAGACAACCATTCACACTATGGCTGAACGATATGGAAAAAATTTCATATCGATATTCATGCCAGAAATCTCGATACTGATATGATATGACTATGGACTCAGTGTAAACCAAGCGGTGCATTCAATGGCAGTCTTAAAAATGAAATTTGTTGTGACTTCCAGAGCTGTACATGCAGGGTAAGTGCGGGGGAAATCTATATCTTTTACATCTTTGCTTTTTTGATAATATCTTAAATGTTCATATCTCGATATAGATACGATAACGATATATCTTTAAGCCCCAATTCACACTCAACACCTGGGGCCAATTTAGAGTCATCACCAATCAACCTCATGAACATGTATTTTAGGCTTCCCACACATGCAAGGGAAGAACATGCAAACTCCACAAACACCCTGCCTGACCCAGGAATTAAACCAGCAACTTTCTTGCTGCAGTACCTGCTGTGCTACCCAGAAATCACTTAGTTTCACATAATTGTAAAGTTTCCTTTTACGATTCTGACTGCTTATGTCAAGGATTGGCAACGCCTGTTACCAAGAGGGCCACATGTATTTCATTCTGACTTCCTGAGGGTCAAACTGTGAATCAATTGAAACTCTCGTCTAGGGATGTAACGGTTACCGGTAAAACGGTAAACCGCGGTAAAATTTCCCACAGTTATCATTACCGTGCCTTTTTAAAATTACCGTTTTACCATGTTTGTTCACCACCCTGTGTCAATAGCGCACGGTGATGCCGTGTTTGTCAGGAAAAGCCAGACCTATGTCTCTGTCCCATAAATCCATGCTCTGTCCTTGATTGAGCAGCCTCGACCGGTGCAAGCATGCGCGGTTTGCATTGTTTGGCCTCTGAGTCTGAGAGCGAAGTTCGAGCCACAGCAGAGTTTTCTCGAGACGGACTCTGGAGTCTGGTTGAATTTTGGATTTTTACAAGGATGCTGAGGGAAAACAGATACATGACAGTCTCCCTGTCTAAACACGAAGCTGCAGTGAAAGAAAAAGACGTGCGCGATTTCAACGGCAGGAACTCTTCGAGTAAATGAACTGACGGATCCGCAGGGAGAGAGAGAGAGAGAGAGAGAGAGGGAGGATTCAGTGAGCCATACCTGAGAGAATAACAGGTTACTTATCAGTAATTCTATCCAAAAATATATAAATCTTATAAATAACAGAATTAGTATCATTCTGGAGTGTGTTCCCGCCTTTGTTTTGCCGTATATTCGCCGTATTTTGACATAGATCGTCTTTTTTCGTCAAAGTTCGTGTTTTATGGATTTCATTGATCTTAATTTGGAAATATTTAGAGGAGAAAATACTGAAGAAATCTGCCGGGGAGAGGGGAGACCAGAGGAGAATCATGAAGGGGGTCAATTGCTTCAGGGACTATTGTCTTTAAAAAAAAAGTCCAGGACATGGTCTAATGTAAAGAGCTGTAACATGGACACTAATGCTGCAGGTAAACTAAAATGTGTGAGTTGTATGAAATAGTTTAAGCTCATTTTTTGTCATTTGAAAACTTTGAACATGTTCATTTACAATTGTTCATAAAGAGAATCCTGTTTGAAGTTCAGATCAGTTGTTTTCTTTTCTTGTAATCACGCCGTTTATAGCATAATAATGACAAATACTTTCCAGGATTGTTTATTTTTATTTCTCATGAAAGAAGGATAAAAATGTACTCAAAGGGCATTTCTTGACATATTATTGATAAAAAAGGCAAAAAAGAACCATTATGATAATAATATTGAAGGGGTTAAGTGATTAAATTGTGTGTAAAAGTACTTTTTGAACATTTTGAGCACACTGCAACAATACCGTGATAATAATGATAACCGTGATACAAAATTTTCACATCGTTACATCCCTACTCTCGTCTACTAACAAAAAAAAGATTTAGTATTGTGCTGATGCTTACATTGTTCTTTTTCCAGGTCATGAACAAGTAATAAAAACAAGCACATATAAAACTTTTATGGGAATATTACTAACATTATAATACACACTTATGGTTATAGCTCATAAATATGCAAAACACAAGTTTATTAATAATGTATGAGCTCAACACTAAATTAAAGCCAAGTCAATATTTACCTGCAATAGGTTCTTTTTTCCAAAAACAAACGCTTAGCATGCCGCTTCACGTTTGCTATCATTTTACATATTCATTTTTTCTTTTTAATTGTATTTATATTATTTTAACATGTAAATGCAAATGTATGGAAACATTCGAAAACAAAAAAAACAAAAAAAGAAAAAGTGAATGATAACTAGCCTAAATGGTTTAGAGATCCAACATATAATTGTGAAAAGTGTGAAAAAGAAGCAGTTAATATACAATTGGAGGAAAAAGTGTTATAAACCTGTAACCATAACAGTGAGTTTTATCTTATTTATTTTATGCTGGAACCTCAGTCAGTGAACTTGTCTGTTTTGGTGTCATTAGGCTCAGCTTGTGGTGTGCAGCACACTGTGTATCGCTAACTCTTCAATTTTGAAGGGGTACTCAAGCCTCGGTAGATCATTTGGGTTGAGGGCACAGTTAACTTCTCAAGTTAACAAGTTCAATGTTTTTCGGTCACAGTGTGAGTAAAACTTTTTAAAGGTGACTTTACCGAGTTTAGGATTGGAGGTGAATATCATCAATATCCATTCAAATTGTTTTAAAGATTCTTGCTAACAGACAAATGTCAAATAAACTTTTTTAATCTTATGACTTTTCATATTGTTAATTTAATATAATTTCTTTATTTAATTGCAATTTTTAATCTCATGAACAACAGATAGTATTTGAATATTATATCTGTCTATGCTATAATTAGGACATTTGTTTAACAATTTTTACTCTTCTCAGTATGAAGAAATTATCAGCCTCTGTAAGAGTCTGGAGATTTTTTAAAAAAAAGTATTTTCCTTTCACTCAATTTTTTAAATACTCCAGATTACATATAATTCCATGAATAATTCCACACTACCTTTTCTGTAACCACGAAACACAACTATCATTTTTTTACTCCTTTTTTCTCTTCTATCTTTTTCTCTCCCTGGTTTTTAAGCTGTTTATCTCATTATCATCTGTACTGGTCCTGCCTGCTTGTTAGAAATGTGTGAAGTGCTTTGAGCTACACTCAAAGCACTTGACACTATTACTGAAGAACCTTTTCTCAATCTGATTTATTGTTTTAAATATGAGGAAAAGTAAGGTCAATGTTTCAGATATAATGAGCTCATCTTTAATGCCACCAAAACAGCAGATATTACATTTTCCAAATGGCAGTTATTGAATGTAGTCACATTATTCTGTAAAGTCTAAAAACAGGGACACAAATGTTTTTGCATTTTTGTTTGAACACATCACTGGAGGTTGGAAGACAAACTATATGAGGGTTGAGAAATATCATTCATTAGGCAACATACTTGTCACGTCTATATTGTTCCTCTGCTGACCCGACACTCCTTTTCATCCACTCACATGAATTTAAACTAACAGTGACTGTGTTCAAACATAATTACGTTGTTTCACAGGTGGTCTGCTTTTCACAAGTGGTAAAGCCTGCTCCTTTGTCCAATGCCAGAGAAAAAAAAACGAGGTAGTGAAGATCAATGTCCAAACATTTAGAGAATTTGAACACCTTTTAGTGTTGTTGACATTTGTTTTGATCAGATGGTAAAAAGATGTGGAGGGAAAAAAGCTAATACTAGGGCCCAACCTATAAATCGGCAGATTATAGCCCTATTGAAAGTATTCAACATCGGCCAATTTTTTGCCGATGTAACGATGATATATTCTTAATTTCTCATGTAACAGTAAACGTTGTTCGGTGTCCAAAGCCGCGCGGAATGACGTTGTGGAAGATGCAGACGCACATTGCTGACGTCTCTGACCACTCCGAGGAGCTATGCTCTCTGCTGATGCTGTGCATGGATGGCTCGTCTACACTCACACAGAGTTGTTCTTTTTAGCCTGAAGGCCCGACATGATGAGCAACTTTCAGCGGTGCACAATGTCCTGCTGCTGCTGGACACAGAGAGACCAACGGGCTTGGCTACAAATCAGCCTCACAGACAGACCGGCCACCACCAAACTGTTTCCTGATGGTCACCTCTGCCGTTGTCAGTACTGACGAATTGGACCTTCTGATGACAGGGGATCAGTTCAGCCGTGACTGTTCTATTTGGATTATGACGGAAATCTGGTTTTATCCACTTGTTCCCGATACAGCAGCTAAGCTAACTAGCTAGCGAGTCAACTATGCTAGCGTTAGCATAGCTCCTCGGAGTCCTACGACGTCATCAGCAGACTCATCCAGGGGAGACTTCAGCATAGTTGGGGACTTAATTCAGCCTCTTTAAATAGATTTTTGAAATATGTGCAGTTTAAAACAAAATATTTTGATTTCCTAATGCACATTATCTCATGTTTAGATAAAAAAGTGGTTCTACCTGAACTAAAACTTGCTTCTGATGAACTAATTATGACTGAAAGGCAGATGTGACAGAGTTCATAAATGATGTATATATTTACATTTTACAAAAGGTTGTTTTATTTTGCAGGAATTTGCTGCAGTTTTACACATCATTTTATTTTGTGCTTGAAAGCTTTAAAGAAAAAGAAAAATGCCAATGAAAAGAATGTTACCATAGTGTTTTTGTTGCGTTCCTCTCACAGTTATCCGTTCACAACTTCTTAAAAAGTTGTTCTACTTTTACTATAACCTACCTTTTCTTTTCATCAACAAGAAGTACATAAGACACTCTTTTTTTAGGCTACTTAATGTCCCAGAAGTTCAATGCTTTGTCTTTTGCATGTTATTGTACTTTAAATTTTCCCTCTGGTGTATAGTTAAACAAATACTGAAGGACTAAGTATTGTTAAACTACAAAATGTTCTGCCTGTAATTCATATATTCATTGTTGTGTTTTCGAACCAGTTTTAAAAATATATATATATATATATATATATATATATATATATATATATATATATATATATATATATATATATATATATACATATTTTAATTAATCGGCTGAATGTCTGAATTAATCGGTAATGTCTGCCAATATCGGTATCGGCCTCAAAAAATCCATGTCGGTCGGGCCGTAGTTAATAAATCATTGCTTCCCAATATTTGGCATTACAATAATATAACAATGCATGGCTGATAGAAATAGATATATCAAAAATATTTATAACATTCAAAAATGCTTTTGGCTATATGTAAATAAAAGAAAAAACATTTTCTGCATCATGTTGCAGAAGAGAGTTTGTAAACAAACATGGCAGCACATAAGGGAGAGACTTTCTCTGGACTTCAAAAAGGAGGTCTTTACAATTTGTAAAGAGTGACGCAAAAGACTGGAAATGCAGCTCACCTAACATGGTACCACTTAGAGAAAGTGAAAGCAGACAGCAGCAGAGCTAATGCTAAGTTAATCCACTGATAAACTAGCAAACAACTGACATGTCAGCTTGTTTAAAAAGTGCCTCCCTAAAATGTTGGCTGGAGCTTCGTGCCTTCGTCCCTACATGATGTCACTGATACAGCAGACCTGAAGCTCTACCAAGCAGTGAAGCTGAGAGCTTTAGAGAGGCTGAGCACAGCAGAGCATATTACATTTACTTTGGATTTGTGGAGTCTGAGTTTCACGATTCTTTCTGATGAAAAACTGCAGTGACATGAATTCACTGAGGTGTAATTTTGCAGAATTTGGTCATTTACGAAAAGGTTATGAATTGCAATATATCACAATGCTCAGCATATTGTAAAACATTAATAAATAAAATCAAATCAAGACTCAAGTGTGTTGATCAGTGATGCCAGCTTGGCAGCTTTGATGCTTTATTTAGCGAGTTTTCAGACCCCTCTTGCAACTATTATATGGCAGCAAATCAAGGCACTTTTTCTGGGGCTATTGGAGACTTTTGAAGACTTCTAAATGAGCAGCAGGTACTAGAGTGGGCCACACCACCCTACCCCCAAGCACTCTCAAGCCCTGTTTACACCAAGTTGTCCAGTATGGATCGGCGCGGTTTGGCTCAGGCCGGATCGGTAAAGCCTGATCCCGTTTCAGTTCCACAGCCAATCGAACCAATAAACATGGCGGGGTTATGTGTTGTTCCGCTGTTGCATGGGGAGTGACGTCTCCTTTGACCAATCGACGGACTGCAGTGTTTCAAGCTCCACCTTCTGGGGTTGGATCGGTATGCTTGGGACCCCAACAGAAGGGTTCCAAAAAGTAGGACGGCAAGGTTTGCTTGTAAGGGATTTTCACCTTCTTGTCCCGGTTTTAGGCTATGGAAATGCCACAATAAGTGAGCCGTACCGGGACAAACCGAACTGAACCCTCTGGTAGAAACGGGGCTATAGATGGCTCGGTCCTCTATTTCTCCAGCCAAAAGCTACTTTCCATACTGAGGAATTGGCTACACTGATGTGATACTGTATTGTGGGTCCACTGGTGAGTACTACCCCCTACTTGTTACCCAAAATAACTTTAAAACTAGCCCCTGCAGTTTTTCCACATTTCCTTCCCAATAAAAAATGCCTCTCACTTTTTTCTACACTCTTTTCTTTGACTCAAGCTCTTAACTACTGCCGTTTTCCTCTCATTATCAATTCTACCCATGTACTGCATCCTCTCCTTTTTTCTCCTGAGATTTTCTCCTCTCCCCTCCCCCACTATCTCTCAACAATTTTCTGACCTATGTATCATTTTCTCAGGTTCATGCCTGATGATCTCAGTTTACCTGCCGACAAAGAACATTGTTTGAAATATTAGAAATGGCAAATTTCCAGACATCACTTCCACATATCAAAAAGTGTAACAAAGGCCTGTGAAATTATTTTTTCCCAATGTACCATCCACACAGGGACGCATATGACACTATTCAATCAATTTTCACGCCTCGTGAGAGCATCCTCACCTCAAGTATCCATCCACATCAGGGTAAACATCAAGGAAAAAAACATTTTGTGATGACATGCTGTTCACAATACAGAAGATAAAAGGATAATAAAAACTATGTTACTGATGTCAACAATTCATCCTGGATTTGCTTTTGTACCCATCAGCAGTGAAATATTTTAAGAGTATGAATGTTTAGGACTATGATATTAGAATGATAGAAAATAATGTAACATAATGAAGTAAAAAAAAAAAAAGGTCAAAACAAGTACATAGAACCGTTTAGAGTTGATGGTGAATGTCTGATGACTGTAGGCAAAGGCAAAATCGCTATACCAGCTGACTCAGTGATTGAGTTAAGCTAATAGTGGTGAGCAAGCTTTGACCGTCTTGTTACTGGACGCATAGATAAAAGTATTGGGTCTGCTTGTAATGGACTCAGGAGTGAGGAAAGACAAAAAGAAAAAAAAAGTTTGAATACTGTTTTAAGGAAACCACCTTCCTGTGACCACCCACTTGTATCTGGACCCCTGTAGCCGGACCCCCTACAATGGTGGGCAATATATGTTTGTCAGAAGGGGATTTAGGTCGTTTCGCTGCAGTTGGGTGTGTTAGGCAATAGCATTTTCTAATTTTAAGGTTAGCTGTTATAGAGAAGTATTAAAAAAAACTTGATATTTGCTGTTTGATGAAGTTGGCTATTGAACTTCATTGAGAATTAAAATAGAGTTCGTCTTAGGCCTGCTCTTTTGTAAGGTGTCATGAGATAGCACTTGTTATGAATGGGTGCTCCATGGATAAAGATTGACTAAATTTGGGTTTTGGTTTGTTTTATTGAATAAACAATGTAAAATACAAACTTTAACCAAAACAGAAACCAATGCCCATTTGTCTTTTCCAAAAAGAATTAGATTCATTTATTGTATTAGGCTGGTCTTTAAATGGAGCATGATTAAAAACACAACAGGTTACAGTGTCAGTCTTCTTTAGGACATTAGGAGATATGAAGTGAAGTTGCTTCTACACGGGATGGGGGCATTAATACTCGCTAATAAATAGCACTATCTTTTTACCAGTGCTACCAGCTTCAAGAAGCACTACAGTTTGCAGTTTTGAAAACAATTCTTATTAGTCATCGGTTTATTATTGGCATCTCACACTACTTTCATTTTATTTCATTTATATATATTTGTTTTTTTTAAGAACCAATAAGAACTGCTTCTTACTTTGTTTCTAGCAGTTTTTGTGAAGCTTGACTGAAATAATTTTGTTCTCTTTTGGTGCATTATATTTCTTTAACTCAAGATAAAGTCTATATAAAATTCCCAGGAAAAACACTTCAAGGCATTCTTTAAAATACCTTTATATTCATAGCATGGTCATATAAAGATCAGTTTGTGTCTGAGCTACTGAATAACTGGGCCACAACAGAGAACTTGAGCACACACCAGGACAACAGGTCAGTGTCCAGGCCCTGACCCTAGACTCACCTGTCATGCTTACATTTATAAGCATGGTCAGCTTAGTGTGAGGTGAACCTGCAGGCCGCACGAACCGTCCACCTGAACATCCAACTCCTACAAAAGAAGAAGAATGATGAAAGAGCTCTGAAAAATGATTCGACTCACCTGCTGTTGGCTTTAGGTGGACCATAAGACCAGAGGATCCATGAACCTTGCTAGCATCATTTAAGTAAGATGGTGAGGGCTTTCTGGTTGCAAAAAAAAAAAAAAGTCCTTTTCTGGTCAAACCTCTCTACTCCTATTAGAACAGAAAGCAGTTATATTTTGATTACATAAAGCAGCAACAACTCAAAACAATCAAAATAATAAAATGAAAAAAAAAATAGCTGTCCTCAGTCAGCTTGGTTGATTGACTGTTTTAGGATTTTCACCTTCTTGGAAGTCTGTAGTGATCCGTGCCGCAGGATAGTCCCGTTATTTCTGCATACGGAACTTTTATGTTCACTGATTTGTTGTTGTTATGAAAGTATAAACTGCACAATTAAAGATTGAATTAATGGCCAACTTTAGGTTAAGACATCAAAACTATAGATATGGAACTTTTTTGTAGGTGATCAACAGTAACAACTGGGCTTGGGAGGAGGACATGAGGGGCCAGCTCAAGTCCTCCTCCTAAGCCCAGAATGAGCTACCCTACTGCAACAACCGCATTGAGGAGCCTTGAAGATAATCAACTTCCTAAACTTTGGATAAATTTGACATCAAATACAAAAGTAATTGTCCCTAGTTGTAACTAATCAGGAGCATGACATGTTGAGGTGCCTTGGAAGCCACTATTTCAAGTTGTTTATGCATTAGTCTAATTCTGAAAAGCTAAGCTAAAAGCTTCTGAAAAGCTAGCTCCTGTGGTCTAACGTGTCTAACTTCTTTTTGCGTCCATCAACTTTTTCCTCCATTTAGAGATGCAGACTGAAGTTTGTCATTGTTAGCATTTCTGTGGTTGCCAGTGCAAAATCTCTAACTTTACGATGTGAACAGAGCCTGACTGCTGTAACCCTTGAGAGCAGAGAAGCTAACCAACATGAGGGTATGGCACGTGGCTCGAGATAGTAAAGGAAGCTGGGCACTTGTCACTTTGTGTTCTGTGCAGGTTAAGTGGATAGATGTCAGGTCAGACTTGGGAACACATCCTGGGTCAGAAATTCACCATTCATAATTCCTGACAGCTCATCTGCTGCACCTCCAGCAAAGTCAACCCAACGCCATTCAATAGGCATTAACATGCCAAGTTTAAAGGGCACAGATCTTACGCCCCATGGCTCCAGAGGCAAGGGACACCAACCCTTTCAGCTGTGTTACCAACTGCCGTAACCAGTAGTGCCCGAGGAAGGCAGCTTGCATCGCCCCAGCACCCAGACCAACAGATTATACAATACACGGACAAACACAAAGACAAAGAAAAAAAAACAGCCTGGATCCTCCTTGGGCTGGAATAACCATATCCCCAACAGTGGCACAAGGTCAGCCAGCAGATATGGACCAGTTCATTCATTTCCTGAATGCAGATTCAAAGTTAAAGCTGGCATCCATTCTGAATCTGTTAAGCAGAAATTTATGGATTAGTGACAGAAAAATGGAAGGACGGACCAGTAAGAGAAAGACATGTAGAGTTTAATAAATTTACTTAAGGATCAATTGATTTCAGCGCATCAATCAAACATGTGTAACAGATGTACTGTTTAACTTTCAATTTGAAGTTTAACCTTAGGCACAATTTAAAATCATTAGCTGGAAACCATTTGTTCTCCACCATCTAACCTGTCTATCATAAAACAATCTCTCCTACAAGAACAGTATGCAACCATCAAACCCTCTAACAGGAAAATATTCCTCTATTAGACAGAAAAGAGCCCCTTTCTGCTATCCAACTACAAACTAAGTCCCTGTGGTAGCATTATAATGAAAATACCTTTTACTCACTTATAAAATACCCTTACATGTATATCAGTTCTCTAAACATTTATAATTTAATTGACAAAACATGAGACATTAATTTCACACAAAAAAACTTACTGACCTTGGTCAGCTTTGTTGTAGGACCGGTCCAGGTTTGTGACACCATTTGAAATGTGTCTGCAGTGATCCTTGCAGTGGAAATCAAATAAAAAAATTGGTACCGCCATAAATTTGCCAACGCGTCCGTATGGAAACCAGCTGCCAATGTAGGTTTAAATCTGGTGTTCTTTAATATATTAAAAGGGAAGAAAATCCACCATAAAATGAAGTTTTTGCGACCTTTTCACTCTATGTTGGTGCATTTTAATCGTCTTTATGCAATTTAATTTAAAGCACTTTAACATTGTTATAGTATTTTCTTTACAATTTTTAAGGTAATTTATAATCCGCTGGGTTTTCATTGGGGCATTTTCTGATTGCCATTTTGTGGTAGTTTTACCTTGTTGAAAATCTGTCATTTTTTAAGGGAGTTATTATTAAAGTCCAGCCTAACAAATGGGTACAGCATCTAGAAATAGTAGCTACAGCAACTTCATAATACTGGCACAAGCAGAAACACACCATTGATCAACTTTGCCACAGAAAACATTCAGGCAACTACAACTTCAACTATGGTACATGACAACAGGTTCAAACCAAGTTTTACTCTAAACCTTTCAACCAAAACAAGTGAGGCTGGAATGACTTGTTTTGGATGCCCTGATGCTCTGAAGGTCCACCTGAAAGAGAAATTCCTGCAAAGGTTCACCTGAAAAAGTTGCTGTGACTGTTCCCTCAACAACAACAACAACAAAAACAACAACAAAAACAACAACAACAACAACAACAACCAAATTAACTTCAGCCACAGCAGCTGCACCACCCGCAACACCCCATGAGAATCAGCCATCCTCCACTCTTGGTGGGCCGCCCCAGTGCGCTCATGCAGCAGCACGGGGGGGCTGCAGGCTCACCTGCCCTGGAGGACGGCTCGACTCTTCAGATGGGGTGAGTAAGAAAATCTGTCCTACCATTGATGATCAAAAAATGGACTCCTTCCTGTGATTCCTCCTTTACAACCTGAAAATCAAGGACAAACCATTAATTGTTTTGCACCACAACTGATCTCTCAATAAAATACATTTCTCAAGACACTCTGACATATGTACATAAAGTTTGAAATCTCTCATCTGTACACTGAAGGGTCTGAATTCTGTGTTTAGATAGTGAACACATCTCCAATTTAACACCAACTTCCTTTATCAGGCAAAATATCACTGAATTTACAACCATGAATTAAACTTAGTGTTGAGGTGGAAATAACACGAACATTTAAACTTCAAATCTCGTTTGTGTGCTTTGCAGTAATAAATGTGCATTTGTTTAGTAATACTTATTTGGCTTTAATAGTATGTGAAAACAATGCTGTAATATATACACTTCTTCATGCAATCAACACTTAGATTTTCATGTTTAAAAGAGAAACAAGGTGGTTTAATTTTTAAGTGCATGAATAAAATGCAAACTTTTCATTTTGGAGTCATAATTGACATTTTAATTTATTTTAATCCACTTATTCATGGAGCCAGAGTAAAGCATACAGGGCTTGAGCCCTTATGTTTTCTTAAAGTCCTGTTATAAGGTGGTGCTAGAATGAGTGGAAAACAAAGAGGTTAGCATTTAGCACTTCCTGGTTATCACTTGCATAGCATAATAATAATGATAGAAACACTTGAGTTTAAAGTGTTGCACATTTTTAAAAGGCAGTTGCAAATGATCTGCTAATACATAGTACTAAATAGAACTAAAAAAAATAGCCAGGGCCTGTACCCTCTGATTATTTATCAATCAATCATTCATACACCATTGCCACATCCACAGTGGAAAAAATAAACCATTGCACTGGCATATTAGTGTTATTTGGCAGTACATTTAGTCAGAGCTTTGTCAGGCAGCAGCAGCAGCATGATTAATACAAACAGGAGGAAAATGTCACAAGACCCGCTGCTCAGGCTGCTTAATTAAGGCAACAATCAAACCTCCAATTATTCTGATACTGAGATTATACAACATGATTTCTCACTGATTTTAACACATGCATAATTAGACTAACTTGCACTTTACACCATCACTAAAATTGTAGTGTTACGTAAAAAAAAAACTATAAATAAAAGACAAGTTCAGCATGTCATGTGTCACAGTAATCACTTGATCTCACTTTATCATTTTTCATCAAATGTGAGAAGCAGTTACTGAAAATGAAACTGGATTAACTGCCTTCCATGTTGTGTAATCTATGCGTTTCTGTGGCTGGAGCGACATCATCAACTGCACTCAGGACACAGCATCCTTTTTTCAGGTCCCTAGATACTGTAGGCAGGGCAGAACATAGTACAAACAGCCAATAACTGGTTCGGAATAGAACATGTTAAATTTAGAAATGAAAAATATGTTTTCATGTCTACCTCAGCTAAAGCATACTTTTTGTGCTTTTGTACAAGGTTGAGTTTTTGACCCTTGACAGAAAATGTCAACAATCCATCAGGCTGTAATCTGTGCTTAAATTCAACATTTGATAATTTGCCATTCTACCAAAAATAAAAGCTGGGGTGATCTTGAAATGAAATGCTTTTCTTTTTTATTCTAGCAGAGGTATCAAGTGCTACTTTACTTATGTTAAAAGAAAAATATCAAATTTATTTTAGGTTTTGAGCACAGTTGTGTTTTACTCCTTGTACCTCTACAGGTTGTTAAGGTGATCCGCAATCGCTTTTGCCTTGGCCACACAGATTCCCTCGCCTTTTGGTTAGGAGGAGTAGGCTGAGACGCCAGAGTCCAAGCCAAATGGAGTCCAGGAAGTCAGCTGGAGTCTGTGAGCAGAGGGCAACGTCCAGGGCTGTGAGCAGAGGCCCATGTGGACATGCCAAAACCTGTTTCCCCGAGTGTTCACTTGGGTCTGTCTGCAACAAAAAAATTAAACCTCCTTAATCATATGCAGGACTGATACGGGTTTCACAGCTTACATAAACACTTTTACAGCCTGGTTCAGGAATAGCTTCAATCTTCAGAAAATGTGCGGTCATTGTGAGGGGGCAGGATTTTTCTATTACCCCATTGTGGACCTACATACAAAAATCCCAGCCTAATATCTGATCTAAAATTATTTTTCACCATTTCAAATAAGCCTTCAAAATTGACTTCAGCCTGACATTTACATACAAAAATTTAATTATATTTATAGGGATTTTAACCTTTTAAATTCCATTATGTTTTCACACAACTCATTTTTTTATTGTAACATCTTAATATGGATAAATGTTTGGCAGCAACTTTGATTTTCATTTGTTTTATCTTGCAGGCACCCTTGCAGAGACCCTTGCACCCTTGCAGGAGAAATAGGGCCATGTGGTGGACAAATTAAAAATTGATAGCCTGTAGGCAGAAATGAAATCTTTCAGAGGTATATTAGTTTTTCAAGGCAAGTGTGGGAATTAAAAAAATGGCTATTTCAACAAGGAACAAATGGTTGTTTTTGTTTTTTTGCTTTTCCATTTTTCTTGGAGTTTATTAAAAACAAGTAATTAAAACTTTAAAAAGCTGCGGCCTTAGGTCAGTTTAAGTTTTTTTTCTATATACTCCACCACTGTTGCCTTCAAAATAATTTTAATAACAGTGGGGTATAGTGTTGATTTGCTCCATGAAAAGCAGGCTTTGCCCCCCTACACTTAAAAATGCACTGGTTTAGGTCATTCTTTGCTTTTGTGTAAATATGTTCTTCAATCCTGGGTTAAAAATCTACATGTCCCTTTGAAACCTTCAAGATTTAACAACACTGGATAAAACATTTCAGTATGGCATGGTTTTTACATATGGTATTAAAAGTGGCCCACTAAAACAGTAGTATTTTATTTCATATTTTTGCAAACCCCAATATTAGCCGACTTTATCTGCAACTAAGGAATCAAAGTTGACCCGACAAATGCTGCTAAAGACTTTCAAACAGTTAACACAGGCAGGAGTCAGAAAAGTTTGGTAAAGCTCTTACCTTTGGCACAGGTGTGTCAGACAACTCCAGGCTGACAGGGAGGGGATTTCAGCCATATTTAACCGGCTTTTCATTTTACTTTTTGCAAATGAATCCGTTTTATCTTCAGTTAATTGCAGGTTAGGCTTCTACACCTAAACTTGGACTGGTACTCAAACTAAACTAACTCCTGGTCTCGGGCAGTATCTGCGTGGCTGCCGCTCTCTGAACCAATTATTAAATCCTCTTCTAACGTCCACTTGGCAACAATAGTGGTAAAGTTTGGAGAGACCACGCATTTAACCACTTCATGACGTGTTTTGAATTTCGCGCAACAACTGCCGGTTCACTGCCCGGAAATCGAGTGCTTCGGTTCCTCCGCTGATCACACCTGCACGCGCGGCGGAAGCGAAGGTAGAGCTACACCTGTGTAGGGCAAGGTGCTTTGGTGAATGTAGTTCTGGTTAATTAAGGCTTCTGGACTAGTGAATCAAAACTGAAAATGTGCAAATCCTTTTGGCATAATGTCAGAACAGAGACAACATACACAAACTGATTAACTTAATTGGCAATGGAGATGTAATATTTCCACATACAGAGCTTCAACAATTAGTGTCTCAGTTTCCAAAATGCTGTGTTGTGTAACACACTGGTAAACATGGCCCTGTCGCAGCTTTTTTGGAATGTTTTGTCACTTCAAATTTAAAATGTGAATATTTGTGAAAAGAAATTTTACCTAAGAGTGGCAATTTGTTGTATTAATGAAATTATATAGTTTATTACAGGTGTAATTGAAAATGTGTTAATCATGGGGTTGAATTTAAGTACTAAGTTTGACAAAGATTAATTTGATACAAACTTTATTCACAATATCCATTTGCTATGGTATATGCTTTGCTTGCACTAAATTGTAATAAGCTACGCATTCCAAAATGTGACCAGATCTTGGCCACATCCTTCCTGATCCAGAGGGACTTTAGTCTCAAATCAGTACCCATGGAAAAGCATCACTTAAACCAAGGCTGGGTCTAATATCAGTCACACTCAATAAAACACTGAAATATGCCTTTTAAAAGCTTGCTATCAAATATTTAATACATTATTCTGGTTTCATTGTGCTTTTTTGCCTTGCCTTATTGCAATGTTTTTTTTTTTAATTTTACCCTTTGAATGCTGAGCTTTTGTCATGATGACATTTTTTCGCACACACACACACACACACACACATATATATATATGAATATATATGTACAGTAGATATATATATACAGTAGATATATATATACAGTACATACATAGGGTGGCATGGTGGCGCAGCTGGTAGAGCACGTGTCTCACAGCAAGAAGGTTCCTGGTTCAATTCCCGGGTGGGATGGCCTTTCTGTGTGAAGTTTCGTGTTCTTCCCATGCATGCGTGGGTTCTCTCCGGGCACTCCGGCCTCCTCCCACAGACCAAAAAAAAATACTCACCAGGTTAATTGGTGACTCTAAATCGCCCTTAGGTAATGGTTGTCTGCTCTCTGTGTTGCCCTGCGATCGACTGGCGACTGGTTCAGGGTGTACCCCGCCTCTCGCCAGATGATAGCTGATAGCTTGGATAGGCTCCAGCCCCCCCCAACCCCGAAAGAGATAGCCGGGTATAGAAAATGAATAAATGAACATACATATATAATATTTTTAATCATATATATTATACAGTATCTATATTCTTCACATGTAGGAAATGGGTTTACATCATTCAACGATTTACGTTTCTTCTTTTAACTCTTTTACTCACCCCGGTCCAAAAATATGTTCAGCTGTTTTTTGGAAACATTTTTACAGGTAAGAGTTGTATTACGAGACAACTGAACCCCAATTTCTTAAAGTTCAAGTAATCATTCTCTCAAGGACAAAATACTTAATTTTTCTGTTTACAGCTATGTGTTCAGGCTTTTAGTTTAAGTACAGTTAGGATAGAAATGGAAAAATACAGCAACTGAACATGTTTTTTAATGTTTCTTTGGACTACAGAAATAACTGAAAACAGACCAACTGAACTAACAGCATCAGACAGAAATGAAAACAAGAAGCTGTGGGCCTTCACTTAACAGCAGCAACCCAGCCTGTCTCATTAATTCAGTTCATTTAATCTGTTAAGGTTGTGCATCAAAGTGTTTTTGATGTCTGCTCGGTATTCACATAGGGCAGTCTAATGAACTTTTTTAGTGATGGTGGGGGTTGTGGGAGTGACGAAGATGATAATTTTAAGTGACTCATCAGAATACCATGGTTACAAAGCTCTGTTGACAATATTTGTGCATTTAATTAAACAGGAAACTCTGCCAGTCACAGAAATGTAAATATTACCAGTGATTAGAATACTGCATAACACAACAACACTGACATGGGGCAACAAATCAGTGCTGTGTTGTGATTAATGTAAATTAAACATTATTTATTATTCAAAGATGAGACATGGCTTGATGTTTGCTTTACATATCTTCTGTAGGTTTCTCCTGGACATTTGCAAACCCCTTAACAAACTCCTCCTTCATTGGTTTAGTTCATGTATTATTGTTATTATTATTTTTTTTTTTACAGGAGTGCAATGAGCAGCACAAATCTCATGGTCTCTTTGCTGGAAGATATAAAACATAAACCACACAAAAAAAATAAAGAAAACATGCAAACAACTACAATTTTTTTTTATAACATTACATTACACAAAACCAACATGTCATTTCACAGAACATTTTTATAAAGATGGTTAACAACAAGAAAGACATGAGATTGAAAATATCTGCTACAAACACTTGAGCAACTTTAAGTTACTCATAAAAGGGAGAAATGTAATAGAATATAAAATATTTCAAAAATAATCCAATATATTATGAGAATATACAATAAAATATCAAACTTATTAAAATGCCGACTCTAAATTATAATTGTTTTTTTTTTATCAGTAACTTGCCTGTGGTAATACCTCCAGAATTTCCTGTACAACCATGAAATGTGTCAGAACTCTCATAGATGTAATTTAGCAGAGGCAAATATGAGGACAGATTTATATCCGTCACTGCCCTAAACTTTTACTTTATTAACAAGGCACACCACAAACAGTGTGTGTTTAGAAGTATAGAATGAGAGTGGTGATATGACACAAGATATGTCTTGAGTTAGGCTGGTCTAGAAAGACATTGTGGAGCTTGGCAGAGAGAAGCTTCACAAAGTTGAAGCTAGATAAAGAAGATTAGAATTCAAATAAATTAATATGTTATTAACAGTAACCTCTTCAATTAGCCTGGTTACAAGTTATATACATCAGGAGTCTACTGGTTAGTTGAATTGTAGATAAGTCAACATTCTTCAGCTTGATGGCTCTTTCCTTGAAATCAACTAGTCACATGAGTAGGGATGCCCCAAAATACATTTTTGCTGATAGAGAAAATGCAGATATTCCCAAACTCATTTACTGATATCAACAAGCCTACCTTTATTTTTCTCAGAAGGACAAAGCTGCCACTTCACTAAAATCGACCTATTCCTTTGATGCTGACAGACTTTTTGTGTTAGAAACCAATTTAAAACAAAAAAGACAACATTTCATCCAGTGTTAAATTATAGTTTTTATTTACATAAGTGGACAGTGATGAGGTAATCCATTATGGTATTTGTGTACACTGTACACTGTTACAGCCAATATAGGCTGTATATAGATATTTTTTACTGTTTAAATATTGGATGTAAACATTGGCAAAAATTTTTATATCTGCTGATACTGGTACAGTTCAACATCGTGCATCCCTGCTTAGGCATGAACAACATGGCTCGAGAAGGAAGCAGGGGATGACATTGTCTAGTATTAGCAGACATGGAGCAAACCATGTTAATGTCATGTTCTTCTACAACTGTTTGAGAATTTAGGGAGGTTTCTATTTCCTCATTTAGAGCATTTTCTGTTTGTTTGTTTTTTTCCTTTTTTTTCTTTGGTGCAAGTACACATGCGGTTTCCCCCATAGACATTTTATACGTACGTATAATGTCAATGGTTTCCCCCGTAACCAATAGCAACGCTGTGGTCCGTCACTAAAATCCGGTCGGCTTGTGGTCCGTTCGAAAAGTGTCCCGTGTGGGAATATGCGCAGTGTGCTTTGCTGCCAAGCAGGCGTTAACAGCGCTGATCAATTAGCTTTATGTTAGCGCTGAAAAAGTTTAAACTTCAGATTTCTTGAATGGAATTGACTTTCCAACTGAAAACGGAAAAGCTTCTCCGACGATGAGGACAAGAATCTGACTTCTGGAAAGCCCGGGCGACAGTTTTCCGTTGAGGTAAGAACGAGTCGGTCCAGCGAGGGTGAAGTCTGCCAAAGCCAGCTAGAACAACCTGTTCTCGTTGGATTTAACCATGGATGCTGTGGTGAAATTTACCAGCCAAAGCCAGGGGAGGGACCGAATATTCAGGTGAGTAGTTTAAAGTTCGTAACCTGGAACAAAAGTGTCGGTGCTGTACATTTAAATGTGTTAGAGAGAGTGAAATGAGGAGGCTGGAGTAGTAACTTTCTCCCCTGTCCTCTCTCTTCTTTTTTTCTTTATTTCAGGGCGACCCAGTATGCATGCGCTCTGTCGATATACCTACTTAGAAACAAAAGTAAGAGGAAGGACCTCGTGTCAAAACTAAAGAGCCTGGAAGCTTCCATGAGCGCTGGTCGAAAACGTGAGTGACATTTCACCTACAGAAGAAGGCGGGGCACTTTTAGAGGAGTAGTGAGATCTTTACTCCAGATCAGCCTGCTTTTAGTGCTTTACAAACACATTTAAGGAAATGGGGGAAATATATCGTAATTAAATATGTTCTAGATGTGCATATATAATTTTGTTCATCTTGTTCAGTTATATTTAAGAGCAGAAACGTGTACTACCAGTACCATGTTAGTACTAAGTATGAGATAGTGTTCAACCTTGGCCTTTGTTCCTAACAGTGACACCGCTGCACTGTTGTTTGTAAAAGATTAGCTTTTCTTCTAACCCCATGTTTTCTGTTTTTATTGTGCTGAATAAGAACCCTGATAACTACTGTTGGGTGAAGACTTGTCCTTTAACACTTTAATAACGTTACTTTTATTAAGTAGTAGTAGTCAGAGTTACTTGTATATTAAAGGGACTGTGAGGAGTTTCTAAGTAATTACAAAAAAGTCTCACTTTTAGATATATGCCTGATGGAAATACACACTTTACGATGAGTTTTATAGCATCAAAATAGGTTATCTATAAATGCTATTCCTTAGCCTTCCGGTCGGGTCGGACAGGGCTGGACTGGCCTGCATACTGAACTTCGGGAACAAGACAATTAAAACTAGAGCAAATTTATATTATTAGGACACGTCTTAGAGCACCAGGCTGTAAGTAGTGATATATAGCCTGCTACAAAACTACGATACTAAGTTTTCCAAAAACTGCTTGTTGTCACACATCAAAAACTACCACTACGTAACTAGAAAGAGATACATTACCTCGTCGCTTTGCATCCTGTAAGTTGCTGATAAAAGAAGTTGTAAAGCAATGCAGAGTTTTGAGGAAGGTCCGAGCTGCATCACAACACACACACACTTTGGCTTGGGTCTTTTGGTGCGTTCCAGTTGTAGTCAGAAGTAGGAATTTTGAGTTCTGAGTAGGAAACTGCAACTGGATTGCCCCCCGAAGTCGGAATTTCCTACTGGGAACTCGGTGAAACCTCGCCACCCCCGAGTTGACAATCGAATCGCTGTGAACAGTTATTTAGCTCCTGTAATAATCAATTTATTTGCACTTCTGACTGGGGTGTGATGCTCTAGATCAGCTGTATACATAGTATTGTTAGACTTATATTTACAAAAATGCTGCCATAGTGATAATCACATTCTTCATGTGATATTTGTGAACAACAACGCAGGCATGCTAACAACAGCTTGGTAGATCGGCATGTTCTCTTCCAACTTCAACTGGAACGCTGATAAGTCGGAGATGTCACTCCCAGTTCTGAGGTTACTGGAAGGCAGCATTACGACAGTCGCCGCGCATGCTCATGGGTAGCAGAGTCTTTATGTCGCTGGTAATAATTTCTCCTCACAGTCCCTTTAAGAGGTTGCAGTTTCAAAGAAGTAAATTTTTTACAGTTTTCCAAAGTAATGCTAAGTTAGTCTAATGTCAGAAGTGTCCTGTTGTTAGGATCATGTGTAGGAGCAGCAGCTAAATAGTAGCACAGCTTAGGGGATGGCAGGGACAGAGTGATCAGTACCCTTTAACTGATTAAAGTATTACACTTCTGATCAAAATTTTAAGACTAGTTAAAAAATTGCAAAAATGTACATTTTGCACTGTTGAATCTTAACAAGTTTCTTAGTAGAGCTTCAAAATGCAAAAAGAAGAAATGGGAGCGAGACAGGAAACATTTTGAGCAAGTAATTTATTAGTTTAAAACCACAGCCTTTAAAAGCCAAGATCTTAGCAAAAATGTGGAGTCAGTGTCATTTTCTGTCAGGTATTCACGCTGTCATGACCTTGTGATGGCAAAGAAAACAAAGCTCTCCCTCTTTGAACATAAGTATTGTTGAGCTGCATAAGAGCGCTCACAGTGCGCCACTGCTGCTGAAGGTGGACACAGTAAGACAGTTATTTTAAACTTGGTAGACCCCAAAAAATTTCACTGGCCCTGAGCTGGAGGATCTGATTGGCTGTCTGTCAAGACACGGGATGATCCTCGGCCCAAATGAGGGTTGTTGCCGGTACCTACTGCAGTCCAATAACATCAGATGGTCTCTGCAAGAGAAGGGTTTTAAGACGTCCTCAAAGGTCTTGTCTTCTTCAAAGTTGCCCAATTGGAGTTTGCACAAGAGCACCAAACATGGGGCATTGAAAAGTGGAAGACAGTTTTATTCTCTGATGAGAAAAATGTAACCTTGATGGAATAATGGAACTTCAGGTTGTGCAGCAGCTGGCTATGTGGAGATGTTGCAGGGAGCATTTCTCATGACTGAAGGCTCACATCTTTGTGGTAATGACTGGGCAACAGGACAATGCCGCAGTTCACAATGTCCACCAGACAAAGGACTGCTGCCAGAGGAAGAAGTGTGTTTTTCACTGATCTAAGTCCAGTTTTGAACATTTGGAGATGGATAACAAAGGAATTTAACAAAAATGGACATCAGTTCCAGACA
Organism: Scarus forsteni; assembly: GCA_036419115.1. Classification (NCBI taxonomy): domain Eukaryota; kingdom Metazoa; phylum Chordata; class Actinopteri; order Labriformes; family Labridae; genus Scarus; species Scarus forsteni. The sequence goes on along the minus strand of JAZDUH010000245.1, from coordinate 7,274,346 downwards.
GTTTTGAGATGATTTTGAGCCGTGGTCGTAAACTTTTGATCAGCTGATGAACAGCCTATTTCAGTTTAATGCTTCTTTAATAAATTGCGTACTCATTTTTTTCGTCTCACTCCAATTTCTTCTTTTTGGATTTACTTAGGAGCTCTACTTAGAACCTCTTTAAGATCCAACAGTACAAAATTTAAACTCTTGACATTTTCCAACTGCTCTTAATATTTTGATGAGGAGTATGAAATGAATTCAAATTCATATTCGGGATGATGTCAAAAACATACCAATCCAGTGTAAATTTTGTTGAAAAACCAAGGAATGGATGCTATTGCTAGAACAATATCCCTGTCAGCAGATGATTGCTTTAAAAGTTGATTACTATTATCTGAATTACAACTTCTGCAGATATTCACAGCCATTATTTTGGCTGAGGGCGGCACTGTGGCACAGCAGATGGTGTACCGGCATCATTGCCCACCCATACCTGTATAAGGCCTGGACATCAACAGAGAATGCTGGACACAACTTGCTTTATGTTACTGCTTTTGTTGATCACAACTGGGTTGAAGCAACAGTTTCAATAACAGTAGCAGGTTGATAATCTCAAAGAAGATAAAAGAATCAGGTTGTCATTAAATGGATTCAAATTCAATTGTCTCAGTAAAGCCCATTTTAAATAAACTGTTGAATTATTAACTAGAAAAGCACTCGGAGAGCGCAGACCTCCGCCAGCGCCACAGTCCTCACCCATATTGTGATTTTCACCATAAATATTAGCCCTACTTTTATTTCATGTGAATATTTAGATTCCTTGACCATGAAAACATACCATTAGCAATTGGATTCATAATGATATCTATTTTAGTTCAGTAGTTATTCACAAAAATCACATTTTTCATCATGACACTGATCCGGATCAACACCAAAATTGAATGAGTTCTTCCTTTTCCCATGCTGAACTTTTCCTGAAAATGTCATCAAAATCCATCCATAACTTTTTGAGTTATTTTGTTCACAGACAGACGGATGGACAGACAAACAAACTCTCCCGAAAACATAATCTCCTTGGCCGAGGTAACTAAGTAAATGTATTAATAGAATTTCTCAATTGTTTAGATGATTTAAATCATTTTAATCTTGCAAATCAATAGGTTTTAAACATTTTAAATTAAAATAACAATGCCCACTCAGTTTAGTTCATGCTTCATGCTTAAGTGTTAAAACTTATTCATAATTTTAATCCAGACTAATACATTTTAACTCTTTTAAACTACTTTAATGATTAAAATACATCAAACTTCATGTTAATAATTGTAGTCTGCATTCACATCAAATAATTCTAATCTAAATCAAATGTCTAAACAAAAACGGGAATTAAAGAAAAAGCCTAAAAGTTAGACCTCAAACCACCCGTGTCAAAATGTTAACCTGTTCAGTCCCAGCCCTTTTTTAGACTCCTGCTCATAATGACATACCCACAAAAAAAAAAAGTATCTCTGCAACCACAGGGTCTATTTGAATTATTTCGGTTTCATAATAAAAGTAACACTTGAGAGATTTGTCCAAATGTGGAATTATCAGTGTATGTGTTACTGGGACAGAGTAAATGAAGATTGAAGTCAGAATAGCATAAAAATGTCATCCTCATGTAAGTTTTTATTGTGAATATGTCTTTGGAATGATGCAGCTGTAGGTTCAGAACTCTATGAATTAATGGCAAAATATGTGAACATTACTTCTGCCAAGTTTTAGTGTGATAAAGTGATGCAGAGCAAAGTTAGAGAGGTTTCATGACAGAGTGGTCAGGCGGAATCTTGGCACACTTTGGCACCATTAATCCCATTTGAAATGTTTGATATACCAAACTTTATATTTCACTTTTATGTGACTGTTGGTGTTCATTACACCCAATTACAACAGTTTTTATCTTCTTCTGCTTATCCGTGACGGTTTTTGACTGTTTTTGAAAAAACAAATGCATATTTTTTGTTTCTTTTTGGAAAAAAACAACCTGAACTCTATTTATTTTCCCATTCAAAGAAATCCATACGAAGCAACCCAAGTTTAAATCAAAGTGAAACAGATTTCGACCTTATTTGCTTTTCGTTGACATTGTGTTTGGTTTATGTAAAAATGACTTGCATGGTTGTGTAGCTGAAAATGTCCTGTTTAATTTGATGTGCAACATGACTTTATTTCTACATTAATAGTTCTGTTTTTCTTACGTTTTTGTTGGAGTACCCAAAATCATGTACTTCGGGGCTGAACACTACATTTTAAATGCACTATAATCACATACAAATTTGGTCTCAGTCATTAACTTCAAGGTGTCCTATTCTTCAATGTGATCAAATTAAAATGATCTCACCTCTGGCGTGTCTGAGGTCTCCATGCAGTGATGCCACCAAACACTGTCTGTGTGACAAAAGGGTGACACACCTGATTCAGAGCTGACTTAACGCCACAGCTCTACCCTCCCCCTCTCTACCTGCACATAGTCTGGTCTGGTTTGACCCTGCAGTCCCTCTCTAGTGGGAAAGACATAAATAACTGCAAAATGAATTTAAACCATGACCTCAGCAAAAATGCAGTATGTCTTTAGACAGTTTGATACCTGTGTTGGTCTCGGCTGTTCTGTTTGGGGTTGACATGCACAAAAATTTTTAAAACTGACTTTGACTCTTGGAATTCAATGGCATGCTTCCTCTGAAGGAAACGTCAGGGAGGGTGCTAACTGTAGGAGCAAAAGGAGGGAAGGTGTAACTTAAGGAAAGATTATTCCTTTTTATTTTAAATGCCTGCAACAAAAACATGAATTATTCAGCATCTGCCATGTGCCAGTATGCCAATAGAGTATTTTGTCAGTTATTTACAGTTACCAGTATGATGCCACAAATATCATACACCCTCAGAGATCTCCTTTGAACAACTTTTACTCTTAACTTCATATTCTCGTTCTTTTGATTCAGCCTTTGCTTATAACTTGGTTCAGTCCTTACAGTATCAAAGCCCTCGGATTATGAAGTAAAAACAAAGAGACAGTTTTATCTGCTGTTTAGTTTGAGCAATCCAAAGAGATAAAAATGACAAATTAAAGCCTGTCTGATCTCTTTGTCACACCACTGCTGCCTTTCTGTTTTAATAGCTTTAAATTACAGCTTGCTCCTACAATTTTCCACTTAATTATGTTTCCTTTCTCATTCTAGTATTTCCAGATTTCCTCTCGAACCGCAGTGCTGTGTCTCAGTGAAGTCCATTTTGTCGTCTTTCATATTCACCATTAGGTTTTCAGACTTGCATTCACTAATGGAGTGAAATGAGGTCTAAGTCCCTCTTCATTATCCATGCAGCTCTCGTTGCTTTTAATATCTCTCTGGTCTGCAATGCAATAAGTTGAAATGACCTTAGGTGACTTGAAAACCACATTCTGCCCCGTGTACTCAAAGAACCGGGGTCATTTTCTCTCAAAACAAATAAAAGTTTAATATATTAAGTCAGGTTGAACTCTTGACTTTTTAGTCTTTAAGGGTGGAAGACTGGAGTAGAAAGCTGCTAATAACACCATTGATTGTTTCTTTCTCAACCTTATGCTAACCCCAAAATCAATAACTCAATACTTGACTTTAGTCTACAGAAACCTTTTGGCTAACCTTGGCATTCTGCAAGAGAAACAGCTCAATTTTATGAGTAGAACTGAACAAAAATACAGATTATTTATGGTCTTTATTGCCTCTGCCAAGGAGGTTATGTTTTCGGGAGAGTTTGTTTGTCTGTCTGTCTGCCCGTCTGTCTGTCTGTGAACAAAATAACTAAAAAAGTTATGGATGGATTTTGAGGAAATGTTCAGCATGGGAGAAGGAAGAACTGATTCAACTTTGGTGTTGATCCGGATCACGAAAAATGTGATTTTTGTGAATAACTACTGAACTAAAATAGATATCATTATGAATCCAATTGCTAATGATAAGTTTTCATGGTCACGGAATCTAAATATTTAGATGAAATAAAGGAAGGAGTAATATTTATGGTGAAAATCACAACATGGCTGAGGACTGTGGCGCTGGCGGAGGTCTGCGCTCTCCGAGTGCTTTTCTGGTTACAAAGTGTTTTGTTTTTTGTTTTTTTAGACAAAGTATAAACTTTTACCAGGTCCCATGTCCTGCTGTGTTTTGCCACTTATGCCATGTCTTAGGTTTCTGTTCTGCAAGGACTTGATTTAAAGTTTAATTATAAAAGAAACATTTGTTCTCAGTAAAGTGGTTCCCAAATGTTTTCGGCTCGGGACCCAAACAAAAAGTTTAACATACAAAACTACATAATATTATCTAAACCATAAGATCCCCTCATTATTTATTTTTATTTATTTAATGTTTATTTGACAGGGACGATACATACAACATTGCCACAGTGAGAAATTGTGAACGTATATAAGACGTCTAGCTTCAGCTAATTTGCAGTCTTTGTCCCTGGTCAGGATTTACAGTACAATAAATTATACAGAATACAGATACAATTTTACAAATACAGTAATACAGTCAATAAATACCATGAATAAATAGACAGTTGTAGTAAATTAGAGCTGAAGCACAAGTTACATTTAACATTACAGATAATTAAAGTAGTATACTGATAGTTACTTGTGAGAAATTGATGTTCACATTCCTGCTGCTGTTTAAGCCACTGTTTAACTTCTGCACTGAACTTTTTAAGTTCTGTTTGAGATTTAATTCCAGATGGTAAGGAATTCCAGAGGTGTATGCCTTGCACTGAGAGGGATGACTGCCCAAATGTTGTCCTGCACCTTTGGATTTTACAGTTTTGTTGTGTTATGTTCCTTGTTATTGTCCTACAGCTGTCTCTTTGTAAAGCTCTGAGACATCACTTGTGGAGCCAGTCCATTTAAGCACTTGAAAACAACTTTCAGAAAAGATAATTTTATAAAGCTGGAAAAGGTCAACAAATTATATTTCTCAATCATTTTGCAGTGGTGCCAGTTTTGTGGCTTCTGGTCTAAGATTTTCAAAGCTTGTATAGATTTCATCAATCATTTTTGGCTTGAACAAAATATTAAAAAGACTGAGATTCTGAAAGGAAAGTTTGAGTGTCTTTCATGACTTTTCTTGTTTTTTAATCATAGAGTTTTTTTTCTGATCAATACCTCCACACACATTTACTAGTTGGTGTTGTGGGTTTTCAAAAGAAATTTTTAAATCAAATAAAAAAACTGATGTGTTAACAAATATACTGTAAATATAAGTTTCACATATTCTAATCATGTATTATGATGTATACATTTTGGATCATAAAAGCAGAATAATTAAGAATTAAAAAGAACTTAAAACAAAGAGAGATGCATCTTAGGTAACACTATCGAAGAAGACAGCAGAAATTATAGTAACAGAGGGTGTTATTTAATTTGAGATACATCAAAAGTTTCATAGTTTCTTGTCCACCACAGACCATGTCATCAGTAATGATACAAGAACATCTCATCTCCACTCAATAAACTCCCATTCCGAATCACAAGGGGATTTTTTTGGACAAATGTTTTATGACATATTTGCTGAAAGGATGTTAAAGCAACAGAGGAAAAGGAGGCATGAAAAGCTCTGACAGGATTCTCTCTGAAGAAGGGCCGGCGGGACAGGACTTTACATTTTATTGTGAATTTCATTGACAACAATAAAAAAGCCCTTGCAAGCAAAATCGTTCTTTCATAGTATTTTAAATAACATGGCTAATGACAGACCAAATACAGGATTTTGGTGTACCGGCACAGTCTGAAGCAGCTTCTGCCTTGAATCACTGACCTGACATTTCATATCAAATTGATTCCAGCTCTAATCCCATATTTTTCTCCCCTCTTTGTCAGTGTTCAGGCTTGGAAACACAATAAATTCCATTGAGGCTGCCAAGCGAACCGTACAACTCTCAGACCGAGTGCTGCGCCTGTGCCTTACTGCTGCCAACATGACCCGTGCCCTCTACTTTATCTGTGACAATACACTCTGGGCTAGAAATGTGGGCCTCATCCGTAACATTGACAAGGAGCGCTGGAGCATGAACGCCTCATACTGCTACTTTGTCTCACTTGTGATGAATCTGATCCGAGATGTTTACGAAATGCTGCATTTAATGTCACAGAAATCAAAAGACCGAGAATTCCGACAGAAAATGGAGGCACATCTCAACAGTAATCCTGAGGTGGCCGACGTGGTCGTCCCTCAGCTGGATGCGTTTCTCTTCCTGCTGCTGGAGATCCTTAAATCACATCCAGCTGTTGCACTGGACATGCTGAAGAACGTGTGCGATCTCTTCATTCCCATGGACAAGCTGGGGATCTATCACTCCAATGCAGGAGTGGTGGGATTCTGTGGACTGATATCCTCTGTTATTGGCATCGTAACACTTGCACAGCCCAAGTTCAAAATCAAACCATGATCATGAGGCTGAAGATGAACCTGACTAATTAATGGCAGATAAAACGGGTTAAAAGACAAAGGTTTATCTAGCTGGAGCTGTAAAGTCGGACCAAGGTCTGCATAGTTCACACAGAGATTAGGCAACACGCCATAGAAGAAAGTTAGCTGAAAATACTGTTTTTCACAGAGGAGGTTTCTGGACAGTCTTCAACTGATTTTGTGGTACAGATTTTTGATACTTACTTATTTGATACTAATGCTGAGGTCAGACTGCACATTATAAAGCTGCGTTCACACCAAACGCTACTTTGTGACCATAATTGCGTCGCCCACTGAAGTCCCATTGTGTGTACATAATTACCTCTTTTTGGTCATTGTTGCCGTGGCTCGGTGACGGCACGTCCGCTCGAGTTTCACCGTGATCATATCAGATGTCATATAATAGGATGCATTAGCTGACATTATTCCAACTGTATCCTCTTCACTCTCCTACCAACCACAAAATACTGCAGCTGATGCCCTGCAGCAGCAACCTCTGGTAGTTTCTGCGGTCTGTTTAGGCAGAACTAATGTTTCCCACACAGACATAGAATGTAATGCCTAAGTCACACATTCCCGTTTCTCATGGCAATTGTGCACGGCTGTACACAATTGACGAGGCTGGTGTGATCGTTATGATATGGGATGAAATGACTATCTCACCCCTAGACACACCCGTAAATAGACCGTCAGAAGCGCTTCTACAGCGCTTTGGGGACGTTCGTCCCGCTCCAGTTAGGTTAATACAGTGATATGATGAGGATTCCTTGAATTTTCATCCCGCTGACATGATGTCAGCCCCGCTCGAGCTCAGTTCGCGTCACGTAAGCCCTGACTGAGCCCCGTCACTTGCACCGTCTTGAACGGGACACAGTCGGGGCACAAACGGATACATCCTTGTCAGTCGTCCTAATAAAACTTTCAGGATTGAGCCACGATCAGCCCGACTGAGCTCCGTACATGCCACGCTAATACCGTTCGCATTAGGACTGCATTAGGCTTCCACCCCGCTATACTGAGAGCGGCGATTCTCCACGACAGTCTTGAACAGTTCAAAACTGTCGCGACCCTTCCACGTTCCCTGCCGTTTATCTGTGACTATATAATGCTGATCCAGACCAAGTAGCACATGCGCCACAATCAAAGCACATTTCATCAGGATTATGACAATCGTGCACAATCGCCATGAGAAACGGGAATGTGTGACTGGGGCTTAAGCCGGAATAAAAACTGTCCATTACACACCCACACACCGCTGATTGGCTGTTGCCGCACAGCTACACAACGACTTCACCTAAAAAAATCAACTTTTTCAACTTTGACAATGTGCGACGAGGGAAGTGTTCGCCTTGAACGCGACTGACGCATCGCCGGAGGGTTAGCCCCGCCCCATCATTGCTGTACATGACTTTGCATGAAGAGTGAGCGCTCGGTGCGTAGGCAGCTTGAGGATGATCACGTTGCAGTCTGGCAGTCCTCGGCTTTGGGGACCCTCTGGCCCTGCAAATCTGTCATTTCTTCACTTGAAGTGAATCATAGTCAACTGTTAAGGTGCGTACACACCGCAAGCTACTTGTACTACCTCAGCAATCACTCTCCATGCAAAGTTAATGTACAGCCGCGACGGGGCGGGGCTAACCCTCCTGCGATGCGACAGCCGCTTTTCACACTACCACGTAGCTTGTTGCGTGATGTGAAAGAAAAAAAAAGGTGATCAATCAGCAGGTTTGTGCACGTGTTATGATACCCTAGACAGTCTGTTATTCATCTGAACTACAGAGTAACAATCCATGTCCGTGTGGGAAACATTACTCAGTGAGGACATTAGTTCCGCCTAGACGGATTGCGGGAAACTCACAGATCATGCTGCTGCAGGGTCTCAGCTGCAGTGTTTTGTGGTTGATAAGTGAAATGAAAAGGATACAGCTGGAATAATGTCTGCTTATACATCCTATTATACGATATATGATATGATGGCGGTGAAACTCGTGCGGACAGGACGTCACCGAGCGACGACCGACGACAACAATGACCAAAATGAAGTATTTATGGACGTGCGACGCTACGTCAGTGGGCGACGTGATTTTGGTAGCTGGGTTGCTTGCGTGAAAAGATTATCATTTTTTTCCCAACTTGAGAAAAAAATTATAATCTTGATTATTTTGATTGATGTTGCGCACATGCAGAGAGGGAGAATGGAGTCTGAAAATAACAAATGGCAGGAATCAGATTTTGGACTTTGATAGTGATATTAGTCATACCTGTATCTGATTAGTGAAGAAAATAAGAAAAGTTGCCGTTTCAAAGTTCATTAAACAACAGCTGATCTCATGACATGATCTTGGTCATATGATTGAATGATCATGCAACCATTGACTATTATCCAGATGTACTTTACAGCTGCAGATGTCAAATGCCAGATTGCCCTGCGTTATAGTCCATCGTGTCGGTCAGTCGAGTCCTGACGCACATTTGTGACTCTGAGATCCCTAGATCTGGCGCAGTGATCGTCCTTGCGTTGTGTAGTTTGATCTTGACATGAGCCATATCCACAAAATAAAGCATAAATACTTGAAATTAAGTGAACATCTAAAGCACTGAGTTCAAAGGGAGCAGAACAACTTAAAATATTTTTTGTATGTTTGTGTCTAAAGGGCCTTAACTTGTGTGCATTCCTGTCTTCAGCAGCCACATGCATCACCAGCAGTTTTTAAACTTGTCTAATTCAATAAGAGCTCCTCACTAATGCAACTTTACTGATAAACACAAACGGTTATGTCATGTCTCTGTCTTTCCGTCTGCTCTCTGTCTTCTGATAATGCTGCTGAAAGTTTTACCTCTTTAATTCAGGTGTTATAGCCAAATGTGCTTCCAGATGGGAAATCAGGTGTGAGGTTTCAGGGTTTTAGTAACACCTGTGATTAAGTTTTTTTTTTCTGTCGCTCACAGAGGACGTGACTTTGACTGTACGGTTGTACTGTTTGTTAATGTAACAAATGTAAAGAAATAATGAGCACGAACAACGTATCAAGCTACTCCTTTGATTTGAGAAGACACCCAGATGATGTGTGGACTATTAAATTCTTAATATATGGTTTGTTTTTCTATTGGATTTCTTTCTCCTTACCTCAGCATAGATGTGTACCAATGGATTCAGAGGTTCAAGCTGATTTTAAACCAGATCACAGATTTACCAGAGTAATTTTCATGTCATGGACAGCATTAGAAAGGTAAGTAAACAGCCTCACATAGAAGTTAGCATGTTAGCAGTGTGGACTTCTTGTTAGTGGAGGAAATAAAGTGAAGGAGAAAGCTCTCAAAAATTCAGGACAACAACTTCCTGTTGCTTTCTCTGCCTCAAACACAGGGAACAGAGGATGTTGATAAACCACTTTCTTATTCTATTTATTTTTTATTAGGGACGCACAATGTTGTTTTATTTGTTGATATAATTAGAGAGTGGAAGGAGTGATGAGATTGTTTCTAAAACTTCAATCCAGAGCCCAAAAGGAGCTGTTGGGGTAAAGAGAGTTTGAAGCAAGAGAGCAGTCGTGATGCAACTGGTGCTCCGATGGGTTGGTGTTGATCCGTTCATCCTCAAGTCCTCCTGTGACCCTCTTAGTGCTTTTCATTTCTATTTTTTGCTCTCATTTTGGGTGGATCATTTTTCAGTGAATATAAGGAATTACAGCATCCACACTATATTCACAAAATGTTCCACTGTGTAGACAGAAAAACTGACACTTGTAACCATCAGAGCCTTTTTGGTCCCATTGACTATCATTAAAACCACTTATTTTTCATTCTACTGCCATTGCGATACAGAAATATAAAATCCTGTTTATTCCTCTCTCTGTCTCTCAGCAGCAAAACATGCACAGGCAGAAAAGCCACTGCTAGAGTGTGCTGTTATTTCTGTTTGCAGAGAGACAGCCCCATTTCCACCAGAGGGTTCAGTTCGGTTCGTCTCAGTATGGCTCGTTTTTTGTTGCGTTTCCATAGCCTAAAACCAGGCCAGGACCCCTTAAGAGGGAACCGTACCGTCCTACTTTTAGGGACCCTTCTGTTGGCCAAGCATATTGATCCGACCCCAGAAGGTGGAGCTTGAAACACTGCAGTCCGTTGATTGGCCGAAGAAGAGGTCACTTCCCGTGCGACAGCGGTAATAAATAACAACACATGACCCCGCCATGTTTAAATCTCCACTCATCTTTGTGAAGATAACTCTCAAGGGTTTTTTTTTTGTTTGGAAAATGGCATCAAGATCAGTATTGAGCATCTCATGATCTACTGTGGAGGTGCAATAAAAAGAAGAATTGCTGGATGTCTTCCAATGTTGCTATTTGTTTACTGTGTCGCGTTTTCTTTTTCATTGTATATAATAGCCGGGTACACTGTTCCGCTGCTATGACGCCATGCTATCCGCATCAGGCTTATACGCCGCCTACCAAGTAGGGTTTGGTTGGCTGTGGAAACGCAAACAGGATCCGGCTTTACTGATCCGGCCCGGACCACTTGGTGGAAACGGGGCTATTGTGTTAATCCACTCGGTTGACTGAACTGGTGGCATATAAAGTGACTGTAGGCCAGTGGAAGACATTATTTCGAGTATTTGAAATTTACAGTTACTGATATTGATTTACATATCTTAGACTGATCGTCTTTGCACAAAAAAGCCTTTTAGTTTTCATTAAAGGTGTAGTCACCGATCTTCTAATCTGCTAATCTAATGCACTATTTGTCAAAATCACTGTATTTCTCCTCTCCATCCACAAGATGTCCCCACTGACAGCATGTTGGAAAAAAAAGTCTGGTTTCAATACACAGCCTTGGCTCTGAATTTCAGAGGTAAATACAGTGGCTCGGGCCAAGCCAGTACACCCCCCCACATCCAGGGGGCGACCATACTCATGCGCAGATCAGACAGAGGGGGGAGGGGAATAACTGGTTGCGTAGCGTGCGCAGTTAGCGTAAGGGAGAGATACAATATGTGAAGTATCAATGGCTGAAAAACATCCCAAAAGAAAAAGGTCAGAGGAGTGAAAAGTGAAAAAGAAGGGCTATGACCATGAAAGAGCGAAGACCCGGGTCAACAATGGTGTTGCTTTCAGACGGTGGAGGGAACTCCGCTAATTTAAAGACCTGAAAACGGACGCCGATGTCGCCGTCTTTCTGCTGGATAGGTAAGCAACATTAGCTTTGTGGTGCTTCACATAACAGTAACAGCCGTCGGGCATTCATCTTATTGTCTAATCTGCCAAAAATGTACCGTTGTTGTGATGTTATCAATAATGGCAGTCGAGTTGTCTGACGTTGGTCAGCTAAGCAGTTTCTGCGGCCGTTTCCATGATGATGCACATCCATCAGCTTTCGGGAGGTGGGTCTAAATTTGTTTATCAACAACTTCTCCACTTTAAGTAGATTTTTTTGGGGTGTGGGGGATGGGGAAGGGGGTTATGTAAATAAACTGACACCCAGAAGGCTAAAATTGAAAATGAAAATGAATTCACATTTGCTACACATTATGATGACTGAAGTTAATGGTATTTTTTGTCTTTTTATGTCTTATGATATCCAATGTTCCAAAAAAGGGCCTTAAGGGGGAAAGTGTTAGTTTTGTTTTTGGATGATTTTTATGTAACTAAACAGAAAGTTATCTAACAATAACCAGTGCTGTTGCTAATCACATATCATATACTGATAATCTCTGCACCAAAAAAAAAATCTATTTTTGTTAAACAGTGGCATAATGTAAACAAAATGACAATTAGAGGATTGTAATTGTGAAAAAAAATCACGTTTTCAATACACAATGAGGACTGGAGTTAAGGACTGAAAAAATATACCAAACTGCACCATTAGATAACTTCAGTGTGACCAGATTTTGTATCTGTTACCAATATTTTTTTAATTTCTTTTTTATTTTTACAATGTTTTTTCCTGATTTTATTTTGCACTCTTATCACTTCTGTGCCTGACGGTGGAGGTGGCCTCACAGTGGGGGGAAAGTGCCTGACAATGGAAGTCTCTAACTGGACTTTATTTTTCAAGAATGCAAATAACAGAAAACAGAAATGACTACCACCTGGCCAGTTAAAAAAATAAAAACTGTGCATCTCTAGAAATTACAAGACCAAGGAATTACTTAAAAGCACAAATATTCACGTTCTCAAAGCTGCAGGTTTTGTTTGATGTCCTGTGTTTTTGCTACCATGTGAGATAACTTGTTCCCACTCATTAACCCATTTATGCCCAAAATTTTTTCTGAGTTTTAAGGCATATAATTTTATCAGTTGAGTCCCTCTGAATCATGTTATGTATTTCTTTTTTCCATTTTGTACTTTGTTTTAAAGAAAATAGCATTTTTATAACTGGCAACAATTGTTGCCGGTAGTCACATAGCTTGTATCAAGGTCACTGTGTTAAAGTCCTGCAGCATGGACAGGACCCCTGTTACAGAGTACTGAAGGAAAGACCAACATACATAATAAATTTGTATTTTGACCTGTTATTTTATGAACATTGTGTGTCGGTGTGCGGGGGTGTGTGTGTGTGTGTGTGTGGGGGGGGGGCATATAAATGGCCATTGGCTATGATGAGTACTTGTGTGTCAAGAAAGGTGCACCTCCAACTGCACATCAACATTTTTTTTTTTTTTTTTAATGTATTTTTTGGGCATTTTTGTGCCTTTATGGATAGGAGAGAGACAGTGGATAGGCTTGTGAAAGGGGGAGAGAGAGTAGGGGAGGACACTCTGCAAACTGGTCACAGGCGGGATTCAAACCTGGACCGGCAGAAGCAAGTACATGGGGTGCTAACCACTCCGCCAAACCAGCACCCCTGCACATCAACATTTTTGACTTTTTATCACATCATTATGACTTAGTATGTATTGATTTTTTTTTAGTTCCCTGATTTCCTTTTTTTAAAGTTGCGGAAATGGTTTTCCATACTGATGTTAGTTGACAGAGAAAGATTGCTTAGCAAATAGAAAGAGAATTTATGGTAACATACCTGTGAATTTATTTAGCTTGGAAGAGTATTCTAGGAGGACCTAAATGCACCAGTGTTCATCACTTAAATGCACCAGTGTACCTCATTCTACAATCTGAAATAACTAAATTATGACAAATCCTGCAGACAGTGTTTCCTTTAGTTAGTTACAAGCTATGTGCCCACCGGCAACTTTTGTTGCCACTCACAGAAATAAGCCCATGAACAAATAAATATTTATCCCAGGTAAAAAAATTTGGTAGAGGGTTACTGTAGAGACTTGAATGATTAAATAATCATAAATATGTTTTGGGGGAAAGCATTAAAAATTTATGAAAATGACCTCTTTCCAGGACAATTTGTATCCTCCATGTCTTCCACCGAAAGGAGCAGGAAGCAGATGATATCATGTGACAGGGACCACTTGAAAACTCTATTTTTAAAACCGAAATCTTTATCCAAGTTGTCTACTAACACATAAGTGCAAAAAGTTGCATTACTACCGCTGACATTTTTTGTTGTGAGTAGAAAATGACAGTGATACACTTCGGCAACAATTGTTGCCGGTGGGGCAAAATGGGTTGAGAAATCGGTCAAATATTTTAAAATAAACAGTTTAGGTAAAAGTTCTATTAATCAGCACTGACTTTGAACACTATAAAGCAGGGATGGTTCAGCTTATTAATAAAGTAACACAGCCCTTCTGGAGACACACAACACATGTGAATTGCAAAGAGCTTTATTTTCATTTTTTGTAATTATACTGAGACAACAATACACTTTTCATGAAAGCTTTTCTCGAAAGGATGACACTGTGATAAAGCATCCACCTTTAAAAATAGCAAAAATATATTCCATTTCCCTTTCACCGAATGTTAGTGTTGCTGTGAGAAAAAATGATGTAAGAACGCAGAGATGAAATCCAGAAAGACAGACGAACACAAACAAAGCAATAAATTAAAAACAAAACAAGTATATTGTCCTACAAAGATTGACTGAAGTGATTTATAATGGATAAAACGTTTGATTTCACATTTTCATGTTGGCACTGTTTCAGATGAATAAAACAAACACACCTCTTTGTAAAGAATGTCACGTGAAACAGCGATTTGAAAAGATATTCCAACAAATATAAAACATGTCCATAAGCAGATGTAACTTCAGAAGTGTCCATAAAAACTTCACATTTCTCAAATGTCCAAGTCTTTCTGGGGGAAATGTTCGAATAAATTTCATTGCCCAAACATTTTAAAGGCCTCTGATATCAACTCAGTCCAAAAAGAGAAAAAAGCACAAAGTGGCAACAGTGCGACACTCCAGATGTAATACTGCTGGCCTCAGTTTTTATTTCATTTCCTTTCATAACACCAATGCTGATTATGTGCAGAGTGGCTCTGCTGCGAATGAAAAAGGCACCTTTAGTAGTTAGCTCCTTAAAAACTCGTCACAGTTAGCACTTAGGAACACTTTTTAAAGGATCTGATTTCATAAGTCGGCACGAACAGCACAATTAGCTTCATTTAAACTACTTGATAAGTATGACTGCCCGGGTGAGGGTCTCCCACTATGCAGTTTGAATTGATATTAATCTTTGTACAACTGATTGTACAACTCAAGATGTTTCCACCCCAAAACTCCCATACAAATGTTTCAGTACCTTTTCATTGTTTTCTGGAAACAAGCTATTTTAAACATAATGACAGGCCCTTTTGCTTGTCTTTGCGTACAGCTGAACAATTTATTTCATGATTAAGTACCAGAGCAAACAGTGTGTTTTGGTTTGGTGGAATCATTGAATACTTTAACAATGCTCACCACAAGGCATTTAAGACTCTCAAGGTGTGTTTCCATCAAGCAGTCAGTCCAGTTTGGTACGGCAGCGGTTCCCACGCATACAAGTATTTGGTCGTGATCCCAAGCTCGGATAAGTGAGTTTGCAGGTAAATGAAGCGCGCTAAAAGACCATCTGAAGACAGACAGGCTGCAGAGCAAACAGTACCACATCAAACTGAACTGGGCCACTTTAAGGACACACATAGATAAGACAAACATTTAGTTTTGTCCTGAAAGAACATGAAAACACCCTGAATTTTAGTGTTTGTGTAAATTTAAACCCTCAGAAAAAATGATAAAACTGTCTTTAACTGAAGGAAAGATCCAAAGGTCAGTGCTAATAAATAATCGTGGAAGTTCATATGTGCCAAGACGGGGTGACTCTTGTTTTCTCTTTTCCTACAAACACCCTCAAAAGAAACCCTGCATATCATTCATTCATTTATTTAGTGTATTTACATGTTGTACAAAGGAGCACTCTAGATTTCTCTTCTGTTTCTAAAACCTAAAGAAAACTATTATATTTAACCTGCCATTGTTTGTATTTAACAGTTGATGTTTCCTGTTCTTTTGTTGCATAACCCTGGAACCACTGATCACATGTTTGCTAAACAAAGTCTATCTTAACGTTGCCACTATGCTTTAAAAAAAACAAGCACAGGGCTGTGAGATATGTTAATGTTGGAAGTATAAAGAAAATCTAAAATGAGATTTCCTAATCCTAAACGTTTGCACACGTCATTCAAAGCCACCCCTGCAGAGGTGAGGGGGGCAGTTTGTCCACACCAGTCAACAGAGCTTTCAGCTTCTGCCACTGTTTGATATCTTCAAATATCTTCTTAATTTCATAGTGTCTTCAGAGGTATTGTTCTTCCTTTAAGAGGATTCTTGTTACGTGTTTGAGGATTTGCTTGTTTTTGTGATGTTTCTTGAAATCCAAGACACTGTATCATGGACATTATCTCCAATCCTGAATCAAAGAGACAAAGAGAGGATGGCAGAAATTCATGTTTCAGAAATATTACATTTAGATTAACATCACTGAACGGAAGGTAAAACTAGAAAATATAAACTATGCAAAATTAATGAACAATGGTATATTTTTTTGATTTCATGATGGATACATCTAGATAAGGTCTAAATCATGTATCAGAAAGTCTCTTCTCTTTTCCTCTCTTACTTAGGTGGACTAAAAAGGGAAATTATGTCACTGAAATTAAAATTTGTTTGTTTCCTGATCCGGCTTGTGTGCTAATGAAGTTACGAGTTGGACCTATGGGGGCATTTTTGTTTATTCTGTGCTTGTTCCTTTTTGTATAATTTCTTTGACTCAGCCCCCTGTGAAGACGAAAATCAATCAAAATATTATTAAAAAAGAAGAACAATGTGATTACTTGACACCCCTACCGACAGTGTGACGTTGAAAAAAGGAAGTCAGCATGTGACTTCAGTTCATTTCATCCATTAATGAGTGGAAATCTTTTGTGTTTCTTTGTACAACACTTTCCTTACACTGTGCTGATGTTGATAATTAGTTTAATATCCAGATATGCAATGTTCCCTTTAAATTCATATTCAGTGGATTCAACTCTTCTGCTGAATATATTCACTTGCTGTTTGTATTTAGAAACAAAAAAAGACTTGATTCCTGTTAAATTAATCTTTGTTGATATTGCCACTTGATAGGGTGAAACAGAACATTTATTTTTTTAGATGTTTTGATAGATCAGGAAATGAAGCAAACAGAGAGTGATTAAGACTTTAGGAGAGAAAACGAAAACAACACGGATCAGACGACTGCTGCACAAAAACTGTCCAGTAACTAAAGATTCCTTCAAACAAAAAGAGAGTGAACGCTCTTAGCTGTGCAGGTGAACATAGATTTAGTGTACGTTAAGGCAGAAAGAACTTCATTCTTCCACTTGATGCCAGCATTAAGACAACAGAGCACAGATACATTGATGCAGACGTCCAGAGAGCACTTACGTCCTGGTACTAAAACTACTGCAGGCCGTGGCTCATACCCATGAAGTAAAGTAAGAGTGAGCTTCCTCTCATGAGTCTGCCTGGAAGGACATGCACTTAAAAGTCAATCTAGCACCATCTAGAGGCCAGACTGTGTCTCACACAGAGCTGAGCTTGTGTCTTTGAGGGAACTGACTGACCTTCGCTGATGCCTTGAGTGGCATTTGAATAAAGGAGTTTCATTCACATCCAGCAGATAAACAGCTCAATGTAACATTTCATTAGCATCTGGTGGCTTTCACACTTCAGGCCAAAGTGACTCCATACAGAATTCTTGACTCAGATTTAAATCTTAAATAAAAAGTTTGAACAGCTAAACTGTGACATTTTTGTATACTTTCAGATGTGAGTCCAAGAAGTTCAAACAAGAGT
Source organism: Scarus forsteni (assembly GCA_036419115.1). Lineage (NCBI taxonomy): Eukaryota > Metazoa > Chordata > Actinopteri > Labriformes > Labridae > Scarus > Scarus forsteni. The sequence continues at coordinate 7,256,671 of JAZDUH010000245.1, read as the reverse complement.
CTGATAACTTAAGAAGTGATCTGATAATAGATCTGAGTAAAAATTCAGAGTGAAATACTGAGGCTTGCAGTGTGAATGCAGCTTTAGTGTCTCTAAATTCAAACCACAGTTCAACAAGAGCAGGATTTTAAGCAGAATAAACTGAATCAAACTCCCAAAGACTTCATACCCTGTAAGACTTTAAAACTGTTTCTGAAGTGAAGTTTTGCGGTTATGATCATTCATCTTCAGAATAAGTATAAATATGATGTCAATAGGGATGCACAATATTGGTGTTCTGATTAGTTTTTTGCACTTTTTTAAATGATTTATCTTTAAAGCACTTTGTCAAGGTCTTGTTCATGGGTGATGGTAAAATGGACCGAGGGACTGATAAGCAAATGGGGTTCAGTCGCAGGCGTCGACTGTTGTGGTGCAGATAAGCTACTGTCGCTCAGAATTCTAAGGAAGTTTATACTGGTTCTGATACAAGGTGTCAGAAAACACCGAGCATCGCAGTTTGTCACACAGAAGCAAAAGGGGAACCAACCCAATGTTAGGCAGGGGTCATAATGTTATGCCTACTTGGTGAATATATCCTGTTGGAATGCCTTGGTTAAGTGGTGCAGAGCAGAGGGATGTTTGGGTTAAACTGCTGGCCTGCTGCCTTCATAACCCGGCCCTGACTAAGCAGTAGAAGACGGATGGACCATTTAAGCACACTGCTAAATAGGAAAATAAGTTCAATTTAGGAGATAGTCTCCATAAATAAGGAGCACAGTAGCTCTAAAAAGGCAGATTTTAAGTTTTCTAAGTAACACAAAGATACTCCTTTCAAATTAAAGACAGTGTTTAAATAAACAGGCCGTCACCAGAGAGAGAAATGCTGAGGCAAGATGACACGATTCAGGTCCTGTTAAAACCCAACCCACAGCTGTTTGGTTTAGAGAGATGGAGCATTAGAAACAGGACCCATTAACACGACAATAACAAAGGTCGAAAACTGAGTTTTCAGCGTGTTTTTGCTTCCCTTTCATACGAGAACGGTGCACAGAGTGACTGAATCCGCAAAAAGTTTTAAAAACATTTTTGTATCTGTCCATGCGGTGCATGCGCAGTACTCTCTCAGATTAAAGTTGCGTGCGCATCCCAGGAACAACAACAACAACAATTTCTGCCATCTACCAAGCAAGATGTGCTGCTTGCCGTGCACGGTTTGTGATCAAGACAAAAATATCCAGACAAATTTGTTGTCCAGACAAGAAACTCCTGTCTCTTTGTGCATCTACCTGCCAGTGTCGTTAATGAAAAGTTTGTCTTCAACAGACAACAAATGTGTGTTCTAACATCGCTGTTTCACTCCAAACCGACATCGCCCAGTTTTGTCAAGGCTGTTACTATTTGTTCTGTCAATTCAAAGATGTTGACTGAAAATCGCACCGACCACTCAGTGCACACCGGTTATAGATGTAACTAAACAGCAACACGAAAGAAGCGCTCAGATGGAGCTTAACCTCGCACGGCAGCTGGATCAGCCTGATCCAATGTCTGTAATCAGGCACATCCCAATCAGCATATTTAGGAGCATGTAGGAGCTACGAGTGAGACAAATTGGCGGGTGGCTACACGCAGAGGTTAGCACAGATGCTAGCATGCTAACAGTTTTATCAGATCTTGACCACATTTCTTTATTAAATGAAAAACATACCAACACTAGAAGCTTCTCAATAGTAAAGATATTTTCACCCAACTTCAAGTGTATGTTGAGTTTGCTTTCCAAAGAGTCTCACATTCTGTAGTGCAGTAGTGCCTGTGCACATAGGATCATCCAATCACGTGCCAGATATGCATCGAGAAGGTTCCGCCCTTCCTGAACACTTTAAATGGCCTCTTTTCCAGATAGGTTAGTGAAATATACTGAACCACATTATGTGTGTGCCACATTATGGAATACCGGGACAGCGAAAAAGTTTGCCGAGCTCTGAAAAGATCTCTGACTTTATGATGTTTCATAGATGCACCAAATGACATATTCAAAATTTAAAACTGTGTGGATTATGTAAGTGAGGAAACTCAAGCCATAAAGTAACTACACTTAGCATTAGCATTAAGCTAACATATAACCAATAACTTTTAGAAAGACCCAAAAACACAGCTTTGTGCTTAAACAACTGTACATTTGGTGTCATTATCGGGGCCCCTGATAAAGACATCCTCACCTCATCTGCTATTTTTTAGTAGAATGATGTAAAACGAGCCTTTTTATCTAACATAGTGACCAAATAAAGATATATTTTAACCTGATCTTGACAAGAGGGACAGACTTGGCCCTCTCAGTTAATAAAATGGTGAGTATGTTTCATTAAAACTATTGATTTCAACCAAATTACATTTCCATATATTGGCAAATCTAATATCAACAAATATCCAATATGGTGCATCCCTAGATCAAACTAATGAACAACATGTAACCACTAGACTTCAGAGAGGTGTTAGTGATGATGAGAAGGCAGCTCATGGCAGGCTACATGTGGGTGAAATTGTCACTAAATGTGCAAAAGCAGTTTTTTTTTTATATAACAGCGTTTTGGATCTATGAGGAGTGGTTATGCAGCTTTCAGACATTTCCTAGAACTGACACGGGATGCTGGCAGTAAGCTTCATAGTAAAACTCTCTGTGATCAAAGCCCAGAAACACTGATCCAAACCACAAACGGTGCTGAAGAATAGTCGCACACTTTGATACACTGGATGTCAAGTTTAAACTTAACTACAGAGTGTGCTCATTTATTTAGGTAAACCTTTAAAAAGTCTTTATCCTGCTAAATCAACTGTTTGAGCGGGTCGTGTGGTTTGATTGCATTTTGTTGAAAACAGATTATGGCACATCAATATTATTCTTATTCTCATGGTAAAAGTTAAATAATTGATGTGACTGAATGTGACATGTCAACGTTTGACTTTGTGTAAGCTAACAGTGATATACAAACCAATCCGTATGATTTTACCGAGACTAAAGTCGCATCTGTTTTCCCCTTAGAGTGATTGTACCATCAATTTAATACTTTTCATAAATCTGTTTTCGAGCTCTGATGAAATGAAGTAGAATAAGGAAAGGTCACATCTGTTTTGCGTTTCAGGAGCAATGACTTGGCTTTCACTGCGACCATTTTACAGCAGAACAAGATCCAGCCATCTTGGAAAAAAAAAAAAAAAGCTCATCACTAAAAATCAAAATATTAAAGGGCAACATTTGATCACTAGTCGGTGGTCTTGGCCCAAACCTCGCTCCTCGACTCCACCATCTCTGAGGAGTAAAGTGAATAGTGTCTCGTGGCTCCAGGACCAAGCTGGGCAGTCTTTGGATCCATCGGGAGCCTTTTGGTCCAGTCTTATATCTCACCCTGCTCAGGGTTAAGGCCAGGTACTAGGAGAGCTCCTGCGCTCGGTCGTAGTCTGTGATCAGGCCTTTGATATGTGACAGTTTCTGATGAAGGTACTCGCACCGCTTCTTCTCTTCCTGGTATCCCGGGAACTTCTGAAAAGATAAAGTAACAGAGTCAGTCTTAAGTAACACACGTCTCTTCTTGTCAAAATGGGCCTCATGTTTATCATAATAGACTTAAATGTTCACGGAGAGGTCGTCAGTGTTTTTATCACTAATGCAGCCATAATGCACTTCACAACGTATCAGGGGAAAATATCAAAGCGCACATTTTCTATGAATGAACTGAGTTAGCAGATTCTCATGTTGAACTCATCAAGTTACAGTTTAGTCTGATTTAAGACAAACAGGCATGATTTTCCCTCTAATCTTGCAATTAGGAACATCCTCTTAGTCTGGGTATTTATACACTCTCTGGCCACTTTATTAGGTACACCTTGCTAGCTACAGGTCTAACCCAATTTGCCTTCAGAACTGCCTTAATTCTTCTTGGTATAGATTTGATACAGTGATGGAAACATTCCTCTGGGATGTAGATCCTTAATGAGATGGTAGCATCCTGTAGTGACTGCAGATTTGTTGGCTACACAACCATGCTACAAACATCCCATTTCACCACATCCCAAAGAAGTTAAGTACAGGGGACTCATCGTCCTTTTCAAGGAATCGCTTTGAGATTATTTTAGCTTTGTGACATGACACATCACTCTGCAGAAAGTACTCATGATGTCAGGATACATACAAAAGAGGCTAACAAAAAAAAAGCAAAAGAAGGACCCAAATGCAGATCGACAGAAAAGGCTTTATAATAAACTAAAATGGGGTCAAAACACAAAAAAAGTATCCTTCACAGTTTACAAAATCAAACCAAACTAGCCATATCATAACACAAGAGAAGACAAGTCTGTTGTGGTCAGTAGATGGATATGGTCAGCAAAAACACTCAGGTAGGTTATTGTGTTTCAATGGTGCTCAAATAGAAATAAGGGACCTAAAGTGCACCAAGACAATATCCACCACATCATTACACCACCATCAGAGTGTCAGAGTTTGAACCAGTCACACAAGGATTCATGCTTCCATGTTGTTTACATTCTGACCCCTCCATCTGAATGAAGCACCAGGAATCAAGACTCATCAAACCAGGCCACATTTTCAAATCTCCTGTTCAAGTTTGGAGAGCCTGTGCTAACTGTAGCCTCTGTTTATTTTTCTTAGATGACAGAAGTGGCACCTGGTATGGTAGCTGTACCTCTTCTATAAGATTCAACATGTGTATTAACTGTGTACTACAGTGGTTATTAGAGTTACTGTTGCCTTTCCTTCATCTGGAACCACTCTGGTCTTTCTCCTTTGACTTCAAACATCAACAAGGCATTTTATCCCTGAGAACTGCTGCTCTTCTCTTTTTCAGACCATTTCTGCAAACTCTAGAGATGCATGAAAACCCCAGTACATCATCCGTTTCTGAATTACTCAGATCAGCCCATCTAGCATCAACAACCATGCCATCCTCCGTCATTTAAGTCACAACTCTTCCACATTGTGATGCTGCAAATGCAACTGACCCATTAGTTATTCGCCTTGTCAATATTCAATAGGTGTGTCTTATCAAGTAGCCAGTGAGTGAATGTACAGATAAACTCAAACAAGATGTTCCTATGAACAATTAATTGCATGAAAAATGATTCAGTGAAAAGTTTCTGAACAACTGTCAGCCATTTCTAAATCTGAAAGTAAAGGTTTTTTAACCACTTTGTTAATTGGCAACCTGTGGTGAGAGTCACACTGATTAGGTCTTTAAAACGTTGTGTTTTAATTGTGTTGTTGATGTCAATCACAACATGATGCTTGAATTAAGCAAAAAATATAAAGACAGAAAATAATGCTCACGTCAACAGAAATATTAACATTCCTATCTTTAACTTCCAATGATAAATATTTATATAAATGACTCCTGCAGAAGTTTCCCTGCACAGGGCTTTAAATAAAGATGAAACTTAACAACTCTTACTTTCTTATACTTCCGGTACTTTTGTAGTATTTGGTCCTCCATGAGCTGAAAGTAAAAGAGGAACAAGAAGTGTTAGGGTGGATGTTTGTTGTTTTACAGGAAACAGAGCCTCCTCGTCCTCGCAGTACCTTGTACTCTTGTGTTCCCGGGGAGAGCGTGTTGATCTTTGAGCCCAACTGAACAAACATCTCTGTGATTGCACCTATGCGGTCATGAAGAGCTCTGTATTCATCGTACTCGGCACAGAAGTCGTCCTTGTACTGCTGACGCTGCTCCAGTGCTGTGATGGTGTTGTATTTTCTGAATGAACAGAAGAAGAAAAAAACTCATGGGAGCTGCTACGCAATAGCAGAGTGGAAAAAAGAAGACATTTACTTATTCTACTGTGATTGTGTACTTGTAATAATAAGTGTTTTATGACCAGTACTTTAAATTCACTTAAGTATTTATTGTATGAATAATGTACTTTACTCTATTTTTTTAAACACTAGGAAAATCAATACAAAGACAAATAGAATGATGCTTTTTATCAACAAGTTTTATCAGATTAGCTCAATTTTAATGTCTTGTTTGCCACAAAGTTTAGCATCACAACTATGTTAATTTGTTGAAAACTATGAAGAAAAATGTTTTTCAGGAGATTTTTTTCTATGTAAAAAGGAAAGAAAATATATTGCTTAAAATAAATCTGGACAGTCAATGTTTTTTAACCAGACAGCACAAGATTAAAATATCAGGGAGGATGTGCATTCAAATCCGTCATATTTCCCTTGTTTCTATAAATATGTCGATTTTCCTTACAATTTAGCTTGTTATGAAAGTATTATCTCATTTATTAATAACAGAAAAGCAGAGAAAGAGATTTCAGTTTAGATTCCTATATATCAGTTGGGTTCTTGACACCAACAACATTACTTAAAGAAAATATCTAATCAAAAGTCCTTTAAAGGAATGCAAATATTTCCGTCTGTACATTCTGAATTAATCCAACTATTGAAGGTGCATTATATTATATTATAGTGAAGGCTCTCAACTGGGGGTCAGGACCCAAAGTGTGTTATTTTTTGGAGGGTAGGAAAGTGTGTCTGGAAAAAAATACTGTAAAAAGTCTGTGAGATCTTTAACTGACAGGTTTGTGTGTTCTATTGTTCCTTTTTCCCAAAGCTTCTGATTGTTTTTTTATCCTAACATCTTTGTCACATCATCCCTGGGTAGTGGGGCTGTGTATCAGCCGGTGTATTAATACATTTATTGCTATACAGCAGTGACGATATGATTTTATGATATACTGCAATAACATAAGCAGAGCCTTATGTTACTGTACTTGGCACCCTATTTTTCCTTCAGAATATACATGAAACCTGATCAGTTTACTTTATATAAAGCATGTAGCATGGATTAATATTATCCTTCTCAGTGAGAGAAATAATAAAAAAAAAAGTAAGGGAGAGACAGAGTGTAAATGGCTGGATGCCTGCTACTAGCAAGCATCTGAAAGCTCAACTAAAATACACAAAAACATACACAACTTCGATAAAGTATTATTCAACAAAATATTGATGTTCTACTTAACTGTGCCACAAAATATTGCAATACATTGGGTTTATTTCTGACATACATCCAGTTGAAGTCGTAAAAAAACATGCCGATCTACCAGGCTATTTTTAGCTGTTGTTAGCTCGCCCTGCGTTGTTGTATGAAGAATGTGATTATCACTATGGCAGCATTTTTGTAAATATAAGTCTAACAATACTATGTATACAGCTGATCTAGAGCGACACACTCCAGTTAGAAGTGCAAATAAAATGATAATTACAGGAGCTAAATAACTGTTCCCACTGGGGGCATCCATCTTTGATTGTCAACTCGGGGGTGGCGAGGTTTCACCGAGTTCCCAGTGGGAAATTCCAACTTCGGGGGACGTTCCAGTTTTAGTTTTCTACTCGGAACTCAGAAATTCCAACTTCTGATTACAACTGGATAGACCACAAGCCAAAGCGTGTGTTTGTTGTGATGCTAATGAACGCAGCTCGGACCTTCCTCAGAACTCTGCATTGCTTTACAATTTCTTTTTTCAACAACTTGCAGGATGCAAAGCAACGAGGTAATGTATCTCTTTCTAGTTACATAGTGGTAGTTTTTGATGTGTGACAACAAGCAATTTTTGGAAAACTTAGTATCGTAGTTTTGTAGCCGGCTATATATCGCTACTTACAGCCCGGTGCGCTAAGACGTGTCCGAATAATATACATTTGCTCTAGTTTTAATTGTCTTGTTCCCGAAGTTGAGAATCCAGGCCAGTCCAGCCCTGTCCGACCCGACCGTGAAGCTAAGGAATAGCATTTATAGATAACCTATTTTGATGCTATAAAACTCATCTTAAAATGCATATTTCGATCAGGCATATATCTGAAAGTGAGACTTTTTTGTAATTATTTAGAAACTCCTCACAGTCCCTTTAAATATCAAAAGTCATATGTCATATATCAGAGCATCCTGCTTCTCTGCTGTTATATAAAATAATATGTGTGCAATATCATCTTATTAACAATACTGTTTTAAACCAAAACATAGTAGCTCAATGATCTGTCGGCATAAACAGTCGTCATTGGTATCGACTTATCACACTCCAGCTGCTGCCATGTTAACAACACACAGAAACATTTACTGCTGTGCTATTTTAATTCATAATTCCATAACATGTGATCATCATCATCATGTATTTGACATGCGATCAAATAACTGTAATTGAATATAGAAGCAACCATTTTTTTCTCCAATCACGTTACTGCTGTTTAAAAAGAGAAGTAATCTCTCAAGGCAGAGTTGTTCCTTGGTACCACCAGTAGATGGTGCTGCAGAGTGTTGATAAAACGCCTGACACGTCACAGACTTCACAGCATGATGTGTTGACCAGATGTCTAAAATTGAGCCACAAAAATTGTTTGTTCGCAAAATCATTCTGAGGCGGCGTACTTATGAATGTGTTAAACCCTCCAGTGTTTATGTGAATGTTAGGAAGCTAGAATTAATATTTATTTTCTCAAGATGTGTCAGACTTTAAACCCTCAGTGAGACATGAAACAGAACTTATTTGGACACAATAATTATTTGCATGTTTAGAGATAAAGTATAAATGAATTAGTAACATGTGTTTCTCTTACATTAAATAATCTGGCAGGTCCTCCTCTGAGTTCTGACTGATGGGTGTTTTCTCTCCCTCGTGGTCTGTGGATAGGAAAAACACACACAATGAGGAAAAAAGGTTAAGCAATCTGCCAATGCAAATGTGATTATGTGCCCATCCTATGAAGGCTGGTGGGACCATTTATCGGCTCCACTGATAACAAATCTGATCCAAGGCAAGCGGTGACATCAGCAGAGAGGAGCAGGAGGCAACGCTGCCTGCTGACTCGCTCGACCGTAGGTCAGCCAGCTGTTTCTGAGTCAATCATCAACAGAGCTGGGCGAGCAGTGAGGACAGGAGAGAGGAAAGTGTGTTCCAGCTCTCTTCACATTTACCACTCTCTCAAACCGGAAAATAAAAGTTGTTTTCTTTTGGACTTGCACTGGCAACATCCACTCAAACATTACAGCTGTGTCCAAAACCTTATACTACACTACTACATACTTAATCATACTGCCATTCCAAATTCCACTACAACATGTAACTTTTACATCTTACATTTTTATTTTAAAGTTAAATAGTGCAATAAATTTAAATAAGGACATCATCTCTCGCATGTCTGCAGAGCCCTGAGGATAGCTACCTCAGTCATGTATTTTCATGTATTATGATGAATTTACACAAATTATATCATAAAAAAGTTGTTCAGAGGTTTTTGTTTATATTGTTGTCCCCACAGCCAATGCAATAAACCATAAAGCATCACACATAGCCTAATATTGTTCTCTTTTACACAGTTTATCATCAAATATTGAGCACATTACAGAGCTAAAAGGTTATCATGTCTGCTATTCATACTGTATTGTTTCTGTTTCTTTTTATGTAGCTTGTTGGTTATCCAGCAAGCTAAGCAACTGGATGTTATGCCGGCCAACATGCGATAAGAACATTTTACTCCTTTTCTGGATTTAAAAGCAATGCAGTGCTGATCCAGGGATCTGCACATACAAGGAATTATCACAAAGAATTCAAAATGTACAACCAAGTAAATTTGACATTACATTCAGTAAAAATCGTGTCAACACATGCTGTTTTGCAGAGAACCCTGATCTTTTTTTTCAGCAAACTAAAAGCAGATGTTTTTGTCAGACTAAGATTGTAAAATGGATTCACTAAAGCCCAACAGGAAACACGGAGTGGAGAAAAGCACAGGAGAAGACATTCACCTTTAAAACGTTCCTGGTTCTGCTTCTGGTCCGGGCTGGTCTCTATCCAGTCTGGCTTTAAGCGCTCTTTGTCCTTGTCTTTGTGCTTTTTGGACTTCTTCTTTTTATGAAGCCCGTTGTTTAACTCCTGATCAGTGCAGATGGTGCTGTTGGTGTGCGGGTGCTTTGGGCTGGGTGCAGGTGGAGCTGGCGATGTCCTCTCCAGTTTAGGTATAGTGTAAGAAGTGTTGAGTTTGTGCGGCGAATACAGACGATTTGGGCTCCCCTGGTGATGATTGGTGGTTTTGTCAAAATCAAGTTTGACGGAAAAACCAGAGGAGCTACGAACTCCATTGGTGCTGTAGTCTCCATGAGAGGGCGACTGCAGAGGCAAGCTCTGGTCAAATAGTCTCTGTTTTTTAGGGGTTTGATAGTTAGAAGGGTCCGGGGGAAAAGGCCGTTTCTGAAGGGGAGACAAAAAAGTTGAGTGACTTATGTGACTTTTGTGTCGGAGTACATAGCAAACAATCAACAATCTACTAGCCAGACGTTTTTATTGATTTATTTATTCTCTTTGGGTCCATCTTGTTTTTTAAGAGTGGTCTTCCTCAGTCAGGGCTCCCACTCTTTTCTAGAAATCATTTTCCAGGACTTTCCCAGGACATTTTCCAGTGTCACATAACCAACTGAAGTTACATTGTTTCTGTGGTCAGTTTTCAATTCTAGTTAGTCTTCTAAAAAACAAGATTAGAGGTTAATGAACAATATCTCTAGCTATTGATCATATTGATCTTAGAAGTTCTTTATTTCTAACTCTCCAGCACAATACATATACATATTTTTTAATCTTTATTTACTCTGCAAGTACATTTTTACTTCATTTCCTATGTTTCAAGCTAGAAGGAAGACAAATAATTTTCCAGGACAATTTAAGCTTTTCAGGACATTTCACTTTTTTCCTCATTTTCCATTTGTTTTCCATGACTGGAAAATTGGTCAATCATTTTCCAGGTTTTCCAGGTTTTCCATGACGCGTGGGAACCCTGTAAGTGCAGCAGGGAGGTATGGCGAGTTTTAAGATTTTTCTTTGTTTCACCTGAGATATAGGATAAAACATTACCATGTTTCCATTTATGTTTTGTAATATACTTCTAATTTGATCTATTAATACAGTAATGTAATGTTGAAATAAAATTATGAAAAGTCTGATGTTACCTCTTAAGATTGTTCCAGCAAAAATTGATGATTATACTGTAGCATGATAATTGACCACAAGTTAATCTATTGGAAATGTTTGATCTAAATAGGGAATAGCATCTCAATTGCACAATTAGGTTAACCAAACATTATTGAAGAGTTTAATTATCCTGGATATCAATATACAGCGGTGGTGTCAAGGTCTCTGTGCAGTTTAGACTATTTAAATAATTTTGACTGTTTTAATCATTTGTCATTGGACAAATTAAATAAAGATACAGAGTGTCAGAGACTGCTATTTCTTTGCTAAGGAATCAAACAGCAATCAGTATCATTTCAGCATCGAAATGCACCGCTAATGGCATAGAACAATTGTCCATCACAACTAATTTATTCATTTTAACATTTCATTTCATTCATTCTAATGTCTACACTCTGCAACTGGCTTGTTTCTGTGAGCCACTGGACTAAAACTGACGCCAAACAATGGTATGATATCACATTGGTAGGTTTTTTTCAGGAAGACTGGGAGAACAAGCTGCTTTGGGTAACTGTAGGCGATGCATTAAGAGGAAGAGGGAGAGGTCTTAATGTCACAGAATATTTGTCCTATTCACAGAGGTCTTCTGTCATGTGGAGGAGACATGTTAAATCATCTAAAGGGCATATAGAACTCATTAATTAGTCATTGTGTTGTTGTGAGTTTTGATTGTACAGATTCCCAAGGCCCACCTGGACTTGTCTGTACCTTGCCAACACATTTGAGAGCCACTGATCTAAGGTAAAGTAAGTACTTCGCTAAAAAAATATGTGTAATAATATAATACTGGTCTGTTTCATTTACTAAGTTGTTTTGGTGTGAAAAAAATCTACAAATACACATTGAATCTCCAAAAATACAAAATAAATGCTGCATATTTCACAATAACTGTTTGGCTTGCTTTGTAGGTCATGCTGAGGTGTCACTATTAATTTCCATCTGTTATATAACCAGCTTAAAATTCCTCACAGGAGCTTAAGATATTGTTGAAGGAGAATTACATTAATGTGCATCTAAAAAAGCAACATTCCCAACAACCAGTACTTTAAATAAGAGGATCTTTCACTTCATTGAAGTAGATTAGTTACCACAGAGAGATTCTTGGCAGGGCTGAGCTGTGAAGGTGAGTCCCCTGGAGTTTTATGGACCGAATGGTTGGACTGGGGGCTCCTCAACTGGCTGCTGTGGAGCGGGTGAAGTTTCCTAAGGAGAAAAAAAACACACAGCACCTTCAGTTGGACAGTGACTGCGAGGTAAATGGCCTGTAAACTTAAACAGGAAGAGGCAGTATGTAGGTCATACAGCTTGCCTTGGCAGATCTGTGAGCAATTATCATTTATTACGACATGGAGAGAAGACAGCGGTGGAAGGGATAATCACTGACATTACAAAACTGTCAATCTATTTTAATAATAACTGAGCTTTTTGAGGGGGAGGGATGTATGTTCTGTGTTAGGTTTTGTGTCTCTGACGATAAAATCAACAGGAGGTGACTAAAAAGACTAAACACAGTCCAGTGAGCAGAACAATAGCAGCAGAATTAACCTCTGTAGGACCAAACCCTCCTCTGTTAATCTGCTTCCTACAGCTCCTTCCTCCAACAGCAGTGTTGCCAGATCTAATGCCAGAAACAAGCAATCGTGTCAGTGGAAAGTAACCCAAATAAGCAACATGGTTCTTCAAATAACAGATAAATTAAAAACAAACAAAAAAAAAAAACATTATCAGCCCCGACGTACAGCCCTTTTCACAGATGTAACCCTGATATTTCCTAGAGAATATCTTGGTAACCCACCCAAATAATTCCCCGACCAGTTCACACATGGCCCTCACAGCAGGAAGTTTCCCTGCAGTTTGCCAATGGATATAAGAAATATCAAGTGTATAAAATGGAGCACATTTCTTCACTTGTAGAGTCATGGATTAAATTTGTGGAGTCTTTTCAAGAACTACCTAAAAGTCTTTCCATGTTTATACTGATTCCTTAAATGTTAACATGGGATTCAAGGATTGTAGTTCTAGGTCAGACTACTTTACTTAGCATCTCAACAGAAAGCGTGTTTTTGAGTGTGGAACTTTAGGCACCCATTTGCATGCAAACACAGGGTTTAAGTGCCAACGAGTGGTCCACTGCAAACAATCAGCATAAAAAACTAGCTAAAACACTGTTATCCGTCAGTTGATAAAAAACAAAAATAATAAACAGTGTGAAAAAGGGGCAAAATGTTATTTTTACATTTTAGGCCCCACAGAGATCATCTGTCAGCAGGCTGTAATGGTACTGTCTGTAGCTCTCAAACGAAGGTAACAGGGTTACCGTTATAGGTATTATATCAGGGGTTTGAGCTCTTTTCCAAGTGCACTCTTAACTTGTAAAATAGAAAGAAAACAAAACAATTCAAGAACCTGCCATGAAAATTCCCTGAATAGGTCATCTACACTTGCCTTATAGCAGGAAATTTTCCTAAAAGTGTTTTTAAAAGCACTTTTAACACACTCCTGAAATATTTTCTTGAAAAATTCAAGTTCACTTACCCTAAAATAACTTTTAATTTGAAAATTATTTGCAGTTTCCTGTAAAAGACATCTTCTAATACAGGACTGACTTCAGCTTTTTTTTTGGATTTGTGCCTCTAAAATAAAAAAATGTTGAACATACTTAAAGCTGCTTATGTACAAATATCCTTTTCAACAGGACTTTTTAGCACTATTCATGTATCGGGCAAAATCTTATACAGGTTAGAGATCTTTTCTCTCATGCATTCCTGAATTTTAGGTAAAAAAATATCTTAAAAAATTGAGGAACACACCCTCAAATTTAGCACAATAAGTTTTCACTTCACAAAAATACATTTTTTAGCAGTTTCCTGCTGAAGTCAAATTCTACCACATGAGAGACAGGAGCTCTTTTCTCAAATGAATTTTTGAATTTTTCAAGTTGATGCTCTACAAATTTCAAATGTAACAAACCCTGATTTTTTTTTGAAAGTTACTTATTCACACTTCTTCTTCATAGCAAGAAATTTCACTGTTTCCTGTTTGATACAGACTCTAGTATAAGAAAGGTGTAGGCCCTTTTAATCACTTAAAAAATCAGGAAGTTTCTTGAAAATTTTAGGAAAACTTTCCACAAACCAAATTAAGTTGTTATTCACACTCCTTACACCAGGAACTTTCTCAACAGCTTACTTTTTAGGTATTTGAGAGATGACGGAGGAAAAAAATAGGTGACCAGCTGTAAAAGTTCTGGAAAACTTCAGGTTCAAAGTCTGGGTGAACATCCGATTGTTTACATTTAGACATGCACAACACACACATTTGTGCATATATTTCAAAGTTTTTGTGTGCATGCTTCAATCTTTTGGTGTTCCTTACAATAAAATGTCTTCATGTCTGTATATTTATCATTATCAACTAAAAACGTATGGCAATGCTTTCCAGATCCAAAATAAAAACCCAGTCCAACATATGAATACACTACAGGAGGAAAATAAAAAGTTAATAGAACTCAAGAAATCAAAGTCACATTTAGCCAATGATTTGATGGCTACAATTGTAAGCTTCTTCAGTTTAGTAGGGCTGGTGAGGGGTCTGTGCGTCCAGCCTACAACGCTTGTATTTCTCCCAAAACTCTGGTGGGGCACACGGCCGGTATGTCTACTGGCAGACAGTGGACACGTATGAGGGGAGCAAACTCACCCTGAAAGCTCAGCCTTGCTCCTCTGAACCTTCAATGCTAATGCCATTTGGCAACGCAGTGCAGGGGAATATTTTCCGACGCTTTGATGTGTCCATTAAGAGGTTCATCAGAGCAGAGAAGTCATTCAGATGCTCCCCTTTTCAACATGATCACAGAAGACTTCTACAATAACTCAGAGGCTCTTCTGTTTTAACGCCAGCGCTGTCAAAACGCATTCATCCTTGAGCCTTTTCTGTATAATCTGTCCAAACTGGTCACCTAAGGTCTCAAAAAGCTCTTAAGCTGTACACGTGTTTGATTTCTTGCTGACAGTTAGATGAAAAGCTGAATACCGATCTTAAGCTAACAGTGTCTCTGTTATTTCTCAATTTGAGGTCTGTCGACGAGGGGCCCAAAATCAAACAGAGGACATTCAACCATGAGGCCTTTCAAACCAGTAACCCGTGTTTAATATTATCTTTTGCTTTTTTTTTTACTCCATCTTGTTTTGTGTGCCTTTTAACTGAGCAGTTAGGTGTCCCGCAAAGTAGCCGGCAAGGGATTGGCTTATGTGCCTAAATAAGATATTGTAATGATTGTACTTTAGACTATAACATTGAGTCATCAGTGTACTTAAACGATAAACAAACATTATTATCTTGAGAGAAAAGCTCCTTGGAAGAAAGCCCTAAAGGAAAACATTGGGACAAAGAGTGTTCGATAATCACAGCACAGAGTGGGATTATGTAGAAATACATCAGGTAATAAAGTAACCAACACTGTAAACAAAGGACTACAGCCAGAAGGTGATTAGCTTAACTTAGCACAAAGACCATACAGGATGAACAAACTAGCCTGGCTCTGTCTAAAGATAACAAAAAGTACTTCACCTTACATAAGCTGGCAACTGGCCAGAAGAACATGCTACAACATGTCCATTAAATCCTTTTTATATGTTTGCTATGCCACTCTTGTTTTTGGTCATAACAATTCATCTTGAGAATGTTGCTAAATTGGTATTTAAAATAAAAAAGAAAATTCGGGTTGTCTAATTCAACTAACAAAAGCATGTTAGCAAAACAGTCATGGTCTCAGTTAATCACAGAAAAAGGTGGAAAAAATCTGCAAAATGTATACAAAAGTTGGTTAAATAAAAAAAAAAAACCTTTTTCGTGTGTGTAGGGCTTTACCTGTGCATGAGTACAAAAACTGATTAGCTGTTAATCATTTGTAGTTTACCTGATCAGCAGCCTGTGTATGAGCTGCTTCTCCTCCTCCAGATACCCCGGCCAGTCTTTCTGGACTTGTCTGTAGAGCTCATCTTTAAGAGAGTAGCTGAGATCTTTTGAATTCAGTTTTGCAACCTGAGAAGAGAAAAGGTAATAACAAATGTTATAAAACCATGAGGAAGAGGATGGAACGCAGCTTTTAAATGGTCAATTTAGTTATTCAGACATACAGTTCGAGGAAATTTAGTCTCTCTGACAGTTTTGCAAAAGATTTTTAAGAATGAGGTATTAATAAAAGTTAAAATAAGTGTTAAGAGCATAAATTAGCCCAATTCACAGTGTCTTAATATTTCTACCAAGAGACATTCACATTAATGTAGCGAGGCCGCAATGTCTGTGTCAATTCACGCTGCAATACCGCTTGGATGTGCACAGCAACACACACTCCTGTCTCTCGCTGAGTCCTAGTGCCTCCCTCTCTCCAATATCACATCTCTGTTACTACCTCTGGAGAAGGAGCTAAGCAGGTGTCAACCTGTTTCCCCTGTTCCATCTCCAGGATGTTCACAGTGGAGTTGAAAAGTCACAGAGGGGTAAATAGAAATTGCAGTACAAACTGGGCTACTGTTAAGTACATAGAAGACAGTGCTTGTTTAATACACTGATTTATTTTACACAAAAGAAAAAAAATGTGCAGGTGTGCAAATGAGCAGTTTAAGATTATCAGGCACTTAGATGATTATGACAACAAAAAACCATTATTCATTTTATCCAACAAGCTTAACAGTGTAAATATTCCAATAAATAAAAGGTAATACATTTATAAGACACTAACTCAGTTGCACCATGCAGCTGATAAATAATTCTATATTGCTAAGAAAACAAACTTTATCCTTTACCAAGCCCACATAAACACATCATGTAATGTTACACACTATAGTTATAACTGAAACACACCACAGAGCACAACATGTATATGTTGTGTTGTGATGGGTGGCTCTTTTAGCTTAGCTGATTAGCTCTTACATTGTTTTTAACACAGACTTCAACATAGGAATAGTATTTTTGACTGAAAGGGCTTAAAATAAAGTTTGGGGGATTGGACAGTTGGTTTAAGAAGATAACTGAACAGCTCACGAGAAGATGGGCAATTATAAAGGTGAGCATGGAGTAAACTGGAGATGCATCATATTGGTGGTATGATATGATGTGATAATAAATTGATGCATAAACTCCAGAAAAGGTTGATTTTATGCCAACAGCTTTACAATTTTTTTAATTTACTGTTGCTGCAAAAAAATATATTTGTTGACAAAAGTATAATCAAAAGAAAGATTCAGTTGGTATTGATATGAGAACATGCCAAAATAATTTCTGAAATACTGGCATAACAAATATCAGCAGAATTCCAGTATTGTGCATCCTGAAGTTTAACTGCAGGTGACTGTATTGTTAACTACTGGCATTAATTTTGATCAACAAATCACACATGTTTAACTGCACATGAAAGAACTATCTGCAGATCAAGAACATCTTTTGGCTGAGTAAGACCACTTTAATATTTTTTAGATGAGAACTTATGTGACTTTGAACACTTTCTACATATTAAAAGCAAAAGAAAGTTTTAAAACTCAAAGGTAGGTTTAAAAAAAAAAGTCCATCAGTTTTAAAAAATCATCAGAAAGCAGACAGATTCAACACCAAAAAGAGGTCAACTGAGGTCATAAAAGCACAAAACTGTGTTAAACATTCACAGCATAACTCCAGTGTATATTTAATTACAACAAGACCTTTCTGCGACACGTCTGTATTGTTTTTGTGGTAAACACTTCAACCATGCCCTTTCTCGGTTTTATCTGTCTGAGACAAATCCAACCAAACCAACCACTTTCAGTGCAGAGAGCAGTCAGATCCCAGCTGGAGAGAAACCCCACCCCTCTCCTGTCAAAACACAATCTTCTCCTCCAAAGATAATTAAAGCTCAGCTCTAATTACAGCTACCAGCAGCGGCACAGTCACAGCTCCATGACTGCTGCGGGACACCCAAACACTGTGAACATACGATATTTGCCTGAAATAAACTTCCTGATTTATACCATCTTTAGAGCAGAGCACTCTTCACAGGTTTTCATCCTAAAAGTCTCTTCATGTTGTTCTTCATCTTTTATTTTACACATTTGGGAACATTTAATCATTAACAACAGTGTGTTTAAACAGCAAGGTGCCAGATGTCTCACCTCATCCAGCACAGAGGACAGGTCAGCCTTGTCCTTTTGACTTGCCCGCTCCCTCTCCAACCACAGTAGCAGCTCAGGTTTCTTGTAGGGCTTTAAGGCCAGGAGATGAATGATGCGTTCCCTCAGGGGCCGGTGTGCCACAGGGCTGCTAACCAGGCTCCTCTTATTGCTTGGGGAGTGCCTGTTGCTGCTATCTGAGCCAGAAACCAGACCCTGCTTCCTCTGGACCTTCACGCACTTACCTAAGATCGAGACAAAAGGGACATGAGGCAGAGTTGAATCATTTGTGGTAGATAAGGCCAACAGTCTTACAGCAGTGATAGCTATTCAAAGAGGTAAGAGAGTAATCTAAAGCTGTGTTTGAACAGCCATGTGATTGCAATCTTATGCAAAACAAAGATGATAATTTCTCTATGTAAGGCAATCTTACTAAAATGCAAAAAGTCTGGGTGCCAAATATTGATTTACCAAGCTGATATAAAAGCTCATTGTTCTGTCAAGAGAGAGAAAACAGACACCAACATGAGAGAGAGCATGACCAGAATTATGAAATGCTTACGTACAAGTGTTACGATGCAGCAAGGGTTTTTATTTCACCTTTGTGTTCTGCATCAGCTCTTGCAATAGCCCAAAGCAGATTTTTAAAATATAGTTAAAGCAAATATGTAAGACTTATCACTGGAACTTTAAGGCCATTATACAATTGGCCTTGAAATTAAAAATACATTTGAAAGCTTTTGAAACTTTTTAAGGATCTGCAGAAAAGTTAATTAGCATATGTAAACTGTGCTAAATAAATTATGAAGAAGTACAAATGCACTCGGAGAGCGCAGACCTCCGCCAGTGCCACAGTCCTCACCCATATTGTGATTTTCACCATAAATATTAGTCCTACCTTTATTTCATCAAAATATTTAGATTCCTTGACCATGAAAACAAACTGTTAGCAACTGGATTCATAATGATACCTATTTAAGTTCAGTTGTTATTCACAAAAATCACATTTTTTGTCATGGCGGATCCAGACGGTGATCCGGATCACTCCCAACATCTAATCATTTGTTCCTTGTCCCAACCTGAAAATTTCCTGAAAATTTCATTGGAATCCATCCATAACTTTTTAGGTTATGTTGCTAACAAAGAAACAAAGAAACAACCCAAAAAATATACAGACGCAATAACATAAGCGCCTGGCGGAGATAAAGATAAAGATACTGTAAATTTACAAAACATGACAAGCACCTGTACACCGTGAAACACCTGGAGGTGATTCAAGAAGGGTGAAATCACAAATATATGCTTAAAGATTTATTGTCGAAGAAAAGCAATAAGTATGAGACACAGCCATGTGTTTGATGTTGTGGGATTAATGGACCTTCCTTCTCTAAAATTTAATGGTATTGATAAATAACCCAGATTAATAAATAGAATTAACCAGTCGTGCTACGAGAGCATGAACCTCTGCGAAGACCTTAACCAAGTCATTAGCTAAACTGTGTTGAACTGCCCTGTTGCCTATATTAACAAATCCTTAAAAAAAACTGGATCTGCATCGGTGTTCAGATCACTACCAAAATCTAATAATTTTTCCTTTGTGCCATGAACAACATTCCCTCAACTTTTAATCAAAAACTTTTTAAGTCATCTTACTCATGGATGGACAGACAAACAGACTATTGCTAGCTAAAACATAACCTCCTTGGCAGAGATAATGATGCTTTTTGAATATATATAATATTGTTATTGTTACAAAGTAAGACAAAACCAACCACCTAATTATCATCAATAATCGTGCAGTTATAACAGGTTCATGACTATAGGCAGCTGCGGAGCACGCTGCTTAGCTTGTGTTGTGTTTATCTCTAAACTCATTCAGTCTACCAGCCAGGGTGGACTGACCATGCTGTCGATGTTTATGTTGATGTAAAAATAACATGAATCTCCTTTATTTTTCTAAGAGACCAATTAATTGGTTGGCAAGCTGGTATTATCTAAGTTAACTAAGTTTTTCATTTGTTAACCACACACTGGACATTACTCATCTCACAACAGGTGTCACACAGGTTGATGCTATCTTTTAATAGCAAAGCCAACAAATACTTTATCCAGACCTCAGGCCACAACACTTGTTTTGCAATATAGATTAAACATTTGATCTATATCGCATTTCTGCTTTATGCGCACACAACAGCTACAGCACATGTGTAGCCTGAAGAAAGAGAGTACACACACAACTATCCTGAATACTGAACTGTGCTCAAGCATTTTCTCTGTGTCCACGTGCAGAAGCTGTGGGAAACAGAATAAGTGGTTGACAGAGGAGTTAGCTGACTGCTGAGTAAACAGAGGAGCATGGAAACTACAGTGACGAACACAGAGAGGCTCTTTCTTCCTGTTGCAGTTCTCAAGCTGTTGGACCTGGCAGGCAGTGCTTATAGATATCTACCATAATCTCATTACAGCCTTAAGCCATACTTTGGAGGTCTCTATAGGTCGAGGGTTATTGACGCTTTCACTGGGAAAACAAACACACAATATGCACACAGCATGTATAACACCATAGTTCAGCATAAAGCTGTGCATATTTAGACTCTGAAATTACTTCCACTCCTGAAGCGATACAGTATATCTTAACAGACACAGAGAGAATCATTATGTATCTTAAGTGAAGAAATCAGGTCTTGCAGGGGCTTGTTTGAACATTATTAAGATTGTAAGTAAATGTCCCTCAGCACTGAAAGAACCTGCACAGCCACTTGAACAAGCAGCAACTAGAACAATTGTTTGACGGGATAATAAAATAAAGCAGCTTGAGGGAAGATTAAAGACTCTCAAAACAGCTGACTACTGAAGTGAGAGTGATGTTTCACTTCAGGTACGTATGGACACAGGTATGCAAAAAAAGAGTTGAATGATTTTCTCTCTTTTTCGCCAAAGACAGAATAAGAAATACTTTTAGATTTTCTGGTCATGAGCAGTTTAAACCACTTTCACGTGTGCTGGGGCACTAAATTACAACCTTGCACCCTTCAAATACCAGAATGGGCAGACACCCACTGACTGTTTCAAAAAATGTTTGAGGTTGTTTTCACACCTTGATCATTTGGGAGAGTTGTTTTAATATAAGTGAGGGTTGGCACGGTTTTGATTATATGAACACAACAATCCATTCCTGTTTCCGCACAAACAACCTCAACAAGCTGGAGTGGGTCATTTGCAGTAAGGACACAATCTACCCACCAATGCGAACTAATATGGAGACGAATTAAGTCGTAACACTACACTGGGGAATCTGTGGTGCCGTCTGATGGCGGGCTTAGTAGGTAATCGGAAAAGTGCAGGTTCAGACCCAGTTCTGGCTGTCACATGACAATCTGTCCTTGGGCAAGACACTTAACCCCAAGTTCCATCCACTGCTGCTTCTATGACATGTAACATAAAGGGTGTGAATGTGTTTGTTGATACTGATGGACAACTAACATGGAAACTCCAACTATGAGTGAGTGAATGAGGGTGTGAATGGGTAGATGTGACCTGGGGTGTAAAGCTGCTTTGAGAGGCCCAAGAACATTTACTACTATAGTAGTATAAGCAGCAGTGGCAGCAACAACAACTGAATTACATTTACCAGGCTGATAACAAAGTGCTACTTAATTATAATGTTTTGGATTCCACTGAGTCACTTTCTGTATACAGGCACAACATGCCATGAAAACAGAATCAAGTTAACATTACCAACTCTCTCTAAAGGACTCAAAAACACATACTGATAATAATGTATCTTAATTTATCCTTTTAGAGCTATTCTGTTCTTTCTCTGCCAACACATCAAAAAGCATTATACTATATTAAACTACCATGCTATCTCGTGTCCTCTGTGGTTTGCTGTAGACACAGGCAAGCATTAAAAGCTCCTCTTCTTCATACACAGAGTTCATATGCACTTAAATCATTTAGTGTGATTAATATGGTCATCTGTTTAATCTTAAGAAGTTTAACCTTTGCTATCACTCAGTGAGTGCTTGGTCTTGACTCTTACTCACATCAATGCTGAACTGACGTAAAACCTTAAGGGCAGCTCAGGCCTTCTGTTGGACTCAGCCACGTCAACATGAACAATCCAAGGGAAATATGTACATTTGTATCTTTTTCAACTGAATCTGAACAAAACAACCAAGCTGTAGGAATGAAACCCAACTAAAACTTCTAAAATAATTCAATTTCAGCTTTAAGCAATCATGTTGCTTAATTATTAGTAAACATAACTGATACATTAAGTCAAGTCTTCAATACATGCCAAAAATGACAAATGAAAAGGCATTAGCTAGTATAGTCTGACTGTCAGTAAAAAGGGGAGAAACTGAAGTGTTGGCAGAACAAAACAAACATTAATAACTTTTCAAATCTCCCAATCAGTGTAAAGTTTGGCCCCTACGTAACTTCTCTTGAAGTGTATGCTGATGAATGTATGTCTTCTATTATTAAAGAACGCAGTCTGGTCATTAAATTAGGGCATAATTACACTGGTATAACCTTGAGCTGGTTAATATATTGAGCTACAGTTTCTATTGTAGCCTCCCTTTATCATAAAGGCGAGGTGACTGGCATGAGGAGATTACTGTGCTGTAAGCTGTGTTCCTCTTGCCCTGCCTTCAGCAGTCAATGAAGCACATCCTTCCACCTATCACAGCTCATCTCGTCTGCCCCGCAGATCTGTTCCTTAATGTACTGTTCACATTAACTGCTTATATTTCAGAGAACTACGAATGTAATAGTTCATGTTTCAACTGGTGCACAAAAAGTGAGTGTAGTTCATTCCAGAGACAGAAACTGTGCACTTGTGCCTCAAGAGAAACTGAGGGTTTTTCAGCTGTATGTGTGTCAAAGCAGATTCTGCAGCTGCACTTCATATTTAAAGGAGCAGTGGCAACATTATAGTGTCGATAGTAGCTTAAAAAACTATTGAAAATGCCATCCGAATTTGTTTGCACTTGTTTGCTGCTGCTTCATGTGAGCTGCAGTTTTTGATAAAACATGTTTTAAATCAATTCTGATAATCATATAGTAACTGAAAACTCCCTTAATATACAGTGTTATAATTTTGAGGCCATATCAACCATTTATTAAATTTAGTGAAAAAAAAAACACAATTGTATTTTTTATAAAAATGCAGCTCAAGAATGAATGGACTTTCCTATTTCGTTCAAAAGTTTACAAACGATCATACCCAAATAATCTTAATGATGGTACATGTTTAAACTAAATACTCATCCAAAACTAGTATCTTTGGTTTCTTATTTCCCTTCTTACTACAGTGTTTCGTGTTGTAGAGCTCATACTACTACATTAACTTTAGCTGCTGTAAAGGACTGAGCGATTGACTGAGCGATGCTGGTCCTTAAATCACCCCAGCCCCAGGGTAAACTTTGGCTTTGCAGCTATCTGTCATTTTCTATGGAGACATAATTTTATAGAGATGAAACGTTAAATATATACTGTATGTTTTTAAAATGCTGGTTCTTATTAGACAGAAACCTTTCAAACTTGTAGAACACCTGGTTTTGACACGCCGCGTGGCCTATCCATCAATGTCTCCTCTCTTGCATGCATCTGAACTTAAAATCATACATTATCTAGAATTGTGAACATTTTTCTACTCTGAAACCTGTTATTCAAAGTTGGTCTATGGACATTTTCTGTCTGATAAGCATAGCATTACTGTACCATAAAAAGACAGTCAGTCACCACAGAAAAACTGTGCGCAACACTCTGTAGAGCACATACTGTGATCCTTAACTTATTTATTTCTCTTTCTGGCGACCTCAAACCCAAAAGGTCAATTATTTGCTCCAAAAGGCATGTTTAAGTCATATGGCTTTCCTCTAACAGCATGTTTTTGATGAATAACATGGGCCAGCGCATGTTTGATTTATTTTGAAAAGCCGCTGAGAATCTATTTCTACAGCAAAGCGTGGCATGTAATGTGTAGGAGCCAGTTCCAGCAGATGACTCCTACAGCAATTATCCCAAACATCATGTATCCATTCATATAATGTAATCTACACAAGCATCAGCATTCGCACAAAACCTCTAATCTCATAGAGCCTCAGGATGGATTATTTACGGCAGTGTGGCCTTGGCAGCTCATCTTCAGTGACACTAAAAACTCTGACATTGTTCAAATCTAGGCTCAAAACCTGTGCATATGACTGAAAGGATCTTATCTGCACTCTTCTCTTTAAAGTTTATTTTATAATGATTAATGTTGATTTTATTTTTTATTGTGATTTTAATGCATGTTTCTTGTTCTGTAAAACACTTTGAATTGCCTTGTGTATGAATTGTGCTCTACAAATAAACTTGCCTTACCTAAAATGGAGACCATGAATGTACGAGATCAGTGTTATGATTTGAATTAATGTTTACTTTTTTCAACCAGACAAGACGGGACTAAAAAAACTGAGACCTTTCATTGCAAACCTTTTCTTTACTTCAGAAATTTAAGAATGAAGATTTATTGTCACTACACAAAATAATCTTGTGGCTGTAGTTAAAACTTACATTATGCTTTCTACAATATGTATGAAAACAGCAGTTTTAGACATTTACACCAAAAGTAAAGAACGACTGTGCATGTAGGTCCATGGCCTGTGCACAACTCAGGTTGATGATGATGCCTTACAGGTTATCACATCTGAGAGTGAACAGTGATGAGCAGGTTCCACAACTGAAGTTAAAGGTCTGATAACTTAAACCTTTTCAAGAAATCAACACTAGTTCCAGATGTCCCCAGGATTTTTTTCAACTTCTAAAGCCAGAAAATCCACTAAGATATTGCCTGACAGTGGAGGTCTGCATCCACACTGTCTTGAAAAAAATCAGAGGTGCAAACTTCCATTAATGGCTAAACTGTAAGGACATAGTATTATTATTATTAACTGAATTGGTCATATGTTGGTCATCTTAGATTTTAATTATAATGGGAAGTAACTACAAAGAGATTTCTACTATTGCACATTTTTCTCTAAAGACTAAACCTAAACACAAAATAGCTGCCAAAATGAGCACTACAAGAGATCCTGCATGCTTAATCCAGATCACTCTATGTTAATGGGTCTCTCTTGTAATGAAGCACTTTATCAAATCAAAGTTAATTAAATTCCCGTCAGTGTAATTACATTTTAGGAAAAACTTCATCTGCATGAGACCTGTTAGCACATACTTCTAGCAAACTCAATCAAACTACCGCTGCTGGCAGCCGAGCTGGCACAGTGCCTGGGCACTCCGGTCAAAATGAAAGAGAAATTACAAGAAAGAGCGGCATCTCTCTTGCATGAATAATTGCAATGCAGCACTTTGATCAATTATGTGATAACTTCCACACCATATGGCAATTACCAGCAGGATGAAGTGGCGAGAAGCGATGGTTCAGATGCTTTCTGGGAACATAAAAACCCACTTGTTATCTTTCCTTGATCCCTACGTGCTTGAAGGCTAAACTGAGCCAGGAAAGTACAGCAGAGTGTGGATGCAGTTATTCGGGGAAAGCTTACTTGGCCCAGGTTTGATTTCAATCGCTGAGCGGCTCCAGATGTCTTTCTCCACCTGGGACATGCGCTCTCGGGTCGTCTGGTAGGAGTCATCCGTGGCACAAACTGTGATCTTGTCCTGGATGCTGCCCTGGCCCTCCAGGTGGTCCCTGCCCTCCCTATAGGGTGAAAAAAGACGTGAATGTTAACTTAAAACTAAGTTCAGTTTATCCCTATTCATACATGATCAAAACAATGAAAGTTTCTAAATTTACCAGGATAAGCTGCATGTGCAAACATACACAGCAGTGTTTTTCACAGCTTTACCCAGACATCTCCCCTTTTCAAACATGCATGATGGAGTTGTATGAGTATCAGTGAAAAAGGGGGTTTGATTAAGTTTTTTGCCCCCTAATTTGATAAATGCGAGGCAAAATGATATAGGAAATATTGACATATCAAGGATCAGCAAAAATCCAACATCCTACATCCCTAAACATAAATACAAGGCTAACAAACTTGACTAATTTGACTAAATATCCAAAATATAACACAAGACCTTCTAGAGCTGTCACCTTATACTCAGTATTCGATTACTCATTTAAGCATGGGGTTGAAACCAATACTCAAACTGTAAATATACAGTAGAATTTAACATACAAAGTAGTAACACATTAGGGCACCTGGAAAAGTTAACTGCCCAGTCCTACAGAGGACGCTTCCAGCACAACCCAAAGCACACTTTGAGAAAATATAGGTCATGCAAAGCCACTCTTGAAACACTTTGGGCTTCACACTGAAGGTGGCAAAATAAAACCAAAGGTTGGGCTGTCAACAATGTGCTTAGCAGCTGGCTTACTCCTCATTCACGACTAATCCAGGTACCCATTTTTCAGCCTTACACCCAAGTGTAGTGGCAGAGGAGTGCTCAGCATTGTGCAACTGCATCTGCCCTGGCCTTAGTGGAAAAAGGCCATCACAGATAAATTTGCAAGTAACTGCGAGCACCAATTACATTCTTCTTTTAAAGGGAATTAAGGTGTTACACATTTCTTGCTGTCATATTCTGGGACTGTCTGACACACTAAACTGGTTCTGTAACGTGTGTCTTCATAAAAGCTCCAGGTGTGCATCAGGGGAATGCAGCATCAAGGATAAGTGACTGTGAAACAAATAAAGAATTTCCAAAGTGCCTACTAAATCAACCCTGCAAACCTGCAGAGCCAGAAACACTGCCTCTCTGTTCTCCATCATTACTGCTCACACCTTTGTGGTCAGTTCAAGCCAAACTGCTTTTGTGTGTTTTCTTGTAATGCAGTTTAAATGTAGCCAGACACTGGTAATGTCTGTTTCTGTAGTGTTGAAGAGAAAGTGCACTGTTTGGTAAAGCCCTGTGGTCTCTATATGACACTAAATTTAATACCATTTCCATTTGTGGTTGTCTGTGGAAAGAGTTATTTGTGCTTCTTACCCTGAGACATACTGGTGAATGCAGTCAAAGCTGGACTGAGGCTTGTCTTTGCTGTCACTGGACAGGTAGAAGGAGAAGACTCTGAAGCCAGCAGGGGACTCGGGGGTCGGTGCTGGGATCTTTATGTACTGAAAACATAAATGAACAAAATGAAGTCATTAGGAAAGAAAATTCAATAAAGGAAATACATCTCACAAGTCAATGCAAAGCAGAGGCAGGCTCTTGTGTTCGTGCTAACAAAAGCTTTGAGTGGTTTGTGAAGCCTTTGACAGATTTAAGGTGTTTCCAGCATTGCTTATGTGAGCTGTGTGTTATGTAATGAGCATATTTTTATTACTCTAAGATTAAGTGGTTCAAGATTATTTTCAGTGGTGATCAATGGGCAGTCCAGGGCCACAATCCCTTTCCCCACTGCAGAAAACAATAACATCAAACATAAAATGTAAACACAAAGTCACATGACAAAAATTTGCCATGAAGTGTTAAATCTTAGTCCCCAGGTCATCACATTGCACAATGACTGACTGCATAGAACAGGGCAAGTTGATTAACCAGGAAGGCCACAGTCTTCTTATTCTAACTGCCAGAGGGCCGAATTGATATTAACAATAGGATTCCTTAAATTAGATGATAATAACCATGTGATAAAAATAACAACTCCAAATTAATCAAAGCTTCAAATACAGATTGTTTTTATATCCCAAAATTTATTTGTTTGATTTTCATTTGCAAGTTGCAACACAACATTCAAAATATAGCATTTTTGTCAAGTGATTCTATGTCTAACTAAATTCAAATAAATCCAGAGCTTGGTATTGTCCCATAAAAGATATTGGGCTAAAAACCACAACCAAATGTACAGATTTCTTACAAAGAATTCAAGAGATATATGTAATCAAACAGTGACATAGAAATTTTATTTCATTTCCTATGTTTTCATAGAATTGTTGTATTTCATTAATTCTTCTAATCTAAAACTGTAAAAGCACAGAATACATAAACTATGAACAATAATGTGTTAATAATTACTTTACATTTCATATCAAATCACAGCAATACATGCTTTATTGATTTTTCCTTTTGTTCTTACCTTCTCCTCACACTAAAGTGGTGACTGGAGATGTTTAACTCAGAGATTATTAGTTATAGAATAGAATAGAATAGAATAGAATAGAATAGCCATCGGCCATCAAACAAAAGTAAGGCTGAAGTAATTCAGCTCTGCAGCAGTGATAAATAAATAAATATAAGAATAGAAATAAAAGGACTGAATCACCACTTGTCATTATTGCACATCCTCTGTTTTGTAAGCATGGTTAAAAAGTGTTTTTTTTTTTTTTTTTCATGTCTTGATTGTCTTGTACCGTCTGCCTAATGTCAACAGCTCAAACATAGAATGGACGGGGTGGAAAGTGTCCTGACTGCTTGACTTGCCATCAATAAATGCTTTATAAATGCATCAATAAGACATGTCAAGCTGTGTTAATAGATGATTGATTAAAATCAATCGAGGCTTTGATAAAGTTAGACAAGTATTTACGAAGACTTACAAATATCATATGACTTAAGTTAACATTGGGTGTTTCCAAAAGGTTTAATTTGTATGTTAGAACTGGTTTTACTCCAGATTATTTTAAAGAAAAGTAGCTTAAATGGCTTTGATTATACATTTAACTCATTAAATTACAAATTACTATTACAAATAAAAGTTTTACAGAAACATATTATTTTGAAAATTCTAAAAAATGGTTAATATTTGTTATCTTTGTCAAATTAAACCCTAATGCAGTTCCAAGAACCCGTTATTTGTCATTTTTCTTTTGTAACTGTATCCATAAAAAGACAGTACACCAGCAGAGTCATGACACACAAAAACAAAAGTCTAACCAAGGCATAAAATCACGTATACAAGTATTTCAACATCTACAGTGCACATGACTTACATCATAAGAGCAACAACACGAGCAGCATACAGCTGTCGCCACAGTCATTCGGGTCATTTGTGTTTAAAGCAAAGTGCAGCTGAAGTTCTCTGAGCAGCACAGGTCATTCAGGTCCACCCTGTCAGACTACCCTACCCTAGTCTGGACTCAGAGAGGTCACAGCAAAGGTTGCTTTCATGGCCATGTTGGGTGATGACCATTTCTGCTGCTTAGAATATCCTACAGCTTGTAACAGTCTGGCCCTCTGGCAGCAAAAATAAAGAACTGTGTATCTTTGGAAAATGCAGTGCACATCCTTGGATAAATCAGCACCGTCTATTGTTTAAAATAATTAAAACAATCCTTCTTTCCTCAAGCAATAAATGTGACCTAAATAATCTCCCACTTGAGCCAATCACAGCGTCTTCATGGGACCTCCCAGGTCAGCAAGGATGACCTGTAGCCGGTGGTGGGAGGAGTCCGTCTGAAAGGCAAAACACAGCCGCGGTGTGGCAGATAACCTCCTCTCCTGTCACTGAATGTCCATGACTCCATGGCAACAAAGAAGCCCGCAGGGTGAAGCCGGGGACATAACATGTTACATAAAATGACCCCAAAACCTACTTCTATTTAAAGGACAGTTTGAGATAAAAAGTCATTACCTGACCGGTTACATGTCTCTCTGAACACACTGGCAGCTGTGGTTTTTGCATCACATTTAGTCAAGTTCAAGGCTGAAAGCAGACAGCTCCTAACTCCTGTTGATAGATTATCCTTTTCTGCCAGAAGCTATTTCAACGTAAAATAACAAAAGAAGGTGCTTTATTGATCCGCAAAGGGGAAATTCAGGTGCTGCAGCATTACAGGGGTAAGTATTAGAGTAAAGCAGAATGCACTAAGATCAATACAACAACATATAATATAAAGATATATATCAATAAACTGTACAGTAGCAAAACTCAAAATAGAATAGGTGATGTATTTATAATTATTAAATTAAAATGAACTAGGTAAGTGACATACAGGACACCTGAGCCATTCTGTGCAGTATGTGGAAGGTAAAGTGAAAGTGACTTTAAAGAGACAGTGTGATAGGTAACAGCAGTGTTGACGGCAGTCTTTATATTAACAAACTGTTTCATGGACAAGCTGAGATTTGCCTCGCTCTTGATCAGGCTAGGGCCGGACTGTACACCTAGTTTTGAGAAACAGTGGTTTTTTTTAACAAAACATAAGGAAAGACAAGGTTGCAAAATTACTGATGTTATGATGTAAAATGAACATATAAATGTCATTAAGTCAACTGTTAGAATGCACAATCATGATAAAAGCTAGGGCTGAACAATATGGGCGAAATTTCATATCTCAATATTCATGACAGATATCTTGATATTGATAAGGTACGATATGACTGTGGGTTTGGTAAAAACCAAGCAGTGCATTCAAGGGTAATTGTAAAAATGAAATTTTTAGTTACTTCCAGAGCTGTACTTGCAGCGCGAGCGCAGGGGAAATCTATATTGTTTATATCATTGCTTTTCTGATATTAATATCTGGAATAGTCATATCTCGATATCGATATCGATACGATAACGACATATCTGTCAGCCCTAATAAAAGCTTAATTCAATTGTCTCCAACTTGGGATGAAAATCTGGTGCCAACTTCTTCATGGAATCGAAATCATTTATGCTTAAAAACAAATCCCTTTTCAATTTTATTCACTCAATGACAGCATGCCTGTGACATGACACTCATCGGAGGCAGTCAGCACCAACAACAACCAACAACAACAACCTGATGCTTCAGTCCATGTTTTTATCAGGAAGATTCTTGTAAAGCTACAAGCCAGAATATTTAAGCTCTGTCTGCAGAGGTACTTCCCAATCAGCACCTTTTGAGGAGAGAGAGATGGGAACCATGAGCCTGACAACATTGAGAGGCGACTGTGAGCCCTCAAACAATAGCTGCTTGTGCTAAGCTAGCCTAAATGCTGCCTGCCTGTTATCAGAATTTTGCAAAAATTTCTTCAATAAATGAACAACAAAGAACAGCACAGAAAACACTTCTTGGTGGAAACATAAACCCTCTGGGTGGGTTT
This sequence comes from Scarus forsteni, assembly GCA_036419115.1. Taxonomy (NCBI): domain Eukaryota; kingdom Metazoa; phylum Chordata; class Actinopteri; order Labriformes; family Labridae; genus Scarus; species Scarus forsteni. The sequence goes on along the minus strand of JAZDUH010000245.1, from coordinate 7,225,496 downwards.
TGGTGAGATCTTTAAGATATTGCTTGAATTATGCACCTTACTCTTGCAGTAGCACCCACATACTCTATAATCTGATTGGCTTATAATTAAAGTAATTCATAGAACAATTTTCTAGTTGCAAGGTTTTGCCTTTCTCACTTTCTATGGCCTCTTGCTCAGATGAATGAGTGAAATATATCCTGTGCAGTATATATGTAGCAGTCTTCTTCTGTGTGTAAGGTTATTGAGACATAAGGCTTTTAAGATTTTAACCTAGAGTTCACTTTTTTGTTATCTATCTACAGAAATTATAAAAAAATACCATGTTAGACATTATTAGTAAAATATACTGACATGCATTTTTGTCCATATTTTCTTGTCCCTCTGCCGACCAAAGCTCACAGGCATTTTTTTAAACTTTATGTCTCCCATAAAACAAAACAAATGTCAGTGAGACAGACCTGAAGCCGCCTCTTTAGTTATCAGTCGGAAGTGATTGATTATATGCTGACGGGCAGCGAGCACAGTGTGCTTGGCAGATGTGGCAGGAAGGACTATAGCTGTCACAAATGCCCAGTCATGCAGTAAAGCCATAAGCATTTTTTTTTCAAACAGAGCCAATGAACAGCTCCTCTCCTCAACAACCCTCCACCTCCTCCTCCTCCTCTCCTAAAACCCCAACGCATGCCATTCACCCTGCCCCCATCAGCCTCCAGCTTTCCTTCATGTGCACAGGCCCACCCATGTCAACACACACACACACAAAAAAAAAAAAAACGGCAAGCTGCCTACAAGGCCAAAGACACTTGAGACTCACAGCTGACCATTAATTCTGACCTATTTATGTCCCAGCGTTCACATGACGCTGAAAAGCAGAGTCTTGCATATGCCTGCCTCGGCTTTTACGCTAATTAGGTACCATCAAACCAAAAAAAGCATCAAAGTGAGCAGGGACAAGAGGCGACTCAGATCCTCAGGAATTATTACATTAAAAGAGGAGAGCAGAGGCCGCCTTGACCAAAATTAGAAGCAACAAGTCTTTAAAACGAGGCTACTGACTCAGAGAGAAGCGTTGCAAGAGGAGTGCATTTACGATCGTTTTTGAATGACAAAGCTGCCAAACAAAATGTTGTGAGATTAGGTTGCACATTTCTACATTTAGCATCGCAATAGTGCCACTAGTCCCTGTCTTTTCAGTCAATGGCAGGGCAGCGAGCCCCCTCGAGCTATGCATTAGATTTGGCTGTCAGCTTCGTCCATGCCACCATGCACACTTCACATTCTGATTCTAATCAATGTCACTCAGGTCAGACTGCTCAGGGGTCGCCCCCGTTTATTCACAGCTTTCTTCTCAAGCTTCATAACCATATGTCATTTAACCCATTCGTTTCCAGTTCCTGGCTACTGAGGGAGAGTCGGTCTGTTTAAGTAGAAACTTAAAGGGCATGTTAGAAATTTTGGCAAATACAATTGTTGTCTTCAGAATAAGAGCTAGTTCAGCACGTAAAATCATTCTCGTAGTTGTTAAAAACCCACCTCCAACCAGCAATCAGGTCACTGAGCAAAAAACTCTGTTATGAAACAGTTGGCAACATTAAAATGTGAATATGCCACTTCAATACATCAAAAAGCAGTGTTTCAGATATTTACTGGTCTTTGTAAATACTTAACACAATAAAACATCTTAAGGTTAGCATGACAACACAAATAAGACTAATTTGAAAAAACAGTTTTGGGACCGCCTGCCTATAATAACTCATTCAAGGATGCCCATTATGAAGTAAATCAAAGATGGAAGACAAAGCAATACATTCTGACACTTCAATGACTTCTGTATTTGCCTTTGTGTTAATGCTAATATTAAACATGACTGACATATTTACAGTGTTAACAAGTAATTAAAACATATTGAAACTGTCAATGCTACTACTTGTGTTTACATGCCAAGTTAAGTCAACGTATCTTAATTTGTTTAAACTGTGCCTTTTTTATTTTATTATTATTATTATTTTATTATTTTATTTTATAGGGCGCTATTGAGGTGTCAATGGAGTAAGACGTTTGTTGACAAGCTCCTGCCTTACCTTTTGAAAAATACAATTTTATTGCGCATTTAATGCAAGTTGGATGTAAATAACTCTTCCCTCAACATTCTAAATCAGTGCAGCAAGTCTGTAGTGGTGTGTGTTATGGCAGCAAGAGCCAAGCTTCGTAAATACAAGTACAACAGTCAATAGAAGCTCAAGGCCTAGCGACACAGCAGCACTATCATCTACTAGCCGCGGTGATAAACCATCCTCTCCACAGCTAGAGTCAACAATGGACACCGAGGATATTAAAGCAGATATAATATCCTCATTGAGAGCGGACATTTCGGCTGTCATCAGGACGGAACTAAAGAATAGCTGATATCACATTATTTAATCTATTTTCGTCTACAGTCTGTGGTGGAGCTACATGATTTTTTGTTTAATCTCCTCAAAATAGCATTTGTGTGATTGTAATTTATTGGGCCATAAAAAACTAAGTTTTATCCATGTACAGAAAGTATCAGGTTGAAGTCAAAGGGATTGATCATGCCTTCACAGAAGAATTATTTATCATCAATATTGTTGTAATTTCCACTTTGGAGGGTTGACATTTCAATGCATATAAATATTCTACCAACTTAAAAGTCTCAATACACTGGGATAATGATTCTTCAAGGAATAGTTAACTTTTGATAAATGCCACTTATAATGACATTTTGTTCATTATCAAACATCAGCTATAGGCAAATGAACGTGGGTAGATGTCAGTGTCAGATGTTTATTTGTTGTGTCAACCTGACATAATACTGACATCTCGTACACCTAAATGATGATTCAGAGATTTTTTTTTCCTAGGGCAGTAAATGACCCTGTTACACTTAATGTGATGTGGAAACATGTTCAAACAAAGATGAAAATATTGGCACTGTGGGAGACTTACACCAAAACATCTGTATTGGCTAAAATTGTTATTTTAACATCAATATCAGCATCCCAGCCCTGGTTTTCAATATTAGGGCATTGCCATTTTCAATTATGTTTTGTACAATAATTTACTCTATCATAGAAGGTTAATAGTTTAGCTTGAAGTGTCTGGAAAATTGATGGAGAAGGCCATAAAAATTGTGGTAAAAAGTCAAAAAGGGCTGTTTGCCATTACAGGAGATGTGTTCCTTACTTTGTTACAATGACTTGATCTGCTAATGCCATTGCTTCATTTCACATTTAGAAAATACCACATTACTGATTATGTCACCTCCTTAATCAATGCAAATTTCAAACAAAACTCTGGCCTTAACAGCCAGGGGCTTACAGCTCCGAAAAGAGAATGCAAAGTACATTTTTCATTGCAGCAAATTGAAGCTAAGTTGAAAAATATGATGATTGTGCCGCCCACTCTGATGAGCTGACCTTTAGCTGCTGTGCTCAGTCAGTGACGCCACTTGTGCCAACAGGTTTGTGATCCTGAAGCTGCTATCAGTCAGGTAAAGGTGTAGATTTACATAGAGACGCTCAGTCACAGATATCTCCCTGGAGAGGTTTGGTCAGATCCTCAGGCTGTAGCTGTGTGTGTTGTCTGTGTGTGTGAGCCCCGAACTCCCACAGGGCACAAGCAGGGGGGAGAGGTCAAATATCTAGCTGATGGCTTCGACTCCGTGTCAACAGAGGGAGTCACCATTATCAGGCAAATATTGAGGAGACACCATTTGTTGACAACGGTGTGTATACAAAAACAAACTGATCTTTCAATTCAATTCAAATAGTAGCAAAATGGTTAATAAGTGACACAGTCCACACAGATCAAGGTTTACCAAAGTCTCCAAATTATCCGACGACCTTTAGACACACATTTGACAGCTCTTAAAAAAAGAGCTCTAGTAGATCCAGGTCAAGGACTTAGTGGTCATGTACCAACCACATTATGGACATTAGTTCAAAAACATTTGGTTCAAGTACATATTAACAGAGGAGAGTAAATATTATCACCACCAGAGTGGCACACATTTAGAAGATATCCATCTATATGTCTTTGACACTAAATGGTCATTACGTTATGCTGACAGATACTTGTTAACAATATGACATTATTTATGAAAGTGAATAGAATACCAGCATCAACCAGACTGAGCCATTGACATTTTTTCTTTTTTGGAACTATTATTTCCTTACCACTATGTTCCATTTAGTTTAATAATATCAAACAGTCAGAATGAACTAAAACAACAAAATCAAAAATATATTCGTGCTATATAGGAGACTGAACTGCTCCAAATTGTTGCTGTATTTCACAAAACATGACTCTGACAACACAATTTGCTATGCCAGTTTCAAGAACAGGGGAAAACACCAACAGCATTAAGGCATTAAATATCATCTGTGCCATATGTTTGATGTTGTTGTAACATAGAAAACCCTGAGTAGGTCCACCACTTTTTTACACAACAGAAGACTTCAAAAGTCAGTAAGAGCAATGATGAAGAATCAAATCCAAAAACAGAACTGAAAGTGACACTGGCATCAAGTAAATCTGATCAATAATATCTGTATGCTCATCAATCTCAAATAAAAGGTCTCCAATTTGATTTAACAATATAGAAGTATGTACTTTGTTGTTGATGCTGGATGGATGGATGGATAAATGGATGGGTAAATACATGAATGTGGTTGGCTGAATTTAAAATAGAACAGTACTGGGAGGAGGGATACCTACTTCAGTGTATGGATGGATGGATGGATGGATGGATGGATGGACTCAATTTCATGGCAGTTCAACTAGATGCTGCTATATTAATCACTAATCCTCTCCAGTGTATAATCATTATAGATATGGATGCATAATATTATGGAGTTTGATTTCGGTATCTGCCGATATCAGCCTAAGAAGTTTAGTATCAGTAACCGCTGATATTGACATTTTTGAAGATATTTACAGGGGATATACCGGTCAAACATATTGGCCATACATCGGCTGGAATATCGTATAGTTACACAAATGTACGACATTGATGCACCTTCTCATCACTGCATGGTTACATTTAAAAATCAAGGGTTTAATTTTTGCAAGACTTACATACTGTTTTTCTCATTTTACACCTGCTCCTCACAAAAATGTCAATAACAACAAAAGAAACAAGTCAATTTTTGTTAAGAACAGAGCTTGTTCCCCGACCCAGAAATATTGGTATTGGTATCAGCAAGAATGAATTAAAAAAAATCAGCAAAAAAACAATATTGTGTATTCCTAATTATAAATGTAATGTTAATATTAGAATGACTTCTCACTCTAAGGTATTGATTATACCTCCTTTACAAAATTTTTTTACAACCATATAGACATGAGGACCTGTAATTAATCAATATTCAGCAGAGACAAATGTGATGGACAGATTTATGGTCTGGGCGTCCCTGAGTTTGTCACGATCATAAATTCTTACTTTAAGACCCTTTGTCTCTCCCTGTATGGTTACATCTCTGGATATGTCTACGTGTGTATATGTGTATTTTATATGTGCTTGCATCTATAAAATTAAAAGTATGACTTTGGCCTGATCTATTGTAAAGTGCCTTGAGATAACACTTGTTATGAACTGGCACTACACAAACAAACACTGATTGATTGGTTGTTTGACTAATGGATGAGGAAATGGATGACAGAAGAGGTGTGCTTACATTGATAGACTAATGGACTATATTCAGAATAATAGAGGGAAAATTAAATTGTATTCATCAGTGATTTACTTCAATGTAATTACTTAAGTCCCAAAAGGAGTAAGACAGAATTATAGCAATAATGGGTCGCTCTAAAAAACACTTCAGTCTAAATGATCCTAAGAGTAAGCTGAAATGTAAACACTCTTTACTAGAAAGAGTAGAATAGAGGTGTTACAGTAAAAGCAAACCAACACTGCGAGTTAGCGCTGTGTGCAGTGATGTTGTCCACTAAATTGACGAGAGTAAAGTTTAACCGTTGGACAGTTACAGTCAGACTGACCAAATGGCATCTGTGGGGCACTCTTTAGCACCTTGTCAGAGCAGCCCCCCTGTGGAGTGTGGAGCTGCTACAATAACTGCCTCTGTGGCCACATCTGCCACTCCAGGGCGCGTGTGTGTTTGGAGACGTCAAATACTTTCAAGCTGTTGTAAGGTGTGAACTGGACTGGAACAGAAAATCTTGGCAGGGGGTTCAGCAGTTGAACAAGGACATAGGACCAAGTGGGTGATGTCCTTGTAAAACGTCAACTTTAACTCCCAGAGCACGTCTGAACTGCTCATCTTTTGATGGGGTTAAACAGAGTTCTTAGCCCTGCTATTTAGCCAGGAAGGGGAAAAAATAGCTTCACTAAAAAGGATCTACTTTCTTTTCCAAGCCAAACATCTGCAGGCAGAGATGAGAGGATAGTTTCTCTCCCTGTCTTCTTTGCTTGAGAGGGCAGCGTTCCCAGCTCTGGTATTTGGCGTGGCAGCACTGAGATGGGAGCAGGGAGCATGGATATGTGATTTACTCTGAAGTCTCTGCCTCCTGCCCCTGTCTGTACTGACACTAGTTACCATTGTCTTCTCATCTGAGCCTACTCAGCCATAGCTGCTCTGTGAGCTGCCCATCTTTTGTTCTAGCGTCTTCCCCCCACAAAGCTCAGTGCGATGGGCTGTCGGCCCGCCTGGATTATTCATGAACAGGGGGGACGTGTGGCTGTGTGTTGACGGAGGGTTAAGAGAGGGATTGAGGGGGGGTTTGGGTGTGTGTGCATGGAGGTTAGGGGTGTCGGTGGCTCCCAGTTCAGCCAGTGCATGAGGGATGGCCCTTAATAGGCTTCCTTTAGGAATGTGTCAGCAGAGAGGAGGGGGATGATCCCTGGATGGAGAAAGTGCTTGCACTATTTTCAATATTAATTTTTGATTATATTTGTTGAAATTACAACTTCGTTAATAAAATGTAGCTGTAAGCAACCCAGAGGAATAAGTGCAGTGATGCTTACTAACAGAGTCTCACTGAAATATAAGTGGTCATTTAATTACTTCTCTACAGCTTTGTTCACTGTGAGTCATTTGTAACCAAAAGCATGACATCCCCTTTTATTGTTGAAATCACGCTCCCAGTTTGCCGAAGTGGATGTGATGGTTTCCGTGTTTGAGGATCTATTCATTGAGGGGGGTTGGTAAGAGACAGGAAAGGCAAAAGAAAGAGGGGGGTGGGGACTGACGGGAGTTGGTGCGGGGACATGGGGATGGGCAACTGTCGAGCATCCCCCAAGGTACTGCCTGTTATGCCAAGCAGAATCAGTTATTTTCCGTGAGGCTGGGGCTAATCTGTCAACCTCAACAAACACTCTCCATCTCCCCACACCCCCAGACAACCCCCACCCATCCCTCACTGTAGGTGCCCTCCTCTTCATACACAGAGAGATGGAGATTTTTATAAGCCTGTTTTGACTGAGGGTGCTGTTTCTTCATTGACTACCAGACAATAATAGTTTGCTTTTCTGCTCAATACAAATACAGATTCTTTTATATCCACCAGTGCACATTTCCACACAAGTGACAGTCCTTTAACAGAGTCAGCCCATTCCAACTGTTTACCTAATCTGTGTATTTATCAAACCTCAAGCTGTACACAAACATGAAGTGAACTCCACAATTTTTTATCAATGTATTTTGACAAAGAACACCAGCAGTCCACATCAAACTCTCAGTTTTAAATGAAACACAGCTGGTCACTCTCTGTAGCTCAATTTACAGCTACTGCCTTGCCGTAAAATTGCTCTACATCTTTAATGTAAACAAAAGGCATTGAAAGAAATAGATAACACTGATAGACTCTCATATGAAAAGCTAAGTTTGGCTGCATTTATGATCTAGAAAATGGAGGTGTAGGTGTACATAGGCTGGCTCTGCTAGCATTGCTAATGATAGCCAAATTCCACTTTAAGGTCTTTACACGACAGAGGTATTTGTCAATAAACGAAAATGCAAAAGTTTCAAAGGCATTATATAATGTGCCTTTCAACTCACTGTAAAGCGATGCATATCTGTATATGTGACCGGTACATTCTGAGATATGAGCATGCCACAGAAGTCAAAATGGCTTTAACCCAGTGCCTATTTTAATCAAACAGACACTAGGTAGTTACATCTGATTCTGTAAAGGATAGGAAAACATTAACAGTTTAATTTAGTACTTCAAACTGTACTGCAGCTTCTTCATAACCAACTGTTGATAATGGCAGAAGCTCGAATATACTCACAGTGTTGCAATACTGCAGCTCCAACACCATCTTCATTCATACATTATTTTCAAATTTATTATCCTTTTAAGCCATTTTTCAAATTAAAAAAAGGCTGCTCTGATACAAACACACAATCAAGCAGGCTGCCAAAAATGTTAATGTGTGCAAAAGCCATCATCATAACATCTAGAGATATACACAATAATTTAAAAAATATGTTTTATTTTTGGCAATAAACAGTGCATAATGGCTTTGGATTCACACAAGAGAACATAAAATGGCACGTGCTCCACATACACACAAAGGTAGAGACTCTCTGGCTACCCCTAAATCACCATTCCACCTCTCACCAATATTATGTCTCCTATATTACCTCTAAAAATGGACCAAAAAAGGGGTCAACTTATTCCTCCTACTCCATCTCTAAGATGTTCACGGTGGAGATTAATATATCATGACTGTCAACAGGGCTATGTTTACCTGCTGTTGTTTTGGTCCACAGTTAAGTGATAAACTCCACTGTTTCTTTTCTTATCGTGCAACTTGCTGACTATGAGCCGCAGAAAGCAGTCATGTAACTTTTCTACCTTTAAATTCACAGCTGATATAAAGGAACAGTCATTTTCAACTGGACACTGGCATCTGTAGTAAACTTTGCAGTTCTCAATGTCACATTTCTGGCTATGTCAGTCAGATTTCAGATACAAATTTAGAGTCATTACAACAGTAAGAATGTATTTTAAGAATACCGAGATATACCCTGACTGTTTCATTCTCTGTAAATGGGTTCCCTTTTCTAAATCCATACCTAATTTGCATATGATATTTTGAAAGTTAGGAAAATCCCTGCTACCCGCTGGTTTGGGACCTCAGATGCACCAGCAGCCGAATGTGTCTCCCTTATTAAACTCAGGCTGTTTTGCTGGAGCAGTCCAACACACCCCTTGAAGAGTTGCTGCACTATACTTCCATTACTGGACTTTTCTCTCCACGCAAGCAGGCAGTCTGTAATCCTTTAACAATTCACAGATTGTGCATCGGAAAGTATGTCCAAACCTGATTAACTTGCTGGGAAACTTGGAGAGAGAGGGAGAAAATCCAAAACATGCACCAAGATATGCAAAATCAGACTGAAGGGGTTGAGGGAGTAAGCCAAACAACACAGTGAAAGTGCTCAAGCTGTCAAGCCAAAGGAGTAAAGGAAAGACAGGAATTTTTCATACAGCAGGTGGACTGCTTTATGGGTTAGAAAGTGTCACCATTTTTCATAATAAAGACCAGTTAAACCTTACTGATTAGACAACATAATATTCATAATTCAACATAAAAGACAGAAAATAGTCCCTTGAAGAAATGTGTATCTTCATTGCACAAAACGCTTGAGCATTACATAAGAGTGAAAGCTCTCTGACTAAAGTTAAACAATAACTCCTTGGTGTTCATTTCAAACCCTCAGGGTTGAGCCACCGCTGAGACTCGTCAGTGTACACAATAACACTGGCCATGCTTACTTACAGTGCTGCTCATATCCTGTTGTGCTGCATTTTTAAAGTCCAGGACAAAACGATTTAGAAAAGACTTCAAAGATCCCTGTGTTGACGCCAATGGAAACGTTTTGTAATTCTGCACTTTGCCCTTTATTTACAACAACTTCTGATGTGCTGATGATTAATAATCATCAGCTCTGTAAAGTGAGATTGTAAAATAAAAATCAGTATGATTTAAATGGTAACCTCCATGTCATCAGCCAAATATATAAACTGTAGTGTAGTATTATTTGAATATAATAAGTTGACAGGACTGCATGTGTCAGAAAAGCAGCTAAAAAGGGCAGAAAGTAAGACTCTGTAACGGATCAAGTTTTCAGGATACATCAAAACATTAATAAATGAGAATAAAGATGTATTGCCATTGATTTTCTATCTAATGTTGAAATGTGCTCATTTCTACATGGTAATTCCTTGAGTCTGTTTCAATTTTGAGTCTGTTTCAAACCTGCATCGTCATTCAGCTCAAGGATACCAAAGTATGATTTCTGGTTGCCCAGCTATAATATACAGCCTTATATTTTTTTAAGAAACAAACAAAAATGGCTGAAAGGTAGAAGAGACTGAAAACTAATTGTTGGCTGTTTAATTGGGGACGTGTGCAACTATCCAGCCAAACAATTAAAGATGCATAATGAAGTAGGGAGCACCAGGTGGATATCAATAGATAGCTTCAATGTCAGCATCCCAGGTTGCCTAGAAAGGCTTCCTCCTGCTTTAAGTGATATGGACGATTACTTACGCGCAGTCACCTGTTTACTTATAAAAGTATAATAAAATAGGTAAAATAAAGCTGTTTTTCAATTACATGCACTAATCCTCAAGGGAAAAAAGCTAGGGTAATACCTAGATGCCGTGGGTTGCAGCACACAATAGTGGTAAACAGAGATTATATAACTCTGCTATAAAATGTTTTAACTTGATCAAACTGACTGTTTTTAACATTACTACCTTATAGGCCATTAGTGGAATAGTTGCATGGTTGCAAATTTTGAGCCAAGCTCTGGCTGCCCAATGTCAATGTGTCCTTGGGCAAGACACAACCCCATGTTGCTCCCACTGCTGCATCAATGGCATGTAAATGGGTTTGGAAGAGTGAGAATGTGTTAGCTAATATTTAAATATAAATTATAACCATCTGTTAGTGAATATGTAGGTATTTCTTTGTGAATGAAGTGACCTGTGGAGCTGTAGCACTTTGAGTAGTCAGTCAGCTCAAGTCCATTTACTTATTTGAAACTATCCACCTTGGAATAAACCTTGATTAAATCATTTTTATGCCTTAACAAATATGCACAAAACATACATGAACCTTAATTATAAAAAATGATTAGTTTTGCATAAGCTTTGTTTGATAAGCAGCTTATGGCCTAAAAACAATTTTTCCTCTTTTATTTAAATCAATCAGTGTTGTGAGTTTTCTTCACTGTTCCTGTTTCCTGCAGTGTGATGGTATCATCTTGAGTCAGAGTGGTTCTGGACTCTCCTGGAATGTAAATAAACAAATAAAGCAACAACAACAACACTCGGACTTTGTTAGTTTGTTATTACTGCGGTTCTCTGTTTCATATTCACTTTATATATTCTGCATAGCCACCTTTGTTCACAGTGTCTGCCCAGTTAGTGCCATGGGTTTCTGATCTTTTACAGCACTCTCGTAGCTGTAAAATCCTCTTAAAATACCGCCACAGTCACCATGGGGTCACTCAAAATGGCTTGTCTCGGGCTTGAAAAGAAGACAATGACAGAGGAGCTAACTGCAGTAAAAGTCCTCCGTGAAATCTCATGAGGCTTGTCCCCAAAAAAGATAAATAGTGTGCGATGCACAGATCCTGAGGCAAACTGGCCGTGCGTAAACACAGTGGGCCTCAGACACGCAGAGAGACTTTTGCCTCGCTTAACACATCTGGATGAATAGAGCGGCGTGTGCCCTTTCAGAAACACGTGGGACAGCTCTCCCTCTCGCTGCTATGCCACTGGGAGAGGACGGCTCTCAGACCACATTCCTGTTATTGTTATTCTAATTAGATTCCTGAAAAAAGAGGGGAGAGAAAAAATGCATACACACACTCACTTGCACTCTGCAAAAAAAAAAAAAAAGGAAAAAAAAGCTTATTTGCAGTGCAGGCAGGAGGCGAGGCAAAGCGGCATGCTGATGGGGGGTCGAGTTGGAGCAGCCGTGTGTGAGATAGAGGCCCTGATGTCTCCCAAGGATTCAGCCGAGGCATAGAGTGAAATGGCAAAATAATCAAGAGGGCAGGCGGGGGGGAGCGCAGGGGGGGGAGCTCAGCCTTCACACACAGTCGTCGTGAGGAATATCTTTACGAGTGCCTCTGCATTCCCCTCATCCCGCTGCCTTTATGTGACAGCTGTGCACATAAATACAGACAAGGCCATAAACAAAAAACAATTACTCCAGCAACTGCACTTCAACATTTATGAAGTGAGGGGGAAATTAAACTGATGTCCCACTTCACACTGCATAACAAACTGTATTCAGATGTAATGTGTCTGTTTACTGCAGCAATATTACACTCATAAAACTTTAATCCACTAGTTTCCTAACAATGTTTTCTCATGCATACTGAAGCCCAGGTGTAAATGTCAAGAAAATGAGTATTTCCATTTCAAAAACAGTTGATAAATTATAATCAATATGCAACCTGCAGCATATTCTTCACAAATACAAACACATCCAAGCTTGATTTCTCTCTAAATGGATATGCACAAACATGCAGGCGCCGTCGTCAGTCTTAAGGAAAATGAGCACTAGGATGTGAAATTCCAGGCCATGGGAACCCAGACCAGCTCTGAATATAGTCCTGAATCCCAGGTGGTTGTTTCAGAGAAATCCAGAGTCTAATTTCTTTTCAGCTTTAACAAAAATGTGGAAAAAAAACACCCCTTTCCTTCTCCTGTTTCATTTCTGTTGCATCACAGTCTCCATTTTCCTTTAATTTTCTTCCCTCTTCTCCTTTCTGGCTATTGATCAAACTTTTCATCTCACTTTCTTCCAAAATATGTTAATTAATTCTAACTCCTAATTTTAACCTTGGTCGACTCATAATGGTTGAAGTGATTTTGATTTCCAAACAATGCAGATATTGATTTTGGATAGCTTTGTAGAGTTATTCTTTTGGCTATGATTAACTTATTGATTGGTCAGCCTATGATGCTGTTATGATTATGTTCCAACAGAGCTGAAATAAAAGTCTAAATAATATCAATATATTTTCAAACAAGATATAAGTTTAAACTGTATTTTTAATATCAATAAAGTTACTGAGGTGCTGAAATAGTTACACTATTCTCCTCACTGTTTGGCCCTCTACACCTTTCTCTCCACGAAAGTAAGATTCTGCTCACTCTTAACAGCAGTCCTGTCAGCAGCGCCAACATGGAGGGACAAAAGGTGGAAGTAACAACACTGAAACGGGTCTGGTCGGATTCTGTTTCCTTTATGATGCATATTTTAGTTTCTGGTGAACTTATTCTGTTATAAACTATGGCTCCCATATACAGTGATAAATTATCTTTGTTAACTGCTAATGCTGCTGTCGCTTTTAGTCGGGCAATGATAGTCCAAAAATTTTGATAAATTTAATATTCTGTTTTCTGTTACCCCTACTATGATGCTTTAAGCTCTGGACAGTATATACTGTTGCTGATAAACAAGCAATGCTGCTATTGCATACGATCCCCTTACAATGCAAATACTGGCTTTGTTCACCCTAATTGCTGCTACCAGGTTTGTTAAACAAATAATGCTGCTGGTGATCTTGGTCAACCATGAAGACTGCTTAAAGTTTTGATCACCCAATGAGGCAAAAATCTGTTTAGTTCATGACTCCGCGCTGCCATAATCTCTGGATATCATGTAATGCCATTTATTTTGGTCAACTCACAATGCTGCTATTGAGATTGGCCATTTTACAATATCACTATTTTTGATACCTTATTCCAGCGCTCATGGAGATACTGGTTTCAGTCACCTCACTGTGCTACTAAAAGCTCTAATAACCACACTGTATAATCCTGCTATTTATTTTAGTCAAACTCCGTTGCTGCTGTTACTTTTGCTCGACTCAAAAAGCTGCATTTGGCCTTGGTCACTTTACAGCAGAGCAATTGCACTCCAAGTACTGCATGTACTAAAAGTTATGTCTCTTATATTACTGGTCTTTATCTTGATCATGATGATGCAATCACTCAGTCTTGGAAGCTCTTATATAGCCATTGTTCCTCGACACTTTATGATTATGTCATAACATTTATAACGCTGTACTTTATATCATCTAGTATACGTGCCAAGGGTCCTTCCCCAATCCACCCTGAGAGGCTGTTGTATATAGACTTCTTCTAAGTGTTGAGTAGAACATATTTGTTGTAGAGATACTGACTTTATATTGGGTTTCATGTATTTGTAACACAGCACATCTTCTCGGTTGTGCTACTTTTATGTTTATTTATTGTATGTTGTGTGTATTTTTTGTGGGGCAGGCACATATAAACACCAGCTCTCAAAATCTGATGCTTCCATTTTTTAATCTGTATGAATAACCAATATAACTGCAACCTGCCTCATGCCAAATAAAACAATAATTAAAAACAGGATTTGCTCAACACTGTCAACATCATGTTCCCGTTAAAGTTGGCAAAAAATATATTTTGTGGTCATGTACAGGTACCTGTAAATTTTAAAACCTTGGTCAAAATGTAAAGCAGTTATTGGTAAAAGATCTATAATCATGCATTGCTTCTTCAATATAATACAGCCATTTCATGCCATTTGGGATAAAGGATGTATCACTGAGGTTTCATTTTAAAATTTAGGCTTCACACTTGCTTGGAGCCCAAGTTTCAGAGGCAAACCAATGCTTGCGTCTTTAAACGCCTGATTAAAAAAGCTTGGCACACAGTTTACAGCAGTATGGCTGACTGCCGTGGGGTAAAAGAGGAAAAGCAGTCAAAAACCTCAGTGTGCTATTTCTCGATAGGAGCCTTGGCCTCTTTGCCCTGGATTGACGCCAGGACAGTGATTTGAAGAATTCCTCTGGTTTTTGTGGCCCTGAATGTGCCCTTTACAGGAAACGTGACAGGAGCCAGCGTAGGAAGAGATCAGTAAGAGACAGCTGAGGCTCCAATGAATTGAAACCCCACAGCTGGCAACTGTCAGCGCACAACACGACCTGTTGACCCCTGTGCTGCTTTTGGGGATGGGATGAGCTCTGGCAAACACTTTACCAGGAAATAAAAAAGTAATGTCAAACCTACATCTGTGATGCTCTACTCTAGCTGGGGCTGGAAATTAAAGACCTAAAATAAAACTATTAGAAGTTTTTAACTTAATGGTGATTATCAATCAGGTATGCATATCTAAATACTCATATTTACATTTTTACAAAATATATGGTAGTCCTGATACCAAAATTAATAAAAAAAGGTAGCTTTAGAATATGACTCTTATGGAAAAAAACATGCCTGTTTTAATATCATAAAAACAAAAATAAAGGTTCTAAAAAAAAGTATACAGGACATTTTTTGTTTTCAATGACTTAAAAAAAATCAGACAATCTCCTACACACTGTCTTGACACACTTAAAAATGTATTGCCACATCTCAAAAGCACACTTTATTTCCCAGCCCTACCTTCACCCTAAAGACACTGATACTGGTGATCCTCTCTGTCTGTAATATGCCAGACTGCCATGTTCACCGACATCCTCCCCCCCTTCTAACGGCTTAATCTGGCCTCTCCCCCCACCACTGCCGATGTTTGCAGCTACCTCATTAATGCCCAGTCGTCCAGCTCAGGGGACTATTGTTGAAGGGGGAGGAAGCCCATGCCAGAGTTCCATAAAGCAATTTGAATATGTAATGTGCCAACCGTGATATAATCACCAAATCCCATTCAGTGATTAAAGAACACTTAAATTGCTCTCACTTAACATTTCTCCACAGACGGACTCTTATGGGCTTGTTAATCTGCCACTCGCATTACAGATGTTTCAGCACATGTTTACACATACTATTTATACCGGACATGTGTTCTGCCTGTATAAAAAATCCCAGTGTTCATGTATCATTCCTGTATTTCAAATCTGTAATGTCTGCACACAGAGACAACAGGCGTGGGGGTGTGGGGGGCTCCCTAGAGTTTGCACACTCCCCTGCCTCCTCCCCCTCCCTGAACAAAGCCTCCCCAGTTGCGAGCCTGACCCAGTAACCTGGCTAGCAGCCTAAGGGTACAGCACGACCTGTCTCAGGGCTACCAGGGCCTGTGTGAGCACACAGGGCCAGCATTTGTGTAAGGAGCAAAGTCACTTTCGTCAGTGCAATCGGCTCTTGTGGGGATTAGAACAGCTCCTTTTAGACAGGGCTGATTGTGTGGTAAACGTGTAGTGGCCTCGCAGGCAGAGGCAGGGAGGGCGCTAATCTAGCTGGGCAGAGGCATCTTTATTTACTGATGCTTTGAAGGAATGTACAGAACTGAGATGTATTCATTTGGAATAAAAAGATCTTTTTTGCTGATTATTGGTAGAACTAAATCATTGAGTCACTATTTACTCTAGTTGTTTAAGTCCTTTACTGTTCAAGAAAATATATGTCACTTACTTTAATGTATGGCTGGTCATGCTGTTTATTTACCAATTTTGTCTAATTAGAGGGTAGCTTTGGTAAATAACACTTAAACTACACTTTAGGTGATGGGTTTAATCATTTAGATAAGTTGGGATCTATGAGGTGTGTTTCAACCTTGCAGCCTGACTAGGCTGAATTAAGTTTGATCCTGTAAACTATGATCTTTCTTGGATTTCAGCAGCCAACAATAACCTTTCCTTGGTAAATTGTTGCGTTTAGCTTCAACCTACATGGTTGGATAGGTAAGCTTGGTATCCCGATAGAAAGGCTGCCATTTCAGATTAGTTATTTTGGTAACTTTTCAGCCTTTTGACAGTTTAAATACACAGATGTGTACTGTAGCAAAACTGAACCAGAATGTTAGGTGAAGATGCATCTGAAGTGCATAACTGATTAAGATGTTGCTGAGCATGTCACTTATGAGGATAAGCTGATTTTAACCCTTTAACTTCCAAATTGTGTTCCTTCCTCTTCATTTAGCAACATTTCCAGTTTTATGTTTCAGATTACCCAATCAGGAAGCAGATATGTAGGTCAACCAGCTGGTTGACTTGCCTGTCAGGGGGTTATCCTTGGCATTAATGGATTATTTCATTTCTGCAACAATTTGTTTGTCATTTCATACGTCATAGAGAGCAAAATCTAGATATTTCGCAGTTGACCCAGCTTTCTGAGGAATTGTAGATGTTTTTTTTTTTAATTTTCAAATTTATTTCCTTCAAATAAATTATGATTGTTGGAGAATCTGGAAATATGTGAAAAGACTTCTCTCACTTCAATGTATGGTCTTCTTGTTAGATTTCTGAGGGGCTACACAGCAACGATTTACTTCCAATTTCTCTGGTCAAATCAAGTCAAATTAATTTATAAAGCACCATGAAGACAGCAGTCGATTAAAATACGGTACATAGGATACTAGTTTTCAAACTATTATATTCATGTACAGCAGTGCCACCCTATCGTTACATGTTAGTGTTACAAATGTCAGAAAGGCAAATAAGAAAAAGAGACAAAGATGGGTTCTGAGAGTTGTAAAGTGGTATGGCAGCAAAAAGTCAACCGCGGGGTTACAGTGCCAATATAAGGAGTAAGTAAGACCAAACTCAAACACATCAACAAGAATTAAGCAGCCTACAGAAAAATTGAGTGAGTTATTATCAAAAAAACAACATATATTGCAATGATAACAAATCCTTGAAAACATCCCGGATATCACAGATCACCTCCAACACCAAATCCCCTTCTCCTGCTATGGCCACCTTATTTTTTTAAATTTCACCCAAATCTGTTGAGAACTTTTGGAGTCATCCCGCTCACATATTTATAGATGGATACAGTGTCACACTGAGAGGAGGATGGAAGGACAGACAGAGAGACAGACAGATGGATGGATTGAAGGACAAACAAATGGTGACAACATAATGATATCTTTGGCAGAGGTAATAAATGTGCGTAAATAAGCCACAAGTCATGACTGAAGTCATATTAGTAATGCTACTGAGAAAGTCTGAGTTCAGTCAATTTGGTTTCTGAATACCCAAAACAGACAATATGTGTAAATGCATGAAAAAGGGGTCAGAAATAGAGGCAATATTGATGGTTCAGAGCTGAAATCAAACCAGTCTACTCCCATTTGTTAGTATTAACCTTTTAATTCCAAGTATCACTCTCAATCTAGAGAGTAAATGGCATGACAAGGGTCTGTAATGAAGAGTAAGAGCTTAAGATTGACAGGAAATTCAGGGGAAGTTTCTTAACAAACCACTGCAAAACAGGATACATGGCACAACACAACACAACTGAGAATACAAGAAACCTTCCTTCAAGCGTTGGTACACATAGAGCAGCTGGATCTTTCACTTTCTTTATTTCAAAGATAAAAATCAGTCGCTACAGCAATAAAATCAAAAGGCTGACATAAAACCACAGTCACAAAGCCAACCTCTTTCTACAAACATCCCTGTGCTAATTGAACGCTTCAGAACTAAATAAGATGTAAGGAGGAACTGTCACAAGTGTGCTTCACCGCAAATCATGACTAATTAGAGCATTCAGTTTAGAGTATGCAGAACATCTTACCCCCTGGCTCCCCTTGAAGCAAATGGCTGGCTGATTCGATAGTGATGCCTGAGGAGAGAGAGAGAGATAAAGAAGAGGAAAAGATGAAACTGGTCACTGAACAGGAGTCACGTTTGAGTTTAATCTAATTAAAGGCTCATGCGTTTTCAATATACGGCCACAACTTCAGCTCTCAGCAGCAGACTTCTCTGCACGTGAACAGTCTGGTGAGGTGGAGAAAGGTTTGATTTTATGTTCTTTCATAACATGGACATGGTTTATTTTTTTAATTGTTTTTGGATCCCCATTAGTTTCAGCATGAGCTTGAGCACTGCTTCGTTTTTTTCCAGGGGCAAGAAAAGTGTTATTCTCTCTTTCAGTGGGTCAAACTGTTGAAAATAAAAGGATACATTTCATTAATAAATACTTGGAATTTTACATAAAGAGTAAATACATGGCTTTATTAAGAATTTCTTACACAAATTTACATTGTCACCAAAAACAACCAGGAATCTAAATTTGATAAGCTGACTGTTTACTTGTGATGTTATCTAAGTACATTTAGTTTCATATTGCAAATCACATCAGCTTATTTTCAAGAACAAAACTAATCAAAACTATATTATAGAAACATTTATTTTTCATTGTGCCTTGTAGATAAATAGTTTTGCATCGGAAAATTCTACTAAAATTCTTGTGTTCCTTTTTAAAAAAATAAATTCTTATATTGTCATTTTTTAAATTAAATTCATAAGTTCATGAGACCACAGCTTCCCACCCTATTTGGGGTTGATATTGAGATAAAAGAACTTAAACAGTCCCATTATTGGCAATACAAAAACTTTATACACACAAAATTGCCCAGACAACAACATACATGTTATCAGTTAAATTAATATTATTATTGAATATTGAAAAAGACCTGAGCCCCCCTTGGACTCAAGCCAAAAAAGTTATACATTAAAGTCCAGAATTATCCACAATTTTATTTGTTTCATGAATAAAACACCAGATAAAATGGACCTACACACACATGCCCTATCAAACACCTACGCAGGCTTCCTGAGATCTCGAACACAGTTCCCAAGGGGGGTCCAGACCTCATGTTGAAAACCAAAGACCTTATAGATAAACCCATGTAAACAACACACTACAAAGAATCATGAGCTCCATAAGAACCTTTAAGTGTATTATCTATGATGGATTTTTAAACAGTACTGTTTCGATTGTTTAATATTGTTGGAATGAGCACTGCCCTGTGTGTTACTGAACACTGAGCTGGTTACTTTTTGTTTTAGTCTGGCAGCATGCTTGACGGTTTTAAGACAGAATTTGGGTGCCCTTCTCAATCATACGTTGGTGGGTGCTCCTATCCAAGAACTGTCATGACTGATTCTCTGTAATAAAGAGGCAATTCCCCTACCAATTATTACACTGCTCCCATTATGGTCAAAGGGTTTTTTCAATCAAATACCACATATCAACATGAGTGATATTGCCATCTTGAACTGTAAACACCAATTTTGATATTTACAGTACCAGGTCAGGCTGCCAATGGAGTACCCAGCAGAGCCAGTGAGAGGGAGCGGACTCGGATGCATCTCCGACCAGCTGTTCTGGTCTGACAAAACACACATGAAAACTACAGCCAGGATTTCATTCATTTAATTTCTAGTTCCTAGTCTTTGCAAAACAAAATGTAAATAAACTAGTAAAAAGTTCTGACAACACTAATCATATTTCATGTTTCTTCTTCCTCTTAAGTTCAATTATTAGAGTTTCTGTGAGATCTGCTGTCATTGGAATCATTATTTCCAAATCTTCACGACAGCAGGTGTGTCTTCTCATGCCCTGGATTTATCGTCTGGTATGCTGTTCTTATTTTTTAAGAAGGGTATCTGACCCCTCATATGTCTGAAGTCACTAAATTATTTAAATAAATGCAATGTTTTTCTTGCTTCTCATCTGTTTCAACTGTGACAACAAATGGCGATACCAGTATTATCAACAACGAGCTTGGAAATATCCAGAGGGTCTGGCTGCAGACCTCACCTCTGAAGCCCCTACCTCTGTAGATCTCTGTCTCTGTTGTCAGCCCAGAAATAAGCTAAATAGTTTCAAAATAAATCACTTTTTATTTACAGTTGATAATTTCTGTTTTAAATGTACTTGCAGTTGGTCCGATGTTTTTGTTCAGCAGCAAATATATTAATAAACAAAACCAGGAAGTGACTTCTTCTTTACCGTTTTAGTCATTTATGTGTAATGTACTGAAAACTTTATCTTATTGACACACACCAGGACTTGATTCAGTACAAAAGGGAGATGAACACATATTTTTTAAAAGCCTGATGATTAACCTTCAAATTCAGAGTTCATTTATAAACCAGTTAACCAAAGAAGGTTAATTAACAACAGAGAGATCGCCTGCACTCTAGGGGTGTAACGATCCATCGATCTAGATCAATATATCGATTGGTTAAGCAATGATCCATTCACATCGATGGAAACACAAAACATCGATCAACATCGTCATCTTTAATATACGCCATTATTTTGAAATCCCGACTGGACATGAGTGTCTGTTTCCAGCCAACCGCGCATCGTTCTTAAGTTTCTGGGGCTCTCAAGACTCACGCATTCGGCGGATAAGACACACATTTGAACACCTTCCCTCTCTCACACGCCACTCGTTATATATCTCCTGCTTTAAAATGTATTGTGTGGCTCCCACCGAGTAACACCGCTGTATGCAAACGTGTAGCAAGACGTTGTTAGCATCACAGAGCTAAACAGGAGCCAGACATATCAGCCAATCATAAAATAGCTCTGCTGTATCCGGGTAAGATACGGTTAATCTGACAGCAGATCTGCACGCACGACAGGAGTGCATTATCACACGAGTACAGTAAGTTATCTCATCATTTGATTTTGTAGTGCACTGATTAATGAAATTTCATATAGTTAGAAAGTAAAACAGCGAGAGCTTAGTGTCATTCCTCTTCCACACCGACCATTAAACAGTGAAACAAAGTCTGATCGCACTGACATACAAACTGTGGTTACCAGGCATCACAGTCAAACAAAATCATCAGTGTTAAGTTAGTTAAATTAAAAGTTCTTATTTTGAACATGAGAAATGTTCTGATTTAATCAAAATCAAAACTACACATTTTTAGTTTGAGCATGGTCAAATGTTGGAGGTCAATAATAATGAAATTTAAATAATTCAATAATTTGTATTATAATGTTGCATCATTACTTGATATAATATACAAACATTACAATGTAATAAGATTCATCAGGTAACTGTGAGGGCAAAAGAGCACCTTACCTATGGCTGAACGATTTGAGAAAATAATCTAATTGCGATATTTTTCCCCAATATTGCAATTGCGATTTACTCTGCGATTGTTTTAATGTTCCTCATCTTATGTACTCTTAAATAAACATAAGCAGTAGATTGTTTTATAGTAAAAGTTGAGCAGTGAGGAACAGAAGCAAAAAAGGTATGAAATTGTAAAAACTGGGTAAAAAAAAGTTATTGGGTGCAAAATAGGTATGAAATTGCAAAAAAATGGCAAAAAAATGACTAAAGAAGATTGATTGTAGCAGTAAAATTGGAATTAAATTTCAAAAACCATGTAAAAATTCAGGCCCCTTGTATCGTATCGTATCGAAATCGAATCGTGACAGACTTTGTGATATCGGCAAATATTGTATTGTTGTCCAAAGAATCAATATCGTATCGTCATGAAACTGGTGATTTACACCTCTACTGCACTCCTTCATTAGTGAATTATACTTTGACACTTGTTATATCAACTGTGCAGTATATTGGATTTTGACAAGAATCCAATATTGTGCTTCCAGCTTCGCGTGGGTCTTGCATAACAAAACCCTGTTGGTGTGTGCATTCATATAGCATTAACCTAAAAAACTGTCTTTAAACTGCCTTGCTTTCTCATTTGTAGATGATAAAAATGCGAGTGTGTTGCCCTGGGTAAAAAAAACAACTCCTCCTGCAACATTGCTAATTGGCTAACTGTGTATTAAGAAATATATTTTTGGACAAATATGAAGGACTTAAGTTGTCAAGGCACTCTGTTAGAGGCCATTGATGAAAACAATAATCCATTCATTCATGTGTACAGACCAGCTTTGCTGTCATTTCTTTATATATCAAGGCTAAAGCTCAGGGTTTTTGTCCTAATCTGTGGAGGAATGTGTGTGATTAATCAATACAACCCTACAGAAAACGTTACTTATATGTCAGTCAGCATGTTCATGTGTGAGTGTTTTCCAGCTGATTTCCCCGTTAAATTATTAAATTATTAGAGGAAACTTCGGACCCCAGAGGAGGGACACAGCTCCTTCTGAAACCAATTAAATTTCTTTAAAAACTTATTTTCTATAACCCCTCAGTGCCTCCGTTTGTGACTGTGCTGCTCTCAGAAACCACAGAGCACCTTGTAAGCCTCTGAAGATGTTATTGTTTCTCCCCCTCCCACTGATAAAGATATATTAAAATCATGAAATACGTCTGCCTTTGAGGCAACACGATACATGGTTAATAGATGGAGAGTATTATCTGCGAGGTACAGCTGTGCTTGTGATTGACAGCCCTCTTAATTTATTATTAATGGTTTGGGGAAATGTCTTCTCTATTGAGGAGGACTTTTATGATATTCTTCACCCTTCAGCTTTTAATATTGAATAGAATAATAAATATTAAAGCACATAATGTTTGTTACAGATTACACACACAGCCACGGGGCCAAATCCAGATCTCTTACTTCAGGGTCTGATTTTTGAAGTGAGGTTTATCATAAAGCCGCTTTTTATACAAGATGATTCACGATATAATAAAACTCATCATTTCAAACACTAAGCTGTGCTATTCAGACTACACCCTTCTAAGGCATTTGTTTATGCTATCAAAGTTGAAAAAAGGTTTTGTAAATGACTGACTAACATCTTGATATATGTTGGGGTTGCCAGGTAAGAAGTGTTGAGACTTCACTTCATTATCAATGACTCATATTGCACAGAAAGCACCTTTAACAACGTTACTTTGATAGACTACAAATGTCTATAATTACATATCAAACAAACACAAGTTAATCAACACTGAGACCTGGAAATCCAAAAGGTGTTTGCTATAGCACTGCATTGACGTACATTATTTAGCACAATGCATAAAAATATTAATAAATAAAAGTAGATAGAGCTGAATGAGATAATGAATCAACAGTAACATATAAACTTTTCTGATCATTCTGGTTTATACTACAGCAGAGTTCCAACTCCTGGGTTGTAAAATGTGCTGAATTAAATGCATCGAATCAAAGAAATATTCAGATATTTAGGCTTTACTCTCTGGCTAAGATTTCTAGTATCATCAGTTATTTGTTGAAAAAACAGTTTTCCGTTGCAAATGAATATTGCAGTAAAATGCTAGTAGCCAGGGACTAATGGCTGGAAAATAAATTAACAAAATTAATAAATAGGACAATAGTACTTTATTTTTAGGATGAGAGGCAGGGTTAGATTATATTAATTACATCCATAGGTTTTGTTGCATAGAAATTACACAAAAAGTCACATCAGAATGTATCCAGTCATTAAAAAAATAGACATCAGGTCATCTACTAAATTAATAATTTACATTAAGAAATACCAAAAGGGGCCCAAAAACAAAAAAAGCCTAGCATTGCTGAAAAACAGTTTAATTCTTATACATTACTTTTTTATTCTTTTGTTTATGTTTATGTCTGTTTTAAATTGTTAATAATGAAATGTGACATTTCAGTATAGAAACTCACTTCTGCTACCAAAAAGACTTTACAGAAAAGAACGTCTTAATTTCAAGTTAAAAAAAGTCAACATCAATGGATAAATATTCATTATCAGTTAAAAGGCTGAAATTAAATAGTCCAATCATAAAACACTAATGCAAAACTAAGAGGTTAAAATGTATTATGATAGTAAACTGACACAATGTTTATTAAGTGCAACTGTTTATTATAAACAGAATATTCAAATAATGAAATAAAAGCAATACATATGTGATAGACTCAGACTTGTAAAAAAAAATGACAAAACTGGGAGATGAAAGTCATATTTGTGCTTTTTAAGGACAAAATACAAAGACACAGGATGCAGGATAAAAAGTCAAAATTGTAAGAGAAACAAAAGTCAAAAATTTTAAACACTAAGCCAAAATTTCAAGAGAAAAAGTTGTACTTTAAATGTGAAATGGCATAACTACACAATGAATCAGAAACCATGTGATGAAAAAGTCATAATTATGAGATGAATATAAAAAACAAGCAGATAAAACATGATGTAAGGTTAAGAAACAGTCAAAGTGGAAAGAAAATAAGTTTTATTTATAAGAGAAAAATGTTAATCTTGAAGTCTTTTTTTAGTTAGACTTTGACTTTCTATCATTTTTTATCTCATATGTTCCGGTTCTGTCACAATCTTGCCCAAGGATTTATGATATTGTTTGTTATTGATGCTCAACTTAATGACTTATTTGGAGCTCACTCCTTTTTGAATATACAATCCAAGCTTTATTTTCTTTTGGTATGGTGAACATTTGGTATGTCTATGAGTGGTTGTGTGCTTTTTCCCTTTTTTACGTGTTCAAAAAAACTATTTTATTTGTTTATTTGGATAGTAATGGCAAATTCAGATGGAAAAAAAAACATGTGCGACATTTTTTGATCAATATTGCACTACCCTCATTAAATTCTGGCTCAAAATTCCCACCTACCAAGCAGACACAAAAATCAAACATGGATCATACCCAGTGACAAATTCTGAGACAGAAGAGGAAATCTGTCATGCCACGATGAACGTATAAACAGTGGTTTCTGGGGTGGTCTTTAACTCTGAAAACTTGAGCAGAAAGCTCTCCAGCCTGGACTGAGGGAAGCTGTCAGGCTGTGTGAGTTCACTCTGCTTCACAGACCAATGAGCTCGGAAACTAGGCGGACCTCCAGCCGTGAAAAAGCATAAAAACAATAATACACAAGAGCTCAGAGACAACTTTGTGAACCCTGTGAGGGCTGTGCAGATGTAAACACCCAAGGAGGAAAACTACTCCTTTTAAATAAGCCTCATGCTGAAGCCCTGGCTGTGGGAATATAACTGTCTTATCAGGCAGTGCCCTGGGAAAGACCATTTGGACAGACTAAATTATCTCCTCCGTCTGATCTAATGGACCATAACGGCAATCATAAAACAGTCTCCTGATTCAGACGACTGGCATAATTTGCTTAATAGCCACTTGGTTAGCATAATGTATCCCAGAGAGCGAAATAAACATTAAAATAAAACTTTAAAAACACATTAAATGGCGAACTGCCATCAGTGAGTGACTCACGATCAACACAACCGTTTGAAAATGCAACAGCCGTTGAGAAACAGAGGAAAAAGCGAATCAAGTGTGTTATAATCCCAAGTTATTATTCTTGTTTTATAAGTTTATGTTTTGGGTAAGAACGAGACATAAACCACACGATGTAGTTTCCTCTTGTCGACTTCAAACTCCATTTTCTGCCCTAGTTTAATAGAGATTTCGATGAGGAAAGCCCGACGTATATTTACACATTTTAAATTACACGTAATTATCACAATAAATCAGTCTCGGCTGTTGTCTTGTTAATTATTGTAACATAAACGGCATTTATTAGATCTAACGCGTCTGTCGACGACATTTACGCCACTGAGACATAAAAACTTCACTTTATAACAAGCAAGAGGACGTCAAAACCAGAGCTGCCATTCCAGTAAGGACTGTACAGTTCCCGGAGTTGAGAGGCTATTAAAAATGAAAACATAGCTCAAAACAGCAAACAAGCTCGGAGTAAAAGCGGTTATTTCTCTTACCTTGATGTTCTGGTAGCCTTCGAGGGTCCGTATGGCAGTGTCAGTGAGTTTGACGTGGAAAAGAGTTTTGTTGGGGCTGTTTTTGTTGATTTTGCCACAGGAGAGTCCATATCGTTGCTCCTGTCTCAGCGATGCCATTTCTACAACTGAGAGCTGCTGGCGACATCCTGACTCCAACGTCACGAGCCAATGGGCGGGGCCAACGTTCGCACATGCACACGCGCACACACACACAAATACAGGAAGTAGGAAGACATATTTTTTACTTTCGCTTTCCAGGGCGAAGTCGTGGGTCTAGCAACCCCTGTTCGGAGGGAGTTTTGTGCTGTATTCAAGATGTGTTTCATGTATATCTGCAACAGGTTTGTAAACAGCAACAGCCACGTCTCCTGTTGTGAAATATGTGTGTTTTTGGAGCATAAGTCTTCGAATTATCCATTGAATAGACAACTCACCTGTAGACGAATGGAGGAGGAACTGGTTACACCCTTCAAATTAGGTTGTGAATTCCCAAAACACTGGCACATACTTGTGAAACCGAAGAGGCATAGCAGTCTGTTTCATTTCAAAGAAATTATACAACACGGAAGGTCAACATAGAAACGCAACATTGCTAAAACACTACATTTTATGAGACAAAAAACATGAAAGAAATAAAATAAGTACTCAAAGGACACAAACCTCCACCAAGGCATTTCCAATATTGTCCGGCAAGTTGTTGCCATAATGTAGCCCACCCTATCTCCACTATTAATAAATCATAAAAAAAAGAAGGTCTGAATCCATATCTGGATTCGATCACCAAAATCTTTTCACTGCTTATCACTTCACCCAACATTTTTGTTCCTAAAAGACAAATACAGCAGATACATATGTGAAGTATTGCAAGATATAAAATGTATTGTCTTAGCACAGTGGCACCAGTGGCACAGTCTGATAGTGCGCTCAGTTAGAAATCATAAGGTCGTAAGCAATTGTGTGCGTCTTGATGGATAACCTGCACAGAAGCTCAAAACCATCAGTGAGTGAATGTTAGAGTGAATGAGTGTGAATGATTGGATGTGACCTATGGTGTAAAGCTGCTTTGAGTAGTCAAAGAGATGAGAAAACTTGTATATAACCTGATTTACCCTTCTTAGTAATTGTTTTTCATGTAATGTCTTTTTGTATTTTTCTTTTACATAAGCAGGGTGCAAATCACACCTGCTGTGCTGAAATCTCTTTTTTCCATTGTTTATTGTATTCTTCTCTATAAAGTGGTACTGTTGATCATCTTCTGTGGTGGTGAAAAGACTTAATAATTTTTAACCAAATAAAAGTGAAACAAAACCATCAGGACAATTGAACATTCATTAATTCAGTCATTCATAATGTTGTTTTCATTTCCTGTAAAGAAGCTATTTTTGGAGGTAAGAGGTTAGTGCTTGACAGAGACAAATGTAACGTGGAAAACAAAGACAGTAGTAGTTGAAAAGATAAATTAAAAGTTCTGTGTTAAAGTTATGCTACAAGACTGTGATACAGTCTTCATTTTCAAACAAGCCGTGATCTTTGTTTACACTTGTTTGGAAATACATCTGCAACAATAGCGCCAGTATTGGACAAATGACTCAAAAAGGTAATACATTACAGTTTCTACTCATAACTCCTTAATTTATTGGGACCCTGTTATGCTGACCTGAAGGAAGCAGCTTATATTAAGAGTGCGGGACATGTGTGGACTCAACAGTTAGCTTTTGTAGCCTCTCTGATCACTGCCTTCTCAAAACACTGTTGATGGGTTGGATGTTCATTCCTGACCATCTCTTTTAATGTATTCACTCCAGTTAATTCCCCTTTTAATATCACAGATAGATACCCAAACCAACCTGCAGTCCATATCCATATCTCAGGGCCAGTTCACACAACAATTTTTTCACTACACCAAAAGGTTTGTCCTTTGCATTTTCAAAAGCAAAGAAAAAAAACAAAAACGTTTTCAAAACCTTTCACTCCAGATCCCAGTTTCAAAAGTTTGCTGAACCAGGCTCTTCAGACACTGTTCTTGTGTAATCGGAAGGCGTAAACACCCTCAGGTTTCATTGTTGGGTAAATGGCATGCTATGCACATCACAGCATGATAAAAAATCATTTTATTTTATACCCCAGTAACTCTCGGTCTTTGCAAAAAAAAAACAAAAAAAAAACAGTTGTTGCAAGAACATTTCAGGACAGATCTGGGGATCTACACTTTTACTGAAGCACTGATGTGCTCTTACTTTGTCTACTCCTGCCTACCAAAAGATAGTTGGAAGTTGGTAGAAGTTGTCCTTGCTCTTATATAAATTCTTAAAAACCCTAACTCACCCTTTATTATTAAACATGAAGATCAAACCGGTGTCTCTTGAGATCTCATTGGTTATTGCATTCATGGAAACTGCACTATGGGGCACAACGGTGAAGTCATTAAGAAGCTTACAGACGTTCTGGCAGATTAGGTTTTTCCCTTCTAATCCGGCAGATTACCACTGCACAAGCCTGCTGGCTGGGAGTGCTTCGATGTGCTGCACGGTTTCTTTACATTGATCATTTTTTGTTGCTGCTTCATCACTGGATCGCAGAGACTAATACAGTGTAGGGGACCAGCAGGAGTGAGTGCAGGTCAGTGCATCATTGTAAAGAAGCTACACAGCTGCAGTTAGGGTCCGAGTTTTAAAGCATTGTGGATGAATCGAGGATTTCAGGGATGAAGGCTGAGTTGAAACCCAGCATGGATTTTTTTGGATGCAACAACATAGAGAAATTCCTTGGAAAACAGAAGTTCCTCTGGCTCGTCTAGAAGAAACACTGGCTGGACAAGGAGGACTATCTCTTATGAGGACTTGTGCAGATGGTGCCGATTGCTCTATCTGGGAAAATGGAAACAGAGCCGTGTTTTGAGGAGCAAAAAGATCTTGCAGGAGAGTCTATGAAGCCTGAGGTAAGAGAGGCCAGTTCTGAGCTGCATGACAGAGACAGTCACACTGAGCTGCTCTGTGGGCCTTCAGAGGAAAATGAGGGACTGTGCCCAAAAGAGCCACCTGAAACAGTGATCTGGACCAGGGAGAGAAGCAGCTCCGAGGTAAAAAGTCATTCTGATCCAGAGGGAGAATATGGAGGCGCACAATCCAAGAAACACAATCTGAAGAAGACAAACAGCTGGAAGATGGTTCGATTCCAAGAGCCATCAACTGAAGATGATGTGCTGGAGAGGGACAGCTCGGCAGAGAGTCTCTTTCCAGAATACGTTACGGAGGAGTGGACAACCTCCACCTTTGAGAAGCTCTTCATGGCAGAAGACTGGCAAGATATCACAGGTGAGGATAGCTGACTAGAGAACCACTGGGCCATGGACAGGTACCAAATTGGGATAAACATGGAATATTATTTACCTTTTTTGAGGCCTGTAGGGTGTTTTATTTTGAAAAGTATTCAGATTCTCAAACCTTTGTCTATTTGATGACATTTTCAGGGAGTGTTGCTCATAACACAAGAAAAGACTGATAAAGATTTTGGTCATAATCCAAATCCAGATGCAGATCCAGGAGTTTCTGAATCGATTTGTTGACATTGCAAGATAAGGTAGTTTTTCGCATTTTCACTAATAACTCAAGTCGCCAGCAGATTTTTATTACATTTACTGGGAATGTTGGTCATGGCACAATGGAGAACTGCTAAGATTGAGGTGTTGATCCAAATCCAGATAATCCAGCATATTTTACAGATTTTTTAAACTGCCATATAGGGCAGTTTTCCACCTTTTTGACAATAATGTTGGAAAGGCCTTGTTGGAGGTTCTGTTCTTGGAGCACCTCTAGTTGTAAATATATGTAGGCTATTTGTTACTCGCACATATTTGTCAGCTATGATTGATTTTAAATATCAGGTGTAACTCTTGCTGTTTGCTGTTAACCAACAGCAGATTATCTCTTCTCGCCACTGCTTGACCGACTCTTCTTTCCTAACGCAGAGGATCGTCTGTTGAGGAAGAAAGTGCTGGAGTCCAGCGCCCTTCATGCATCATGCCCCACCTGGGGTCAGGAGGTCATGGTGAAGATGCAATGTGTCCTGGAGGATCGCACTGTGGTGGAAAAGGATTGCAAGCTGGTCTTTGTGATCGGAGAGGGAGATGTAAACCAGGTAAAAGCATTTAACCCCTTGACCTGATTTTTTATGTGGCAGAATAGTTTTAACCTGTTCAAAGAGCTTAAAGAGCTTAAATTACATCACAGTTTGTTTATGGCCAGGGCAGACTGTGAAAATAGGAAAAGAGAGTGATGTTTTTATTTGAAGACTTCTGGGATATCTATTTATTTAATAGGCTAGGAGGTTGAGGTGAACTCCAGTGAACTGTAAACAGATCATATCTGAGTGTGCAGATGCTGCAGCTTAAACTGATAACCATAGTAATGACTGAAGTATTGGTAAACGCGTATGCTGATGATGCAACTCCAGAAATAAATTTGAATCACATTACAAAACCTTGGAATCTTCCTGCAAAGCCATTTAGAGAATGATGCAAAGTAGTCAAGCAGATATGACAAGTATATTCCAGAAATCTTAGTGCCCCAATCAAACAAGACCACCGATAACAGACCATTTTTACGTTTGAACCCAGTGGTGACATGTTTCCAGGGCTTAAAGTTAGCCAGCGAGTTGGAGAGTATCACTTTCAAAATGAAGTAAAGGGGAAAAAACTCTGTTTGTGTTCACAGATTTGGCATATTCAAAACCATAGGCCTTTTCATATGTATATGCAACCTTGAAACTCTTAAAAAAAATTTAAGAGCAAATTGGAGGAAATTCAGTGTAGCATATGGTATTTACAAAGAAATCTTGTCTTACTTGTGTGTTCACACTGCTGTAGGGAAATTTCAAGACAAATCTGGGTAAAAAAAATCCCTCTGTCTGCATCCACATCCAGCTTACCTAGTAAAGTCAGAAAATATACTGGGTACTTACACATATGTGAACAGGGCTCATGGTTACTTAACATATTTTACTAACAACACACATGAGGAAAACTTCCAGACCAATGAATTGTGTCAATCATATCACTGTGAATCAACTGCCCTACCCTGTGCTATGGCTAGAAATCTGGTTGACATGTTAGATACTTGAAATCAACCATGGAAATTTCTTAAAGGGCTTTGTTAAAGGCCAAATCAGATTTTTTTTTGTTATCAAGTAAAAAGCTCAGGGTTTCTCATTACTGCCTCATTGTTTTTGACACCTGCAGGCCCTGGAAGAGTGTGTGATGTCCATGCTGAAGGGCGAGATCACTCTACTGCTGGCAGATTCACAGTATGCCTATGGACTTTTGGGAAGGTAAGGATTCCTCGGTTATTGTTGTTCTAATTGTGAACTCTTGAAAACTGATATTACCATACTCGTTGGTACTCAACCACTTTATTTAGAAAAAAAAGTATTATCCCAATGAGCTGCCCACAGCTCTTGTAACCTGTTGCTGTGGGGATAGCCTGGCTACTCAGGGATAGCAGGGGTTAATGAGCCATAAACAGGAGCAGATGGCCTCCCCCTGACACAATTCAGAGGCTGTCTAACCATGGTGTGTTTGTAACCTCCAGACCTGTGGGAGGACACCACTCAGATTACCACCAATGGCTTTGGTTTCTAACCTTTACACCAATAAAGTGCCACTGTAAACACAAAGGAGATTGGTCTGACGGTGATAGAAAGTCTTTATTTGTTGTTCTTATGCTTACTTTAAATCAGTGGTTCTTAACCAGCCCTGCCACAAGCCCCAACACTGTGCTCTTGATGAGAAATCAGGGCCAGTATTTGGAAAGCCATTACAGCTACTCAAATTTTTATGTTATGCATGTATTCATGTTTGATTGTTATGTAAGCTTTTGCCCATGAGAGTAAATTAAGCATCATGAGTCAGTTTATATGCCTGCAGTTTGTTTTTGAAGAGGTCCTTAATGAAATCCTCTAAATTATGGCAAAGTTTATCCTTATTTCATCAGCACAGAAGAACTGCACAAACCTTTATTAACATTGTAGTAAAAAAAAGAGACTGCGTGTCATAAATAGCAAAATATTATTCATATTATTCTTATAAGGGAGAGACTTCAGAGTGCTTAACAAAAACAGATTCCACTGATACTCCATCAAAATTTAAAGGAAGATGACTTTGGTGTAATAAAATGAGTTGTATGTAGGTACTTCAGTAATATGTCTGGAGATCTTTGAGGCATGTCTTGGATATCGCAATAGCAGAGCAATTCACGTCTAAATGAAGGCAAATTATAAACGAATGTGTCAAAGTTGAAATGTCTCATATTGAGAGATATTTTTAGACACATTGAGATATTCAAATGAGTTTTGCTCAAATTTATGGAGACAAAGAAATACAAACTTTAGCCATCACATAGAAACTAAAGGTAAGGCTGACTGTGAATGTGAATGATAGGTCCAAAAAGAGCTGGTGTGGTTTCTGTGGATGTGGGCCTTGTTGAGGCCTGATGACCTTGACCTCTGACAACCAAAAACTAATCAACTTGTCTTCAACTTAAACCACATCCTCGCCTGTGTTTTAGTCTTTAATACAAACAAGTGGCTATTTGGGAACTTGGAGATTCACATTTTGGTTAATTCCTGCCTGGGTGGGAGTTTGCTTACAATGTTCATGTTTGGTCAGGGAAACAGCATTTTTGGCTTGAAGCGTCACCCTGAGCATACGTTTCTCCTCTGGGCGAAAAATCAGCACAGCTGCCATATGCAGCCCTTCCCTTCAATGCAGCCCACATGTTAATTTAAATTATCAATAAATTGTAAACATAAAGAAAAAAAAAAGACAATAATCAAGGTATTTACTTAATAATCTTCAGTTATATGGAAAATGTTTAATTCTTTGGGCGAAATTAGTTTAAAGCTGTGGTCTACGATTTGAAACCGCAGCCTGCCCCCCCTTCCCTCACCTCTCCCCCCCCCCCCGTGTTCCAAGATCCCGCCCCCAGCTCGTGTCGCCTCGCCTCTTATCAAGCCCCCTCGGACAGAGCTACGAGCGACTAGCACAATATATCAGCAGCAAACTCAATCAAAAACAGCTCAGCTCAACTGAAAGTATCAAACACGACAGACATCCCCCTTGTAACACACAGCAGTAGCCATTTCAATTGGACCGGCGGCAATGCGGGTCTGGCGCCGCCAGAGCGGAGCCGAGTGTGGGGGAGGATTTATCTTTCTCAGCCTGTCCTCCCCAGCTCAGCTTACAGTGCAAACGATTAGCGGCTAACAGGCTAACCCGCTCCCCTGCAAGTTATTAGCCTGTACAGGCACAAACTAACCAGAGTAATTCAGCAGACATCTCACACTGTAGTAAACAAAGCCATTACCTGATCAACCAGGGGCGAAACGGTCGATGCTGAAGGTCTGACGGCTGGCTGAGGCTATTCGTTAGCCGTTAGCCGTTAGCCGTTAGCCCGCTAACAGGCCTCAACCCGCGGGCAGAGCTCCGTTGGGCCCCGCGGGAGAGGGAGGCGGCTTCGGTCTCGGCGCTAGGCTTTTCGCGCTCCATGATAGTTCAGTAGCTAACGCTGCTAGCTGCTCACCGGAGGTAGAGGGGAGGAGACGGGACCATGACGCACTACGCATCGCATGACGATGCGTAGTGAGAGAGACAGGGGATTGGATGGACTCACGGACCAACTCACGGACCAATTAATAGTCGCAGGTTCTTAGGATTGATTGGTCAGCTAGTATGCAGCTTTTCAGCGGATATACTGAATTGATGATTTTCATTCTTTTTGGTCTTTATACTGTGTAGATAGGACCATAGGACCATAACAGCCTTATAAAAGGTGTTATTAATATGTACAAAGCTTCCAAATCGTAGACCATAGCTTTAATTGATGTCTTATCTCTTTACAAATCTTACATCACCATCTATATTTGAATAAATAAAAAAAGAAGAAGAACATGTATTGATCTTAATACTGTGAAAAAGCATTGTCAATACACTTAAGTTCCATGTTCAGCTCATCAAACAGAGCTCTTCTCTCTACATTTTAACTTATATTGTGAATGTTGGTACAGTCAATTGTTAGGAAAGCTACTTTTGTTACTTAATGTCTATCTTACAGTTTGAAGTGTGGACCTATAACTGTCAAGATCACATTAATATGGCCATCTGTGTAGCTTAACTTGCCCATATCTGGTCTATATGAAAGCTTTGCTATGGCAAACTTTTGCTGGTTTCCACTTTGGTAACATGTTCATTGTGTTTTTCATTGATGACCGAAAAACAACATTTACAGGTGACTGGGCCTAA
Source organism: Scarus forsteni (assembly GCA_036419115.1). Lineage (NCBI taxonomy): Eukaryota > Metazoa > Chordata > Actinopteri > Labriformes > Labridae > Scarus > Scarus forsteni. The sequence goes on along the minus strand of JAZDUH010000245.1, from coordinate 7,190,803 downwards.
CTGTTTCCCTTTCTTTGTGTATTAAAGTTAGTAATCCAATGTAGATTAGAATAGGCATAGTTATAAAACAACTTACATCTAAGCCTTCTATTGATGGCTTGATAAGGCAATTACCTAATTAATATTTAGGATGAGGGGTAGGGGTAGTTGGGGTGGAGTCCTGGTCTACCCTATATACCGTTGAATTGGCCTCTGCTTCAGAGGAGACCAATTCCCCATGTAGCACAGCGAGGGAGATGGTGATGGCTAATCATCCCAATCAGACACAAGGCAAGACCAAAACAAAAAAGTGCCATACTTCTAAGAATGTAGGCATTTCAGGCTTTTAAAATTTAAAGGAAGGGAGCAGATAGTTGAGAAAATGAGCATGGTTTGTGTTTTTTTTATAATGCCACCATACAACTGAATTAATTAATCAGCACAGAGAATGCTGCATGTTTCAATATTCCAACTAAATGAGGAGCACAGGGTGCAGTTAGTCCCTGGGCAACAGTTTGGACCCCCCTGCATATGTTTTAGGTGAGACCGTTTTTTTTTCAAGTGTGTCTGTGTTAACTGGCCACCCTCAGCTGATGTTTAAAGAGCAAATATGCTCACAAATGTCTCTTTTTAATTTATCATTGCAGAATCAGCATTAGTCTTGAAATTAAATCTGAGAAAAATATCAGAAACTGCCAGATAAGACCAATTAACGTGGTCACAAGTTGAACAGCAAGCAGCACCAACCCCCTGCAAGTTTATGCTGTAAACTTGAAAATGAAACCATCACATCAGAGGAATAGCCAGATGTTTTTTATCTTTTAGGAACACACTGCTGACAGCATATAACATAATATTTATGGTGGTCATTTGCACAAATTTTGAAGACATTTTCCCAAAAAACATTCTAAGATGTATTATATTGTCTCATACCCCCTGACCTTTTAAGTATAAAATCTAATTGGCTTATCCTCAAAACAAATTAATGAACATTGTAATATAAGATCTGTTCTAAGAGCAAAATGCTCCGTCAAGGCATTTCTGCATTTCAGCCCAGTTGGTGAAAATGTTTTGCACTTTAAGGGATTCCTGGATCTGCATTTGAAGTTGGATCACCCCAAAATCTAATCAGCTCCTCTTTATGCCATCTCAAATATTCCCTGAAATTCTTCAGAATCTGTTGAGATTTTTTGTTGTCTTTCTCAAAGAAGGGCAGACTGACATACAGACAGACAAACACCATTAGAAACACAGCCTCTTTGGCTTAAGGTAATAAAATTTGTTATACTTACTGACACTTACAGGAAAGGGATGCCTGTGACGTTTCAGATCTTGAGGTAATTCCATGACAGCTACCCATTCACAGGCAATCGATAAGAATGGTTTAAAAATATAAACATCTCTTAGAAACTCTTTTGAACATGTTTGATTCAGGATTGTCATTTGGTAAAACTTTTTTTAAATCCCTCCAAATTACTTTGAAATGTTGCATTTATAAGCAGTTGATGGCCATATTGTTTGTTGACCTTGACTTGACCTCCAAAATCTAGGTTGGAGGGGACATTTCTGCCGAGTTTGAAGAAAATCTCCAATAAGGCTCTTGAGAAATGGCATTCACAAGAATGGCAAGAACAGATAGCAGGCTGTATCATCAGACAACTCAAAGGCAGAAGGCCTCCAGCCTTAGCTTGCATGGCAGAGACATTATATTAGTTAAATGGGAAAATGACCATTGAATTGGCCAAAAGTCACATTTGTAATAATTAGGGATGCAAACAATTAATCGATTATCGATTAATCGTTGATGAGAAATTACTCGATTAAAGTAAATTAATTGCAATTAATCGAAGAAGAAGAAGACGACAACAACAACAAGACAAACGAGAAGTAGTAAGCTGGCAGGATGAAGAGTACAAGATGGAGTTCAGTATGGAACCACTTTAAGTTGGTTAATGACGACAAAGACGCCAAATGCACCATCTGTGGAAGTATTTTAAAGTACAAATCCTCCACAACTTTGCTAAATTATCACCTCAATACGTCACATTCTGTTAGGAATAAATCTTTTATTAGGGAATATGATTTGCATTTTCTCTTTCATAAGAAAGATAGCATTTTCATAGAAAGGAACCTTTTGATTCAGAGGGGAATTCAGCTTCGCAGAAAAATTGCCGCTGATCAATTAATCGACCATTGATCGATAAGATAAAACAACTATAAATTAATGAATTACTTGATAATTTGCATCCTTAATAATAATTAATTGTGAGCATTAAGTGAATGTGCTGTGGATGCATGTTTAAGTCATCTGAGTCCTAAATGCATAGATACTGCATGTATGTGAAAAGCTTTATGGGCAGTTTGTACTTAATGTTGGACATGCTGTTGCTTCTGTTGTACAGACGACTAATCACAATAACAAGCATGTTCATTCACCTGTAGTTATCATACAGGGATAAAAGCCCTTACAGGTTCATAGGCAGACGGAGAGAACAGAAAAACATTGTTGCAACATAATGTTCAAATGTTCTCAACGCGGCAGGGAAAGCATAATTTTCTGTCTGCTGTGTGTGAGGTTGTGTTGGAAAATTCAGAGTGTGTGTGTGTGTTTGGGGGGGGGGAGTAATAGGACATGTCGGGAATATGCCCAACTCTGATGAGTTGATTCTCAGCGTTTGTCGTGTGTGAAGAGTAAAAAAAAATAAAAGGAGACAGTGAGAGGTGAGTTAATGATTGTTTTGATGAAGCTGATTAGGACTGTGTGCTGTGGTGTCTCATTTAGTCCAAACAGAAAAAAAGGATAATCAGAGCTTCATGCTCTTTCAACAGAGAAAGCTTCCGAGATTGTTCTATTGCTTGCTGTGATTTTTTTTAACTCTCTGACGTGAGTTCAGTTTTATTACATTAGAAACAAAAGCCAAGGAGTCAAAACATATAAAGCATGTTACAAAGTGACCTAGACTTAGAGAGATGAAAGTAAAAAAGAGCAAAAAAGTCTGTCATGTAAAGAGTAACAACACTGCCTAACAATACAGAGACAACTTTTATGCCTTTGGTCAGTCTATCCATCTGCCCGTACATCTGTCTGGGCCTCTAACGTGAACATGATACATCTGAAGTGCCTTGAAGAATCTCCCTTCACAATTTGAATGTATATCCAGTCCGGGGTGAAAATAAATTCATCAGATTTTTAAGGTCAAAGGTTGACTCAATCACAATTTAGAGGTCATATGTCATAGGTCTAAAGCCTGTTGATGCAAAAGCATCAGGCATAAACCACATTTGGTCCCACGTGGGTCCTATTGAACGGATTTTTGCCTGGCCAGACACATCCCAAAATTTTGAGAGAATCTGTTGCTGTGGTATTTCAAAAACAATCTAAAGGCATGTTGTTTTTCTATCCATGGCATTGTTCATGCAGGTATGTTGTACTTCTCTTTGTGTTATCTTCAGCAATCGTACAGACCATCTCCTCTTCCTTCAACATGAGAAAACACAACTGCTCCTTGTGGTTCTGGACGTTGACAAGAGTAATCTTTTACAGTAACTTCAGCTGAACCATGCCATGATCAAGACTTTCTTTTGAGACATTGCCATGTGACATTTGGGAGAAAATTCCTCTACAACAAAGAGAGACCCACAGATAGAACAAGAACACAAATTAGCATTTTTCTTTTCGATTGTTTCATGTTAACACTAAAGAGTTAAACACACTAAAGGCAGGGCTGGCCTTTCTGTGGCCTTGGTCATTTTGTCACAGCCAGCATTGCAATGACTAGCAGTTGCGCTCTACATTATGGGAAGGAAGCAAGAAGGCTATGCTACCTACAAAATGACTTGTTGTTTAACAATTTCAATGTCTAATGAATGATTAATGATGCTAAGCAGGGCCCACACATATAATGATGCCACTCTACAAAGAGGAACACCAGTTTCAGGGGATTTGGGGACATTTTGTTGGGCACTTCCCACATGTTTAGCTGTGTTGCTCATTCCATGAATGTACAATCCTTACAAATTGTGCCTCATTGTAAAGGTGACTATTCAGGACTTCCAGTGTTTTAAAGTACAATACCATTTAGGGAAGAACTAATCAACTAAAAAGTGTTTCCAAACTTTTTTGTGGAGTACACTGTGTGAGAACAGGATGCATTTTGTGTTACTTTCAGCCTCAGACCATGAGAGAGAGTACTTTATAAACAGTTAAATAACTCAAATCTTCATATTAGCCCATGGCATACCAAAGTCTGGGAAAGGCTGGTCTAACATGCAGCCAGCTGCCTAGTTGCAAACATCAGGTTTGTCTGTTTGTTTTCTTTTACCTGAAGACATCTTCACAGACATCAGAATCTCCAGTATCTACATCAAGATCTAACCGCCAAATGTCACTTTTCTCTTAAGCAATTCTTAAGACTCAAGTCGTGTTAACAATGACTGACTAAAGTAAATAAGCCAACCCAAGCAGTGACAGCTGTCGTGTTTCAGAGTAGGTGTGACAGGCTCAGCGTGTCTGTGCAGTATGTGATAGAGAGGGAATGAGTGAAAATCTCATTAGCCTCTCTCTGTTTTCTGCCAGATACATTGATTGGACTCTGTCAGCCGCCTGTTGCAAACAGAGCTGAGGGCACTTCACAGTTATTTATCAGACAATGTGCAAAGCTGTGCAGACAGTATGATTCAACACAGCACAGAGGAGAGGTCTGTGGCTCAGTGTGTGGGTGATGGGCACGCTGCAGGGTCTGATCTGAATGGAAAGAACAATGTTAATGAATCACTTCCAAAACACAGGAGTGTTTACATGAACAAGGCAGTGTAGATTTTTTGCCGTAAAACATGTCTAAACATTTTTGATGTTTACCATTATTACATGACAGATAGAGATGACTAGCAAAAAGAAATCATGCATGTCATCTAAATGCACTGATGACATGTAGTGTGTACTTTACTCACAGCAGAGATGATATTTTCCCTTTTTTTAAGAAACATATCTTAAAGGATGGTATAGGCTTTTTGAAGTAGGGTTGCTTGTGGCCCTTGCCGTTAATAAATATGATAGCCACTCAACCATCTTGAAAGCTTTATCCCTAAGAGGAGATATCTGGGGGAAGACGCTCAACGATATACAGCAGCCAATGGTGCCATGTAAAGCCTTGTAACACTACACATAGAACAACATTTGCTAGACTGAAAGCTGCTGTAAGATTTTCTTTACATCATTTCGCTTTTCCTTGGAAAGTCTTTGTGTTCAGAGCTTTTGTAAGTTACAACATGTGGGTTATAGAGGCTTGTCAGGTCATTAGAAGAAACAACGAACACGTACTGTCCTAAAACTGAACAATGTTGTGCGAGTTTGACTCAAGTAGCAATGACATGCTAAAACTTGTTGGCATTTAAAAAGGGATATCTTTATGAACTAAAGTACACAGAACTGATGAAGATGGAGTTATGGTAGCAAGAGAGTTGGAAAAATCTGTTGAAATAACTGAGGAGCAGCCAAGCAGGACAGATCCCTGGTGTTACAGATGCATGAGCTGTGAGCCAGTGCCCATGACCACGGAGGCCCATTGCTGTCACGAGTGTAACCTGGCAACACTGCTTCTCCAGGACTTCTCAGCAGAGCTCTTTAGTTTTGACCCTCCTGTCCTGTGTTGTAGTCCTGATTGGTAGATGGTGCTCTGCAAACACAATGTTCTGTTGTTTCAGAAGGGTGAGTCCTGATGTCCACATTCAAAACAACAAGCCAAAGTTGGCAAAGGCCCATGTCGCATAATGGAATACTGTGAAATCAGACTATTGACTTTTTGTTTGTCTGTTTGTTGTTTTTTTTACATGTAGGATAAATACAGGGGTGACCAATTTTTGTTAAAGGGAAGGATATAAAGCCCATACATTTCATCCCAAAACTGTAAAAAAAAAAGAAGTAAATTGTTTTAAAAAATCCTTCCTGAAGTGTCAAGTCAAGCAAATCCTGTTTTATGTGGAGGTTTAGCTTTAAAAATGTGTCAAGTACGAGGTTTAGGGTCGCATTATTGATTGCAAATTGCTGTCTTGGCAATTCTAATTTCTTGTCCCACAGGCTCGCCAGCCCTAACTCAATAAAATATTAACTATCCCTTGAAGATAGGTAAACTATGTATGTTAAAAACATGCTTTTACTCTCTAAAAGAGGGTGAAATTCACACGAGTGTAACACATCTTTTCATCACCAGACAATTTAAATCCAAATGATCCATCAAAGATAACACTGCAACAAACATGCAGGTCAGGACTGACTCCATTGTAGGAAAAATTAACATTTCTCCTGTGTCATTGAAGCCCTGAGCCTTTAAAAGTGGAGACGTGACTAAATACGGCATCGTGCTTTCCCTCTCAATGAACAACAGCTTACGTCAAACTATTCCCTGCTGAGACATACAACTTAGTCACACAACCAGGCTGCATCCCCTCATTCAGCAGGCCATTAACAGAGAGCAGAGGATGCTAACATCTGTTGATCTGTGGATAGGAGCAACTCTAACACTCAAAAAGCCTCCAGGGGACGGAGAGAGTCCATCTTATCAGTCCTGCATGGACACAGAGTCAACAGCATTTAGTGTTACTGTTTATCTTTAGTTGGAACAAAACGACCAAACCAACTAGAAAATGTTATAAAACTAGTGCTGTCATGCCTCTGCAAGGCATAAAAGAGCCAGATAGTGAAAATACAGTGACAGTTGGTCTGGTCAAGGGCAGTGTTGTTTTATGTCTGTGGGATTTGTAGAAAGTCAGCAAGTAAGAGGTGAAAAAGGACCTTTAGAGTCCAAAATCAAATCTGTTTAACTTTGACTCAAGGTGGACATTTGAACATCAAGAAAACCAATTAAAGCATCACTGAAATCCCAATTTCATAAGCAAAGGTTGTTTTTTAAGAGGTTTGTTGAAGCTTTTTCTCTCTTTTTTAAGTATTGAAATAAGAACCTTTCAGACTGTTGCACCATTTTAGAAGGATAAGTTAAGCTCCAATTTAAGAAAAGTATAACCAATCAATCAATACCAAACCCTTCTCCCAGATATGAGACAGACCAATAAAGTCTGACCCATTTTCTTTTACCTGGATATTCGTCATGCATAAACTTTTGTTGGGTATATGTACACATTGTGTTGTCCCCTCTTAAATTCCTGCTACTTCATAATTGTGTCATAAAAGCCTGCACCCTGGCCTTTCCCCACTGCCTGACAACACCAGCACATAATCTTCTAAGTTGGATTATCTTGTTTCAGTGATTGTGGGAAGCCAAAATAGCAATTGATATTGAAATTGAATTAATTTCACAGCAAAGTGTGGCATTGTATTTCTGTTAACACATTTGATGACTCTTACGATGCTAAATAGTGGGCTGTGAAGTGACATTGGCAGACTGTCAACAAGCAGAGGCTTAAACTCTGCTCCTGCCAGCAGAGATACTGCTGTACTTTTACTCTTGGCACAACTGAAGACAACCTCAGTGGCACATGTGAAGGGGAGCTAACTAGACCACTGGGATGCTATATGTGTAAATTGATAGTTTTATTAAAATTTTTTCTTAAAATGTCAGCCTGTTCAGCCTTTTACTGTTGGGTTATTTTCAGATCACTTACTTTTATGATCAGAGCTGTACTTAATATTTATTCATGTTTATGTCCAAACCAGTAAATTCTGTTCAAAAAGTAAAAGACACAGACTAATAGATGCACATACGAGCCACATTTTTGGTTTATGCTTATGAGGCAAGGGTAATCATTTGTGTCAGGCATATTAGCTATATTGTACTTTTTTAGAAGCTTTCAAGGGATCATTGAAACAAACCATAAATTTCTTATCGGCAAATTTAAGAGGCTCCTTTGTTTGCTGAAAAAAGGATTTATTTGGCAACACACTATTTTGTGGGGGGCAAATTAAATCATCTTTAGACTGTTGCTCCAAACAACTTATACACTTTCAATATACTGTAAGTATATTTTGAAAAACAAGTGATAGTGAAGTTGTTCTTTAAAATATTTTTGAATGGAAACTTTTGAAAGTAGAAATAGGAGACAGAAAAATTAACATGGGTTAAAAAAGACACATTAAAAGCGACAAACGGTCAGAATAGAATGAATCAGAAGATATATTCATTTGGATTTTCCCTATTTTCTGACCAAATGCAAATATCCAAACACAAGATGTTTTATTTCAATTTTAAGATCAATAAAAGGGAGCAAGGTCTCACCATCACTGGACTCATAATTGTAACCTGTGTGTTGTCAAGTCCTGGAAGAGTTAACTACTTGTGCTAAATTACTTTATTTAGAGTCAGATGTGGTCAGGGAGTGCCCAGTCATGATTATAAGTTGCAAAAGGCCCGATTTAAACTCTCAACTTTATTTGTCTGACATCATTTAGCTTTAAATTCCAAGTCCAAAGCTACAGAAGGACTTAACTGAATACAACACAGAAAAAAGAACTAGGATTCGTCTTATGAGGCATTTAGATGTGCTATCACTGTTATCAACTACTGTTAAGATCCGGTTTCAAAGGTGACAGATACTTAAATATTGCAAGGAAAACCGGTTTTACTATACTAAATGTTTTTGTGCAAGTTGCATTAAAAACCATAGATGACCCAGAATTGAACCCTGGGGTATGCCACATTAAAGATACATCCAATAATTTCCCTACATTAACTATAAGCCAACAGATTACCTGCAAATGCAGAAAAGATCAACCTGCAAGAATAGCAGATAATCACAAAATCAACAAATACCTCAAATGAAGGAGACACATGGAGCCAGCTGATGTCTATCACTGTCACTTCATAGGGGCAAAATAAACAGTTTGTTCAGAGGAGGAGGAAAATAATCTCTCTTTCTCTTTGACACTTGAGGTCTTAGATACACCAAATTTACTAATGTGTTAGTATGTGGCAGGGTGAAACACGTTTCAGGATGCTTTGGTTCATGGGAAAGTATTTTTTTCACTTACCTTAGTGATTGATTGTTATTGGGATATATTCATCATCAGTGAGCTTGCAGTTAGGCCGTGAGTTTGTCAAAGTGTAATTAAACTGTGGACAGTGTCTGATGAATAGCTGCTCTAAACCACCTTGTATTTGAAAAACATATTGATAAGGCCCTATGCTAAATTTTATCAAGACTAAGACAGGCATTTGTTTCCTGATATTAAGAATACTTTGAGGGAAAAGAAGTGGAAACTGCACTAAAGGGGTAATTTAATGCTTTCCTAAGAGTCATTGTCCTGAAGTGTGTTCCCCATACCTCTTCTACATGTTAGAGTGCCTCTGTGCACAAGACTGCAAAGACCTACATTCTTCTGCACTGTCTCCTGTGAACAGCACATGAAGCTGCCTGAAACGGCTGATTACCTGAGCACCAGATAGATCTAAGACTGTGAGGTCTTTCCCACTTGCTTGTTTTGGCATCCCGGTTCAAAACACAGACAGTGCAAAGAATCCAGAGCTGTTGAAAATGATGCAAAATCAATCAATTATCAAAGAGTCATATTGGTCAAACAAGCAGAACAGACAAGGTCGACTTGGGAGAGGGGGCTATTGCCCCTTTTCCACTAGCATGCCTTGGCCCTACTCTACTCGGCTCTACTCGATTTGCAGCGTGTTTCCACTAGCCCGGCACCTCCTAAAACAAGCTAGTTTTAGTACCTACTCCGCTCTGGTTCCAAGCGAGCTGAGTCGATACTAAAAGATGACGTCACAGACTGCCGGCTACTGATTGGTCAGACAATGTCGTCATCGATGAGTCATGAGCGCGACGAGCTAGCATGCTAGCGGTAGCTACTGTTAGCTTACACTCATACGTCTTTTCTTTGCAGCTCGATTGCTCTCGTCCTCGGCTTCATTCTGTTGTATATCTTCCAAAACTCTCCTGTGCTTCTTAAAGGTCCAGTGTGTATTATTAAATGATAAACGAAAAAAATATAAAATAACAGACTTGGTAAAAATGGAATATATTATTTTAAAGTATATTTAAAGCAGTTTCTAATCAGCCTTAAATAATTAATGTTTTGTTTTTGTTACCTTAGAAAAAGTAATTTATATCAATCTAGGAGTGGGTCGCCCGTTTATGGGGGGCTCCATCTTGCGTCGCCATCTTCTCCACCGTAACCCAGAACGGACAAAAATACGCTTTCGCGTTTTTTTTCCACCCCTACCGGAAATGCACAGTTGTGAAATAGACGTAGAAGAGAGGGATTACCAAGCAGCTGTGCTAATACAAACAAACATGGAGGACCACACGTACAATTTGCCAGCAGAGGAGCATGAAACTTTGTCAAAGAAACGAAAACGGGATGAAGCCAAACGCAATCGGGACAGGCTGAGACATAAAAGACAGGGTCAACATCGGCACTGCCTTTCCCAGATGGAAGTCCCTGAAGGATAAGTTTGCAGACAGATGCAGAAGTTGCCTGTTTTTTGCTGGACAGGTAAGACTAAGTGTCGAATTGCACTCTTATGTGGAGCCGAATTTATTTGTTTACTTTCGGGAGAAGTCGGAGTAAGACGCAGAGAATGTATCTGCTATGAGAGGCTTATTTCACGGCCACAAGCAACTTTATGTGGACAGAAAACATAGGCTGATAACTAAACTATATAGCGCTGTTGATGAGACAAAAATAAAGATTTTCACCGTACTCCTTAATTTTATTGTTTGCTCATAATTTGTTATTTAGGAGCACATGTACACATTGGTAAGGTGTATATTTTAGGACATCCTCGGTCTCTGGAAAACCTCTGTGTCATTTCTCAGACCAAACGGCATCAGAAAAACCCCCCTCAATAAAACCTCCGTCAGATAATACGGCCTCAGGCTTCAAAATGAAAGTCATCAGACAAAATACTGGAAAAACGGACTCAAATAAAAAACAGCCTCAAGTCGTAACAATATCATAATCATCGTCATATCTTATATATCAAGTCGTCTTGAGACGGCATTCAGCTAAAAATCAGCTACTAGCAAACTTCCCATTTTCAAAATAAAAGCTTTCTTCATTATCTCCTATTAGTTTTTTAACGCTTTTGTAAATTAGGCTCTTGTTTTGGAGCCGACCGGAAGTTTCTTCGATAGCATAATGGCCCGCTTAACAGAATGTCCGGAATACCGAAATTAAATTTGTATCTGTGCGTTTTATGGCTCAAATGACCACATTTTGGTATTCTACGTGGTGACTTTCTCGCCTAAAATACTCTCTGAACTTTCAAATGTGGTGAATCAACAGAGATATTTGATAGCTTGGTAGCTGGAAACACTCGTTGACGACGCCATGTTGAAAAACGCTTTTAGTGCTTGGAGGGCCACCGTAGCTCAGGGCTTCTCCCAAAGGGAGGGGGGATTGCCGGAGTGCTGCAATCTCAAACCTCACCTTTAGATGTCGCTAAAAACTACACACTGGACCTTTAAGGGGTATTTCTTCTTACCACCTGCAGCCTTCTCCTGCTTTCCTTTTTTACTCGGTTTGTGACAAAAAGCCACAGATTGTTGTGTCGCACTCAAAATGATGTCACCGCAGTGCTGCTCAGCTGTTTACAGCGACACTGCACGTCATTGGGCAGGCGACTGGGGCTAATGGAAAAGCAGCACAAGGCGAGTAAAGTAGAGCCGGGTAGAGTCGGGTAGAGTCAAGTAGAGTAGAGTAGGGCGAGTGGAAAAGGGCCATATGTGATAAGAGTTCCAACAGAGCATCTCAGACAGAGTTAGAATAGAGATGGATCAGGGGTCCTTAGCATGTGATGACTCACTGGTTTTCTAAACATTCGTGATTGTGGAGTCACCAGTCAGCAGTAACCAAAACCTAACATGTAAACCCAAGTTAAAGCTAAATTTAAGAACTTAAAGTCATTAACGGGGATTATGGTAGGTCTTGCTTTAAATAGTTACATACTATACTACTTTGTAAACGATTGAGAAAAGTAAGTAGTTATATTAATGTCTTACATATTATGCTCCATTGGCATTTTAAGACTCCCTTGCTCACATGAGCCAGGACTGTTCAAATAGGTTTCTGGTATTTAGTCAGTGTTGCACTGCACTGCACCATGTTGTCAACAGCTCTACGTTTGGCTTTCCAGTATGAGCCAACAGGCTAAAACTAAAAAAGAAACCACAAAGAGGGTAGAGGACAGGCTTATTTTGTTCAGATGTGCTGTTTTATGAGGAGACATGGGAACCATGCTTAAAGGTAAATAAAGCATGACTTCTTTCAACCACCTACTCCTCAGATGCACTAACACAGCTGGGTTTGCCTTCCACCTGCTTGCAACTACATAGGAGAGAAAAACAGCATGTGCTCAGGAGATTTTCTTCAATTCTTGCTTCAAGTTGATATAAAAGGTAAACTGATTATTTTCAGTGAGGAGTTACTTTTATTACAGTTTAATATTTAACCAGAAAGAACAAATGAATTGCAAGCTTGTGCATTTTGTTAATCTTCACGAAAAAGTAATACTGGCACTCCAACAGATAACTTTGCAATGCAACCAGCTTTGGTTCTTATAAAAGTAAATAGTGTTTTGTCGAAAGTCACAGGATAGCACTGTACATGCCCACCTCTCTCTCTCTCTCTCTCTCTCTCTCTCTCTCTCTCTCTCTCTATAGATAACCATATAGAGACGTTACTATACGTTACATATATATATATATATATATATATATATATATATAGATATATATATATATATATATATATATATATATATATATATATATATATAGATATAGATAGATAGATATATAGATATATATATATATGTGTGTGTGTGTGTGTGTGTGTGTGTGTGTGTGTGTGTGTGTTTGTGTGTGTATAAACTGTAATCTGCCTTTCCATTCAGGTGAGATGTGACTTTTTTCCCATGCTGTTGTTTAAGCATAGCAAATTTTTGGAGCAGAAGAAATCAACAGCACCAACAGTTGAAGCCAAGGGCAGCCAAGAGCTTGTCTTCTTCTCTTTCATCTACTGGCATCACCAAAGCCAAAACTGAATTGTTATTATGCCAGCAAATGGAGCCCTGTGTGACAAACACTCAAGGCAGATTGCATGAGAGGTATAAAACTGCCTATTTACAGCTTGGATGCACCCTGTGGAAAAAAAAAACATGGAAACTTCTGTGGTTTGACAAGGAGAAGCTCATAATTTTGACATACTGCTTTTGGCATTTGTTTTTTCCTCAAGTGCCATCAGCTGCCACTGCCTTTTTGTATAACTGTGAACGTTGGGTGTAAATTTCATTTTGACATCATTACTTCATCAAGACAGGTTCATTCTAGGTTTTTAAGTATCTGGAGCCTTTTACTACTGGCTCTGTTTTGAATTTAACCTTGCTAACCTTTATAAACATTATCTAACCTTTATTAAAAACACATTATATTATAAAGCTTGTCCTTCATTTTTAGCAAATGTATACATCAACTTTCAGAACTGTACAAGAAACACCAAAATCCCACTCTTAAACCTGAAAAACTGCCTTGACAGTACATTTTTGAACTTGTTTGAAGGCAATTATTAGAATAAATACTTAAGTCGGGCATGTATATGATTGAGTATGACACAGTATTCAATATTGACCCAGAACATAAGACAGCATGCACTAGACAGTAAAGATGTCTCCCTGGGAAAGTGCTCGAGGGGAATCACTGTTGACACTTTTTAAGGAAGTATGCGTGCCGAGGTCTTTCCCATAAACCTCTGGGACACACCCAACCCCAGCAGGGAAATTCAGGTGAAAAGTATAACTGTGACATTTGTCTGAGCAGAAAGGGTGTCTGACTGAGCAAACTGTCACATTCATAAAGCAAAGCTGGAACATGAGCGTGTGTCAGAGGTATGACTGATGGGTTTAAGTCTTAACATCACTGACACTGGTAGGTGTAGCCATCTCTTACCGGTATGAAGTGTGCCAGTGATTCATGTCTTATAGAAGTTAAAAGGGCTTGGCATGTGCAAGATGAAGAATCACATTTTGGTTTGGTCTGTTGTTAAAACTTCTTCAAGTTAAAGCAATAGTGACCACATCCACACAGTCCTGAGAGGTCATCTTAAAGCAAAAGTAGCTGTTTGAGACCAAGATTTTGTAATCATTTTTCTTTCTCAGATTTTCAAGGATGCTTAATGACACATTGAACTTTTATATTCTATTAAAATTAAAAATAATTCAGGCCATGTTCTCAGAGGCTTTACTATAATATCCTCAGACTTTGAACAAATGTCCACTCTGGTCATGGGACCTTATCATCATCCCTTCGTTATTAAAGCAATATCTAAAGTACTTTGCGCAGATGTGTGACTTGGGATAAAATGAGCAGAGTTTTGAGGTCATTGTTTGAAGCTAATGGGGCCTCAAGAGTGCACTGATTGGATTTTGTAGCCCATTATGTCAAGATAATGGGTCCTCATGTTCATCCCTTTCCTCCAAATGTAATTCTCAACAATGATTTGAGAAGTTGTCTTTAACTTTGTACAAATGAAGAATAAACTGATAAGAGTATGGACCTTAAAGGATCAAGTCTTTGGACCTCATGTTTTCCCCTTGCTCATAAGATCCATGAATCACTCTCTAACAGAAACCACCCAGGTCTTTTCTCTTGACTCATCTCAAAAATTTGACTGTCCAGCCTGCCTACTCCTTTCAGAGGCATATAATCCCTGAGAAATATTTTGCACGTTTTCTGTACTTTAGGAACCCTTAATAAAGAAGTTGCTTGAAATCTTCCTCTTAAGTCTCTCTGCTACAGATATGATGGGAGTTAAACAACCAATTTAAGTGTTGTTAATGTAAAATGATGAATTTGTTTAAATTCAAACTATAATAGAAAAGCATGAAAATAAAAATATATAAAAATCCAGAGCTAATGTTACCATGGATGTCTACCTTCCTTTTTACACATCATCTGATCATCCAGTGTGTGCATGTTTGCTTTTCATTGCATCATTGCTTTTTCAGACAGACAGGTAGAGTGACTCACCCACATCATAGCTGCTCTGGTGTTGGTCACTTAGAGGCACAGAAGCCCTCCTCCCCTCTGGCTCTTGATACGTGAGCAGGCAGCCCACTAAGAAAATCTATGAGGTGGAGTTCCTCTTTGTTATGGAGGTGGTGTGAGTCACTCTGCTGAACCTCTTGGGTCAAAGCAATAGTGTGACTTCAGAGAGGTTGGAAATTCTGCAATGAATCAATCTGTTTTTGGTATAACCTCAGCTAAATTATATGCTGTCTGGATTAACTCATGCATGGTTAAGGACAAGCAACACCCCCTTTCAGCAAGTTACCAGCAGTAAAAGGTTAGCGAGTAGCTCATCAGATGTATGTATATCAGCAAGTGCAAAGACAAGGTAATGACGTCATTAAAAACTTAATAGCTCAGTATATTTTAAGCACAATCTATGCCTTACTTTTGGTGTAAAGTAGACTATTTAATGTTACTTCTGCTAGTGCTTAGCATTGATGATAATATATGACATTTGCCTAAAGAGCTTAATTGTGATCTGGTTGGGATTGTATATGAATAATGCATAAACCGTGGAAAATATGGACATATATATCAGTGAATTATACATTAAACTGTTGAAAATTGAGTTTTAAGGTATCAATACTTTTACAAGTACTCTTTAGGTATTGATTACTCCCCCAAAATATTGATACGAAATGAGTACTAGCTCATCACTTGTGTAATGTTTTGTACATTATCCTAGCACCTGAAATGCTAGTTTGGTTTTTGTCTTCTGTGAGAACACTGTTTAGCTAATGGGACAAAGTCAAGGGACCTTGTTCAGTCTTGTCCCCTTAAAAAGTTTGGAAAGGCTGTTTCAGTTAATTATTCCTACCCTTTGATAATACCAATTGGTATTGTATTTCATATCATCTGAAAGCCTGGTTAGTCAACTTTGCAAGTTACAACTTGTAAGGATCTTGCATTTGTGGAATGAGTAACACAGCTAAGCATGTGGGTAGTGTCCCCCTCAAAATGTGCAAAAATCCAATCTTCCCCTGGAAGGAAAGCCGATAGGTCCTCAATAAAGCCAGGGTAAGAAACCAGGCTTGCTGGGGTGTTGTCTTCCTGGGATGCCCACTCTGTGGTCTGTCAATAACTAAACTAGTCTCACAGAATTTGGTTCTTGGTTTGGATATAGTCACAGGGCTGATACTAAATAATTTTATCGCTCTGTGTATACAACACCATAGCTTTCAGTTGCTGGGGATTTTGGCACATTTTTTGGGCACTGCCCATACTTTTAGAGGTGTTGCTTATTCAACAAATGCACAATCTTTACAAGTTTTACCTTGTTGTAAAAGTGACTAATCAGGCTTTGCAAGGCTACAAAATACAATATTAATTGGTATTATTAAAGGGGAGAATTAATCAACAGTTATACCTTAACCAAACTTTTTAAGGACTATATAGAGCAAAAGAAAATTGATCCCTAACTGCATTTTAGCAGATTAGCTTAACAAATTTCATATAGTATGACATAGGTGCACAATTTAAGTCTTTTTATGTTTTGACCAACACAATAATTCAGCCCTTTCAATCTGAAAGTAAGTGGACTGACTAGCACCAGTAATAGGAACATGTTTTTCTGTTTTACTGCATGCCATCAATTAAGTATTCCAGCTGAAACCGAACTCCCAGCAGCATTGTCACGTGACTTGATCACGTTTACTGTAGCTTTTTGGCTTAGTATGTGTCTGTCAGAGCACAGACACCACGGGCTGAAATGAAACCACACCCAGACCTCATGCTCCAGGAGGAGGCCAGCCAGCTCTGACAGCTGTAGCACGCTCCAGATAAGATCAGGCTGAACTCTCAATCAGCATGCTCTGCTTTGTTATCCATAACCTCTGCCACATTAGTCTGAAGTTTCAGTGTTGATCCAAAGCTTAGCAGACATGTATGAAATAAATCTATGCAGATCAGACCCTTCGAGAGCTATGCAGGGGGTTGTTTTGGCTCTGTAGCAGTATTTTACCACCCAGACCAGTGTTTGAACTGTGCATGCACCTCATCTAATCTCTGTGGATGTTTACCTTTTCCCCCATGCTGCGTGCAGGCTTATCGCTCTCATCACCACAGCTGTGGTTGTTATAAAGCCCTGCTCTCAGTTATATCTACTTCTGCTTTTTTAGTTCAGGGGGTATTTTGTTGGACAGTAAATCTCAACAACTGAGATGTGCTTTTATTACATTTGGATAGATGACATATTTATAGAGCAAACAGCCCTCAGTGGAGTGAAGTTTGCTTTGTACTGCAAGACATCTAGGCTGATAAGAGGTCTGTCTCTGCTATCTAGTTGGATTTGAACATTGCTGTGTTTGAACATGATTTTCATTTTATTGGTTTTGTCCTGCTTTAAATTACAGGATTTCTTTTGCCACACAAGCCCTGCTTTACAACAGTAGGTTTTTATTTAAAGAATGGATCTGTTGACACTCTCGATTGATTAATCGGTATTATTCATTAGAGCTTTTATTTATTTATTTCTATAGTAATGCTTTAGTGAAGCATTCAGGTCAGTTAACTCATCAACTACAATGCATTTTTAAGTATTGGCTAAGTGTTAACTACCATTACTTTATATTTCACTTATATACTCCTAAAAGCTAAGGTTTGATTGCTAAGGTTATTTCAGTCGACTATTTCTACCCTTAGCTAAGATCAACTGGTGTTGTATTTCGTCTTGCTGGAAAGCCCAAAATGTCATTTTTTTTAAAGAACAGATGCTTTGACTAAATTTGTACCATATGGAAATTCTTCAAGTCCGGCCGATACAACAAGATAATGCTGTTTGGGATTTACTTTCTTTTGCTCTATACTCCATAAAAATGGAAACGTTATTTCTCCTCTGGATATCACTTATCTGAATTGTATTTTTGATCAATGGAAAGCCCAGTTAGTCATCTTTAGCACACAGTATAACTTGTTAGGATCATGAATTCGTTGACAGCACAACCCAACTGGACATGTGGGAAAAAGCACCTTAAAGAAAATGTGCCAAAATTTCCTGCAACTGGAAGCTCTTTTCTGGTGCGCAGAGTAGCAGCTTTATTTGAAGTCAGCTCTAGCCCCATATTCAAACTTAGGACTAGGTTATGTGAGACTGGTGAAGCTAAAGACAAGCCGCAAGGTGGGTATCCCAGGAAGACAACACCCCCAAGAAACCTGGGGTTACTTCACTGACGAACTGTAGATTTTCATCCAGGAGAAGAAGGGATTTTTGCCCTTTTTTGAGGGCGCTACCCACACACTTCGCTGAGTTACTTTTTCCATGAATGCAAGATCATTACAAGTTTAACCTTGCTGTACTGGTGATCAATCAGGCTATCGATCAATATAAAATAACACATAAAATGGCTCTAGTGAAGGGGAGGAATCATGGGAGATTGACCTTGTTGTATCATATTGTACCTTGTAGACACCCATAGTTAAAAGGTACAATTCCATCCAAAAGTTCTTCTTCGTAAAAACCATTTTGCAGTACATAAATAAATAACTTATTACCCTGTTAGGTGGTACATTAGCAGACAGACATGAGTAGTTGATGTCCTTCTCTCACCTCTGATCTGTAACTCCCATGTGTTGTTGTCCGACATGCTGTATGTGCCGAAACACTGACAGGGCTGTCATGCCTCACTGACATCAACACAGTGCCACTAGCTGTGCTGTGTTGTATAACCACGATGTTACGACAGAGTCTGTTTTCCAGAGCGTGGCATGAAAGTGGGACACCATACAAGCACACGTGAGACGCCACTTCAGCACCACCAGAACCTTTCCTACTCATGCCGGGCACTCTTTTCAAATCATTTGCTCCTGCTGTGTACAATGCACACAGGCAGAGCGAGGGGAAGAGGGGGATTATTGGAGCATGGCAAAAATAGATGGCTGAACAGAACTGTTTTTTAAAAGTGCCCTAATGTGCTTTTGATAACAGTGAGGCATGCACTGTCCTATTTTTACTTTCACATCAAAATAAAAATATCAAAGTATTTCAGAAAATCAGATGAATTACCTGGTATAAAGTCAGATTTTTGGATGCAGCGGCTGCCCTTCTATTCTGTTTCCTAAGTTCCAGAGAACTTAACATCCTATCAGCTACTAAGTTGGCATGTAGCATTTTAACATGAAACAGGTTTATACTGATCATGTTAAAGCACAAACTTGTTGGCAAATGAGCTCAAGTGTATTGACAACTGAACCACATAGAACAGTGATGCCATTTGTGACCCATGTACGCACATAACACTTGTGGCTTATTCACAAGCTGTTTTAAAGTGTGATAGCCACACTCTCTGATGCTTTCCTGTTGATATGAAAAGCCTTTTTCACACTGTATATATGCAAAAGTGCCACAGTGAAGCTCTGTCATCATTCCACATCGAAACATTCACTTTAATTCCTTCGGGACATTTATATGAATCAGTTCTCCATGTGTGTTCATAATGTAATTCATACAAAGGCAGAAAAACACTTACAACACTCCTGCTAAGTCTTTGTGCCCTCCACTCATTGATACATTCACACATGCAGCCTGTTATTAGGAAAAGGCCAACCTGGGAAATTCCCTGACGTGGTTGCTCTGCCTGAGTGTAGAGGTGGAGGTGGGTGGGGGACACAAGGTCAAAAATACGTAGATGAAAGTCAGTGTTCATGATAATATGGATGAAGGAGCAGAGCTCCAAGCTATGATCACAATTTCTGTCCAAACTTTTTTACATGTTATCAGAAAACATTAAGGGTTGAGAGAAGCACTGTAATGCAGAAGTGAATATGAAGCAGTGTCACTATGTGCATGACAGTTACGCTGGAGAAGGGAAGCTGCAGTGTATTATCTCTGTATCCAACAGCAGTGCTGAAAGGCTTTCTTTAAATATATCTAATATTTATATAATACATACTTAATAAATACATTTATATTATATTTTTGGATTCAGGAAAGTAAATTGGTGTGACACTGGGTATTAAAGCATGCATAATGTTTAATTAATTCTATTCATTTATAACTAGTTTTTTAGCCAATACTTCATAATCTTAGAAATGCTGCCACAATATGATTAATTATTCTAAAAACAAGATGTGGAGATGCTACAAACCTAAAGGCTTCATGCTCAGCTGTGAGTCAACTCAGCCCATTCCTTATTATACAAATTTATGCAAAAGAGTTATCAATTATACATTTAAAATTAATCATTTAAGAAATAACTCATCTACTGCATCACTAACTTTTTTGTTACATGTTTGTAAACATGCTAAACTCTGCTGTTCAAATGGAGATTTTAGCATTGATGTTAATGGGAAGTCTTGAAGAGTTTTGAAGCCAGCCTCTAATGGACACTTAAGGAACTGCAGTGTTTTAGACATCCACAGTTATTTCTTAACAGAAAACATAAAAAAGGAACCTCCTCTGCACAGATATCAGTGCCATGTTACTGTACCAATTCCCTCTTTACTGTCGTGCTTCAAAATTTAAGCAGTTTTAAATCATTTGCAACACTGAATAGGTCAAACTTTTGTATTCCACCCATGGCTTTGTTTTAATAGCTGCTTTCAATCAATGTCACTCTTTCAAAACCAGAAGCTACATCTGGGATTCTTTGACTTCCAGGACCACCCAGTCCCACCCTCACTTGTTGCTAACACCAGTCACTTGTAATTATGACTTTACTCTGTCAGATACAAAATGAAAAGGACAGAAAGTAATTTGTTACGGCCGTTCATACTGACTGCAGTAACTGACACAACTGATTAAACTCATGAACACACTTTGAGGATTTGTAAATCCAGTTTAATTGATGCAGATTAGGGAGTAAAAGGCAAGATTGTTGATCACAAGTGTGGTTTTTGACACACTTTAGTTTGGGTATTAACCAGGCAAAAACCTGAATGATGATTAAAAAACCTCAAAATATCTTAGAACCAAAGTGGAACAGGTTAAAATGTTACGGTATGGATGACAGAAAATCTGACCATTTCCAGCAAGGACAGATTTAGCGTATAAACGATGATGCACTGTCTCTGGATAAAAGGCTTGTTTGTACTCTAGACCGGTTAAGTGTACTGACATTTGCATAACCTTCTGTCCATGCTTTGTCATCCTGTTCCTCTTTTTGCCCACCCTTTGGAAGCCATTGGTTATGGACAAAACATTGCAACTCAGATGTTGATTTTGGGGCTGGATCTGCAAAAGACGATTGAGGATTTTTTTTTTTTTATCTTGAATTTCTTTCTTTTCCTTCTTTAAGAGATTGTACGATCTTGCTAAGAAAATTTTAAAGGATCATAAAGAGCAGTGTAGCTGTTTTCCATGATAGGTCACTTTACATTTTGTAAGGGATTGGGCTGTAGCTGAGAATCTGTTAAAGAGAAGCTAATGAAAAGTGTAGCCATAGGGACTGTGTCTTCAAATGAATCAGTTTCTTTCTGTGTATCCTAACTTGAACAGATGTGCAGAGTATGTGGGTAGAGATAATGATGGTGTTAAATGTACACCATGTATATTCATGTTTGCATGTTGGTGGCCTTAACATGGCACAGTAAGCTCCAAGGACTCAAAGTTAAGCTCTGTGCAGGGCATGTGGGTTTGAAAAAGTGTCTCAACATTCTCTATTTGTTCCTACTATTTTATCCTTTTTAGCTCTCAAGACCAAAATGCTATGTACTGATGAACACCTTTTTCTACAGGGTTCGTCAACCCTGATCCAGCCAAGGCAGAAGACAGCAAAGTTTTGTAAGATATCTGCTTATATTTTGGATGTAATGGTCAAAGGTTATGGAGCCTCATATTAAAACACAGCTTGAATGCTTGATAGTTCAGTAACTTCAAACTTTGCATAACTGTCAAGTTAACTTAAAGATGTAGTCAGCAATCTTCTAATCTTCTAATCTAATGCACTATTTGTCAAAATCACTGTATTTCTCCTCTCCATCCAAAAGATGTCACCACTGACAGCATGTTGAAAAAAAAGTCCAGTTTCAATACACAGCCTTGGCTCTGAATTTCAGCAGGTAAATACTGTGGCTCGGGCTGAGTTACCAAAACAGGGTACACCCTCCCACATCCAGGGGGCGATCATACTCATGCGCAGATCAGACAGAGGGGGGAGGGAGAGTCCTAGGTTGCGTAGCGTGCGCAGTTAGGGTAAGAGAGAGATACAATAGGTGCAGTAGCAATGGCTGAAAAACAGCCCAAAAGAAAAAGGTCAGAGGAGTGAAAAGTGAAAAAGAAGGGTTATGACCATGAAAGAGCGAAGACCCGGGTCAACATAGGTGTTGCTTTCTGACGGTGGATGGAACTCCGCGAACTGAAATACCTGAAAACGGACGCGGATGTCGCCGTCTTTCTGCTGGATAGTTAGCAACATTAGCTTTGTGGTGCTTCACATAACAGTAACAGCCAGCATCAATCTTATTGTCTAATCTGCCAGAATGTACTGTTGTCGTGATGGTAACGGCAGTCGAGTTGTCTGACGAGTCGGGGTTACCTTAGCTACGTTGGTCAGCTACGCAGTTTCTACTGCCGTTTCCATGACAATGTACGTCCATCAGCTTTGGGGGGTGGAGCCAAGGGTGAGGTATGAGGGGAGAGGCGGGTCTAAATTTGTTTTTCAACAACTTCTCCACTCGTTTTCTCCCACATCGCTGACTACACCTTTAAAGATGAACTGATTTTGGAGTAAGGAGAGCAAAGTTCAAAGATAAGCAAACTTCATGGGCATCCATTGATTGTGGTCTTGTGAATGTGATATCTCAAGAAAACTGTGAAGGATTTCTGTAAAACTTTGCATAAATCTCCTCTTGGATTTTAGAATGACACAATCCAATTTCACAGTAATGGGCCAAATTACAAGTTCAAGAAGCCTCGTAGCCATAACTTGCTTGTTAACTCACATATTAGAAAAACAACTTAAAGGATTTTATGAAACTTTACACAAATGTCAACTTCATTAAATGATCAACTCATTCAGTTTTAAAGGTCACATGTAAAAGTTGAGGTCTTGAGTGTATACCTGCTTCACTTTTGGATGCGAATTTTCACAGCAACAGCTCAATAAACCTTTATGGTAATTTTCTTTAAACTTTGTTCTCATGTCCACTTTGACTCAGGGGTGAAAGAAGTACATTTTTGGTGGTCATAAGTCGGAGGTTTAGTTTATGGAACTTTTAGGCATTTTTGTCTTGTGAAAGCAATACACAAGAAAAGTTAAAATAATTTGAATTAAACTTGTGCAAATATCCACTTTCTTCAGTGATGAAATATCAATATTTCAATGTTCATAGGCCAAGGGTCAGGATCATGACTCCTGAAAAAAACTTTGCTTGTCAACATGTTATCTCAAAGCTTTGAAGGATTTCTAGTAAATTTTGTAGAAATGTCTTCTATAATGAACCAATTACATGATGGAGTGCATGAAGTCTAAGACCACTAGGGCTGTCACTTTTCCCAAAAATCAAACTGAACCCCCCACTGGCCTGCCTACCACACAGATATGAGGCATTTCCACTAGATCATTCTAATATTTACAGGTCTTGAGGCCAAACTGGAGGACCACATGTCCTTGCATACAAACCTTGCAGTCTTTTCTGCGATGGCCTTTTCCATACCTCTGGCTGGTGGCCTGCCAAGGAGGACACGGTAGCACAGCACTGAGCACTTGACAAGGTACAGCTGGACTGTAGTGGGTGGAAGGATGACAAAACTTTGTTGTAGATGAGGAGCAAGCCAGCTGCTTTGCACATAATCAACACAGAACCCTGTAATTTTTTTGTTGTTTTGCCATTGGCGGTGTGGAGTCCAAAGTGCTTCAACAGAATGGCTTTGCCTGCCCTCTGTTTTCTCGAGCTGTATTTTCTGTTGTTGAGGTCAAGACAGCAATGGCTTGTTGAGTTGGTCTGGGTGTGCCCTCTTTTCCATGATGGAAATCACACAACCACAAAAACCACCCAGGACTATCTTGATCCACAACTTAACTTTATTGTGTAGTGCTGGCATATCTAACAGAGGCATTATACTTTCAGGTGGTAATTCTACTTAAAAATTTACATCAGCTGCATTGCTTACTGTTTAGCCTGTCAGCTGTTATAAATCACATGGCAGTTATGGATGGAAAAACCCAAAGTTTGCATTTTGTGTTGTTAAATTTAGAAAAACCTGAGTCAAATTTAGCATTTTTTTCAAAATGGAAACCCCACTCCGAGTGGGATCACATTGTGCATTTTTCTAACAGGTCCACATAAACAGGTTAGCATGCTGCTGTTCTCATGCGAGGTGGGCAGCATTTCATCTGAAGCTCCTGTGTTTGTGGATCACTGCTGTGCTGCTGTGAAGGGATGTGAACTTGCTCATTATGCCTGCGAGCACGGAGAAATGAGGACTGTAGCAAAGTGACAAGTGGCACCAGTGTGTGTTTGATCAGTGTGTGTTTATTTGTGTGTGGATAAACATATCGTCAGCAGGGACGTGGAGTGTGACTCATCTCGCAGAGACGTCATTGCTCCGTCATCAGCCATCGTTTGAAGCAGTATTTTATAGGAACACGCACACAAAAACACACAGCCGACAGACTTTGAAAATATTCCTCTCTAAGTTAATCACCGGCAGACACCCCCCGACACCCTCCTGAACAATCACAATCAGATGTGCTGTGATTAAGCTTCAAGGATTAACAAAGTAAATCTCATTATAAATAAAACAATGAGATGATTTATAGCCTCGATGGGATTAGCTGCTATGCAGTGATGCTTCATAATGTCACTCCAGATGGACGGACAATGTGAGTGAGCTCATGTGCGGAAAACACAGATTTATCTGTGCAGGAAAACAAGTCATTTTGCCAACAGAGAAAGAGAAGCAACAGGCTGAATGTCTCAGAAATGGGCTGCCTGTGTGTGCTTTCTCAGATGTCTGTGATGAGTTTGACCTCTGCCATCGCCATTGGCTCTGGTCAACTAAAGTCAAGCTCTTCCTCTTTAGAAATGTGGCTCTTCGACTCATGATTGATGCCTCAGGTCTTGTAGCTGTGCAGAGCCATCGGAAAGAGAGTGGAGGATCATTCTAATGACTCTGCTCTATTTGCCCTGCAGAGGCTGCTCCTTTGTGGCAACATGACTAATAAATCAGGAGTTCAGTTCGCGGCTATTGATTCACAGGCTGCACAGGGAGGCAGACACTGGAGCTTGATTGGTTAGATAACAGACACACTAAAGCTGACATATTTCACATGGATATGACAGGTGGTGAATGCTAATGGTGGGTGTTCTGTTCGAAGCGCCCGCTTAAATAGCTTCAAAACAAAAGTAAAAATGTAAACATATGTTTATGTTTGTAAAAAGCTCTTTAGATATGTACAGCATCAAAGATATAAAGGCCAGGTGAAGTTCCACCTTTACACCTTGGCAGCAACTGCTGCTTTGAAGCTACATTTCATTTATTAATCAAACAGGGTGTGCGATAACTGCTCTTTGTTTGCTGTGCACTCAATTTGCGAAATGATATTCGAGAAAAGGTGACATTTTCTCGGAGGGAGTTATCTCATTTCACCACAGGTGTGGGTGACAGCTCGGACTTGCAAGGGAATTAATTTTTGATTAATATCTCTTTATGACATTTATTCCCGCTAATCAGAATGTCAGACATGAAGCAATGAGCAGCCTGTGGTCGCAGACGTTGATATTATGGCTATGGAGCCTATGGTGGCCTTGAGATGCCAGATAAATTCATATAAATAATTTCTTCAACCAAAAAGACAAATACAAACAGCCCTAACAAGTGTTACCGGACACAACATATATGTAATCACAAAAAATGCAAGTAGCTGTATCATAAATGCAACTTCTACATCACAAATGCATTCAGCCACAATTCAAATGAGAGTAGCCTAAAAAGGGCTGTTTGCATTTGTGTCGTGGCATATTAAGTTGTTTTGGACAATTTTGTTTGATATGATAGAAGATAGAGAGCTTTTATTGTCATCATACACAGTGTACACACATACACAATGTACAAAGAAATTTGGATATGCAGCATTAACTTGCATTTGTGACATGGCTCTTTGTGTTTCATTGCGTCTACTTCCATTCTTATTCTGGCTGTAGGAATTTGTGCTATGGGATTAAAGTTTTTTAATTGTGTTGTGGTTTCTTGCTTTGCTTATGGATCATTTCATTTGTGTGTGAGCCTTTTGCATTACTTCTGCAGTATTTGATGTTAATGTTCCAGCTACTTTTATTTGTGTTTCGGTTACTTGCATTTGTGATTTTTGCATTTAAATTGTGGCTTCATCAATAGCAAACCTGTTGTGACCCTTACACATATGCTGCAATATTTGAATTGAACTGACTGATTGTTCTTTATGTGTCATGCACATACTAAGTGCTCTACCCTCATGGGAATGTAATCCACCAGCAATAATGTTCACAACAATTCACAACAGACTAAAATAAAGTTGCATTTTTTTTTTTGTAATAGTAAACCCCAGCCACCCACCCCCTAGCACAACTCAAGGTTTCATAATCATCCAACTAGAGGAAGTCTGCAGCAACAAAAGTAATTTTACGGAATAGAATGACCCAAGGTGTATTTGTGCTTTGGCCCCTTACTGTAATGCTGCAGCTTTTTGTGTTTGTATTTGTGTTTTGTCCAGCAGGATTTTAGTTTTGCCTTTTTGTAGTCATATCTCAGTTCTTGCATTCATATTGTAGCAACCAGTATTTGTCTCTTGCTAAATTGCATACATGTTGCAGATGCTTACATTAAATTGAAGCTACTTGTATTTATGATAGGAATTAAATTTGTTTTGAAGGTACTTGCATTATTTTTCATTACTTGCATTTTAGTTGTGGGCATTTGCACTTGAGTTGTAGCCAGTTCATTTATTGTTATGGATTTGTAATGTTGATGTAGCTGTTTCCTTTGTGTTGCTGTTGCCTGCTTAGGTTTTGTTTGAGTTTTGTCATGGAAGTTTATATTTATGTTGTGACTATTTGCATTTGTGTTGCACTCGGTTACAGGAATCTGATAGCAAATCATTTACAATATGCAATTCATTGCCACCAGAGCGACCCCATAAAAACATAAACAGAAGCCCTGATAAATAAAGATGGATTTATCAACTATATGTTCTATCCAAGACATTTGTAGAATAACTAATCTATGGTCTAGAAGTTCATTTAAATTAGTCTTCAACTCAGACAGCAAACACACTCTTTTGACATTTCTGTGGATTCGTATGTCCATGTTTTCGGCAGACGCTTGTGTGAAGTGCAGCGGTAATGGAAGCAGGGACTTTCATCTTTCAAAGAGAAAGGTTTCTGGCTCGTCACTTAGAGTTTGTTGTAACTAAAAAAGCTTTGAAGTTCAAACAGCGAAACCCAAACCTGGCAGATATTTGTTTTTTTACAATCTGCAGACAAAAAAATCTTTGCTAAAAAAGAGAAACGTTTCTTTTGCTCGTAACAGCGATGTCAAACCCACTTTAGTTAGAATCTCCTGAAAACAAACCTCAATCCAATTGGCTGCATGAGAAATTGCCTCTTGACCTCGGTGTGTTCACCGTTGTGGCACCTACTTGTTCACGTTAATTTATTACAGATTTGGAGTCAATCCTGGGATAACATATCTTACAGATAACACAGGCTGATGTCCAAGATAATGACCTCTGGTCTTATGTTTCTATGTAAGACAGAGCACTCCGTCATCCATCTGAATTCATATTCAGGGATTTCAGGTCATTGCATAAGGTGCAGTCAGAAACCTGTCCCGCCCACCTTTGAGTCACAGTGCAGCTGATGTTTGTGTATATATAATTAAAAAACTTTGAACCTCCTTCATTTTATCACCCACACACAGCAGAAAGGTGGGGCTTGCATCCAACATCAGGGTAATTAAGATGATGAATAAGCTTGACATGATACTTGAAAAATTGCATAAAACCTTAATATGATTGGTATTTATCCAGATCATTCATCATGCTATTTGTGTCTTTGATAATAAGCTGAGTGAAGTAGTTAGAGGTTTCATCAGTCTGAGGCTGTATTAACATGATAAAAACATGCTTTGTTTTATGAAACTTGTTGCACTGTTAGGCACTTATGGCCCTTTTCCACTAGCACGTTTTGGCCCTACTCTACCTGGCCCTACTTGATTTGTAGCGTGTTTCCACTGGCCTGGTACCTCCTAAAACAAGCTAGTTTTAGTACCTACTCCGCTCTGGTTCCAAGCGAGCTGAGTCGATACTGAAAGATGATGTCACCGACTGCCGGCTACTGACTGGTCAGACAATGTTGTCATCAATGAGTCATGAGCGCGACGACCTAGCATGCTAGCAGTAGCTACCGTTAGCTTACCCTTATACATCTTTTCTTTGCAGCTCGATTGCTCTCGTCCTTGGCTTCATTTTGTTGTATAGCTTCCAAAACTCTCCTGTGCTTCTCAAGGGGTGTTTCTTCTTACCACCTGCAGCCTTCTCCTGCTTTCCTTTTTTACTCGGTTTGTGACAAAAAGCCACAGAGGCGACACACAAGGCGAGTAGAGTTGAGTAGAGTAGGGCTAATGGAAAAGGGCCATTACAGACATCTTTCAATGTTTTCACTGTTTGTACTTGCACTCTATATTTTCACCAAGAGTAAAATTTTGTCAATGCTTTAAGAGAAGCCATGACCTCCACATCATGGGGCTGGGATGATTTACTTTACTCCCGATTCAATTTTTTTTAGGATTTTCTAGGTGCCTATTCGATTTAATTCTTTGATATTGCCATTTTTTTTTGCAATCTTTAGTTAGCTTATTTAACACCAGCGAAAAAAGATGAACAATGATGATGCCTACAGACTATGTCAGGAAAAATACACATCACATGTGAGTTCATTTTTAGGATTTATTTAGCAATATATTTTAACCAGCTGAAATACTCTCTTCTCAAAAGCCTGGATTGCATTTAAAAGTGGCTTATTAACACAGACTTAAATGAAGCATTTAAATGTGGAAAAAAATGATTTTTGAACAAAAAAATCGATTTGAAAATCGTCAAACAAAAAGTCCTGATACTTATGTAAATTCATTTTTTTCCCCCACCCCTACCACATATCCTCTACAACACTTTCAACCATATAGTTATGTAATACTGATAAAAAGTGAAATATAGAATCTGAAAGTAAAAATTTCTGTCCCAGTTTTGACTTTCACATGTCAAGTGACTTTCAGCTCATATTCACATCACACATCAATAAACTCATCCATGTTACAACCACTATGTCAACAAGATCTTGAAAAGCTCATTGTTGCAGTTGTCTTTTCCCATCTTGCCCAAATTCCTCTATACTTGCATTAGTCAATCATTAATGGGCCAATTACAACAAGCGCAGAATGCTTCAGCACATATTTGAACCGACACAAATCATAGGTCCTGATTACCCCTTTCCTTCCTTCATTAGTTTCCCATCATGTATAAGATTGATTTTAAATCATTCTAACATGATTTGGCAACACCTACATTACATAAATACAATGCAAATTATGTTCTGAGGTCCTCCAGAGCAAACCTATTTGCTGTTTGCAGATCAAGGCTGCTGGTAAGGGTGACCATACTTTTTATTCACCTGTATTCTTCCTCTATCATTGACACTGTTGAAGTTCTTATCAGCTCTTATTATTTTATTCTATTTTACTATTTCAATATTTTGATTATTACTTTTATTGCTGAAGATATTTTGGCCTTGGTAACTCTTTTGTATGTGTATTCTCTTTACTTCTATCTTTCTTTACATCTCTATATTACACAGTGCTGTGTATAAATATTTGCTTCGGGCAAGGCTTGCCACCCTGAGCCAACAAGCCTGAACCACTAAGGTATCAGTAGTAGGATGTAACAATAGCAGGTCTGTTTTGGGGGCAGGGGGACCCAGTCCTTTGAAGCAGCAAATGGTCCTAATAACAGGAATTGAGGAGTCATGATACCTCAGACTTGCTGTCTTGTTTATAGAGGTGCTCTTTCATGCGAAAGGGATATATTAAACACAGCAAGTGGTTTATGAAACCAAAAAAGCACAATATGAACTCTCTAAGGCAGGGTTATTATGCTCTGATTTTGCTTCTCTAATATGTGGGCATAATGTCCTGAAGCAGGCATGGAAGTAGCAACAGTCCCCTCTCTAATTATTGATCAGAGGCATTAAAGGTGTAGTCACCGATCTTCTAATCTTCTAATCTAATGCACTATTTGTCAAATTCACCGTATTTCTCCTCTTCATCCACAAGATGTGCCCACTGACAGCATGTTGAAAAAAAAGTCTGGTTTCAATACACAGCCTTGGCTCTGAATTTCAGCAGGTAAATACTGTGGCTCGGGCTGAGTTACCAAAACAGGGTACACCCCCCCACATCCAGGGGGCGATCATACTCATGCGCAGATCAGACAGAGGGGGAAGGGGGAGTAGTAGGTTGTATAGTGTGCGCAGTTAGCATAAGAGAGAGATACAATAGGTGCAGTAGCAATGGCTGAAAAACAGCCCAAAAGAAAAAGATCAGAGGAGCAGAAATGAAAAAGAAGGGCTTTGACCATGAAAGAGCGAAGACCCGGGTCAACATTGGTGTTGCTTTCTGACGGTGGAGGGAACTCCGCCGATTGAAAGGCCTGAAAACAGACGCAGATGTAGCCGTCTTTCTGCTGGATAGGTAAGCAACATTAGCTTTGTGGTGCTTCACATAACAGTAACAGCCGTCTGACATTCATCTTATTGTCTAATCTGCCAAAATGTACTGTTGTCGTGATGTTATCAATATTGTCAGTCGAGTTGTCTGACGAGTCAGGGTTACCTTAGCTACGTTGGTCAGCTACGCAGTTTCTACAGTCATTTCCATGACGATGCACGTCTATCAGCTTTCGGGGGTGGGGCCAGGGGTGAGGTATGAAGGGAGAGGCGGGTCTAAATTTGTTTATCAACAACCTCTCCAATCGTTTTCTCCCACATCGCTGACTACACCTTGAATGACTATACTACTACTAGAACTGCTGGTAAGACATGTTAAGTCATTGCATTAGTTGTACAAGTTAAACTTACAAGTAAATGCTAAATCACAAACCTCTGCCAAGGCATTTCTGACAGTCTTAGATAAGTAATTCGCTAACGTGTGGAAAACTGCCCTATCTTGCAATGCTAACAAATCCTGACTGATTCCAGACATCAGGCAGGTTGAGCTGTGCAAGGTTACTGGGGGTACAAACCTCCACAAGGGATTTCTGAAATTGTAAGCCAAGTTACAGGTAAAATATTTTCCCTGAGAGGGGCCTAGTCAGACAAGTCCTGAGCTTTAAAGCGGGGAATATCAAAACAGCCTGTTCTTACGGGGCTGAAATTATAGGGTTTATAATGATGCCAGAATGCAAAATCTGACTTCTTCTTCTTAGGCAGGAAGCTAAAAACATATGTTCTAGTGACATGTTGGACCATTATTACCTCATTGAAAGCAGTGAAATATAAAACAATTCAGTGTGTCATGAAGAGATACATGATCTTGAGCTTTACAGATCAACTAGACAACTTTAGTTATTGAGAGGGCCATATATCCAGACGTGGAATATGAAGGATACTCACAAGGTAACTGCACATCTAATTTAACATAAAGAAGGAAAAGTTTTTTTTATCTATTAGCATTTCTGTTTAAACAAACTAAAACATCAGTAGCAAAACTAAATCTAATGAGCTAAATACAGAATTCAAGCCAGTTTCAACTTCTTTTCTGGAGTATTTATAAAATACTGAAGTAAATTTTACTTGCAGTTTCATTTTTATTTCCCAAATAAATGTAGTAATGCATTTTAGGGGGTTTTACTGAAATACTTATAGCCCATAATAGCTCTTCTTTGGGTTTTTGTTGCAGTTTCTGTCAAGCTGTCTTCAAGTATAAACATTTGTTGATGTTTTGAATAGACTGGTAAGCTTCATTGACGAGGGTAGGTGGGCTGCATCTGGACCATGGGCAGCTGGGTAGACTCTAGAACTGACTAATCATATTCACTAAAGACTGTACTGTACTTTCCCTGCTTCATGCTGTTTCTGTTTGAATTTTGATGTTCTGCTTTTATTGTTTTCTTACTAAGTAGTTTCTAAAGAAATAATTATGAACTTCACACCTCTGACATCCTCACGTTGCAGGTAGTCCGGGGCAGCTGTTAGCCGCAGTTTAACAGGCTAAAGAAATATGCAGTAGATAATAAAGGGGCCTTTGAGGAGCTAAACAGCCAGGATGTAGGCAGCAGCTTCTCTTGATCCCTGCGAACACAAACTCAATGCTGGCAGAGGAAATGAAAACAAAAAGGAGAGGGAAGCACATGTCACAGTAGCAGCTGAGAGGTGTCATGTGGGTCACTGGTGATTAGCACCGCACCAGCGTGCTGCCACTTCCAGCTCAGCCAATGAGTTTCCTTCCCACATCTCTGACTGGTAGCGAGAGGTTGCTGTGCTGCACATGAACTGGTACAGCAGCAGGCGAAGAAAAAAACAGCTGTGACGTCTCACCCGTGCCAGGATTAAAGCTAAGCTCCTTTACACGACTGTATTTGTGCTGTGTCCATCCAAGAGTCAAAACAGACACAGACGTGAACGACAACAGCGACCAACCTGTTTTCACCGCTGTAAGATAACAAACAACCTCATAAATCCTCCCAGATTTTATATTATCACACAAGCTGCTCACCAGATTTATTACGCTATCTCAGTGCACTATCGAAGGTTGTTGCCACAGTATCCATCGTGAGCTACACGGCTGGCCTTTGCATCTTTTGAAACGATGAGCATGACGTCAAAGTGACCACTGTTTTCCCTCTGAGGGAGTTTTTCCTTTCATTCAGAGCAGTGAGGGGCCTGCTGGACTGATAACAGAGTGAGTCAGCGACACTATCATGCACCTTAATGAGGAAGTTTGCTTAACCACAGCACATGTATCACATTCTGGCTCCAGCATGTGCATCACTGCCTGTGACACACGAGGGAAAAGCCTGTCGACCTTATCATTGACATAAACACAGTGAGAGCAGGGGCAATCCTCCGTTAATCTCATCAGCACACAGTCGCAATATGACAAATACAACCACGTCACATACACATCGGAGCATATACACAAAGCTGCGTGACGCATGTGTCTCTGTAAATGTAGAGAAATATTTACCATGCTTACTGTGCTGTTGCAGCCCCAAAACTTTGGAACGGGCTGCCTCAAAATATTAAACAGGCCTCGTCTCTGCCTGTTTCTAAATCCCTCCTTAAGACCCACCTTTTCTCCCTGGCTTTTGATGCACGGTAGTTGGCGATTTTATTATTATTATTTATTTTTATTTTATTTTATTTTGATTGCTTCTTCTGCGTTTTTTCCTTTTTATGTCCTTTAAATTGTTCCTTGTCTTTGAAAATTCATTTTGCTTATGTTTTATGTCTATTCTTTTATCTCGTATTTATTTATTCTCCTGTACAGCACTTTGTTTCAACTATGGTTGTTTTTTGAAGCGCTTAACTAATAAAGTTGGATTGGATTGGAATATTTTCTGGTAAAGGCTTGTAGTAAAAAACTACAGAAATGCCTGAAATAACACCACTCACCAACATGCCCTTTACCGCTGTGGGGGTTGATAAAACAATGTAATGGACTTTCCCATCTGCCTGCCCGTCCCTCTTTGTATTGGATTTTTATGAAAATTTCAGAAAATATTGGTCATGGCACAAGAAGAACTGATCAGATTTTGGTGGTTATGGATGCAGATCAAGGATTTGTTTAAAGGATTTGTCTCTATTGTGAAGTAGAAAGTTTTCCACATTTATGCCAGTAACTTGTAACTTGGCTTACGATGTCAGGAAGGCCTCGGCAGAGGTTTGTGGCGCTTTAGCCTATCCCAGCTGACATTGAGTGAGAGGCGGGGTACATCCTAAATCACAAGGTCAGACAACCATTCATGCTCACACTCATACCTAAGGGCAATTTGGAGTCACTTTAAAGGAGACATATCATGCTTGTTTCTCCTTTTCACTATGCCAGACTAGGATGCCTGTAAAGCATTTCTGCCCTCAGTACAAGTCATTTAGTTCCTTCATTGCCCCACAATTGCATTCTCAATATCCTCATTTTAGGCCATTATAAAGCTGTTGTTGAAACACTCTGATCTCAGGATGACCTACAGTTACCTCGCAACGTCACAGCCCTTTGTGCTCTAATTGGTCAGTTCCATCGGGGTACAGCCAGCCTGTCCTTCTTCTTCTACTGTATTTTCCGGCAGGCTCAAAGCAGCGACACAGATGAGTCTCCCTACAGGCCAGAGCTGGTAATGAGTGAGTGTGAGCTAGGGAGCTATATACTGCTGCTGGACGAATGTGTTCCTCGGTGACGGTTTTGTGGCTGACGGACATCACAGAGGAGGAAGTGTTTTATCAGATTACTCCAATAAAAAGAAAGGTACCTCGTGTCGTCACAACGATTTAAATCTCGCGGACATCTCGCAATGACCTATTTTCAGAGGCATCAAATCTCGTTCTAGGATATCAGAAAAAATACAATATCTCATTTTTTGAAAATTAAGGGGGTGTAAGGTCTTGTTTTCAAATTTATTATATTATATGTAAGTATTAAATCATGCATCAGCATGATATGTCTCCTTTAACCTGATGAGCATGTTTTTGGTCTGTAAGAGGAAGCCAGAGAGGAAGACCATATATGAACATGCAAATTCCACACAGAAAGACCCTGCCTGACTTGGGAATCGAACTGGTGACCTTCTTACAGTGAGACATGTACACTACCTGCTGTGCCACCATGCCAGAGGTACTGAAAAATATGGGCTCTTCAAGTAAGTTTTTCAGTGTCTCAACAATGTTCTTAAAATGTTGCACAAAATAAGGAAAAAGTTGATTTTGTACTTAAAAGTTCAGGGTAATTAAGTTTGACCACTTGCCTTAAAAGGTTGTACCAATCATACTACCACAAACATTATCCCAGTGTTTTTTTTAGTAATCACTGCACTTTAACTGCCTGACAGTACAGACATAGAACTGCCACGTAATGGTTTTATGTGAGTTACAGATTTTCCCGTTCAACTTTCATTGCAGAAAAGGTGGAATCTCTCATATTAATTTAAGTCCAAAAACTGTGTGGAAACAAATATTATAAGAATTCTCAAATAAATAAAAGGATGGCAAAAGCTGATTAATGACTGAATATGGGCACAGCACACATAAGCAAGGATCTGAAAAACACACATTTGAGTGTGCCCTTTACAACTATTTTAGATACTTTTGCAGAGCGTATTTCTTATTTCGAACAAGAACGTTGTGGTTTTTGTCGGCGATAGTTTTCTGGTGATTTGTGGTGAGCCTCCCTGTAAAAATGTGCCACGGCAGTCTGTAAACAAAACCAGTCCAGTCGGCTGCCTCAACTGGTTCCTGTCTCTGTCTCTACTGCTGCTGAGCTGCTGACTCAGCAAATTTGTTGTATTTTAAACTCAGCTTAACCTCTGATCTTTTCAGTCCTCAGGCTCTTTTCCTGCTGATGTGGACCAAAATGTTTTTTGTGTTCATTCAGGTTGTCTAAAATTTGTATTGCTTTCATACTTTTAAGTTTTAAAACAACACAATTATTTTGATGAACAACAATATCAAAAAGTAGCCAGACTTAAAAAAGGGAGACATGTGATCAGACAGTGGCAAAGGAGAGGAGGGAACCCTTCATCAATTCTAGTAAAACTTCTTCAGAGTAAAACTTGTACTAATGCCTTATAACCAAAACAGAGTTTACGTGCAACTTCTACTAACTTAATAAAACAATTAACCAAATACCAGTTTATCAAGGACATCTATGTTGTTGCCGTGCTTTTGGAACATATACCACTGTTGTCTAATTTTACAAGTTTAATTAGATTTTTTCTTGTTCCTGTTGTGCTGTCATGCACAAATGTGTTGTGTCACACAGAGTCATAATGACTATGTTCTCTTGTTAAACCTGATTAGTCAGCACTAGAACTTTTAATTGGCAACGTGGTCTGAGTGTGATGGGATATTAAGCTCACAGAGGTATGCGGACAAGATGTTTCGAACCCAAATGATGATTTTATGTCAATTCCCAAAGATCTGAGAAACTTTGGGGCACCCCTTTACATCTTATTCTCATCCAGGTTACATCCATCGAGGCCATTCTTGTGAACAGTATATCTAAATTACACATTAAGGTATTGTCTTTAGAATTTTTAAAAGGTTTTACTGTGACCAAAGGACAAATCGTATGGACCTTGGGGGTAAGAACTTGAAAGGTTGAGCCCATAAGGTGTAATCTTCCACCCCTTGCTTTTCAACATGATATCCCAAGGATGCTTTTTACAGATTTACAAAGGGCATGGTGTCTAGATTTATCTTCAACCTTTGCTTTCAAGGGTGCATTCACACCTACCATGTTTTGAAAGTTCTGTTTATTTGGGCTGGTGTGAAAGCCCACATGAATTTGGTAAGGACTAGGGTTGTCACGATACTAAACTTTTCAACTCGATACCGATACTCAGGAAAATATTCGATACTCGATACTATTTTCGATACCACAAGGATAAAAAAAAAAGAACCCAATATTTAAAAGAAACATTTTTATTAACAAAAAATGCAAATATAACCTCTAGGAAGTTGTGCAAAAGTCTCATTTTCTTTATTTTCTTCCTCATGCAAAAAAATATAATACAATACAAAAAATATTGCTGCATCAGAACAAAATAAATGCTCTTTGAAAAAAACAAAATTGTACTTTTTTCCCCCTTATTTAGACTACAGTGCAAGTACAAACATAAAATATCACTAAAAAGTGCTTTGTTGTTGTAACAATCAGGATAAGTGCATTCTTGAATGAAAAGGAAAACAAATAGCAGTCCTCAGAGCTGCAGTTTAGACCTATACATGTCTGAAATGTGAACTATAATATTTAGCCTATAACAGTACATATACTTCTGATCTTCAAGTGTGATCAAATTCTGTCAACTCAACAGTAAATGCAAAAATCAAATATTGTTTTTTCTGCAGACTTACACAAACATAGTGTGTGTGTGTGTGTGTGTGTGTGGGGGGGGGGGGGGTTAGTATCGATACTTTTGAAAGTGAGTATCGTATCCGGATAAAACATTTGAGTATCGATACTTTTGACAACCCTAGTAAGGACTATAGATTGAACTCTGGCACACCAAAAAAACATCAGTCTTGGTTCGCCACCAGATTTCCGTTTTCAGGAGGTGTGAAAGCCATCAAAATCAAACAAGACACGCAAACCAAAATGCAGGGCAGTCTGACTTGAAATCTGAATTCAACAACAGATGGCTGGCTAACTGAGCATTCACTGACAATATAAAGCATGGAGTCACTAATATTAGCATTGCTAGCACTGCCAGCCTTCAATTCTCTTAACAGGTTAAAATCACAGTCATTGCAAAATGTGGCACCAAATCGCTAGTCTGCTTGACATATTGCATTGGGAAAGTAAAAGTTTAAAAAAGCGACTTAAGATTTTTAAAAATCACACTGTAAGGCCCCCCTCACACGAGGTCAGCACCGTATTGTCTTGGCGTCGGCATCAAAACATGCATCGCTGTTTACACATCGTATTGTACATAGGCTTGTGCATTTACATGACAACGCAAAATCCACGCAAAATCCTGTCGGGTTGCCCGTCTGGTTCTGCTCCGAGGTGGATTCCATGTCAATAAGTGCTCATGCGCGTATAACATGCTGCGTCTCTGCCCGGCTGCCGCCATTGTTGTTGTTGTTGATGTGTGTGACAGCGTGGGTTGGGGGGCGGGGAGGAGGAGGGGTGCTATGAGGTCACGGTCTTTTCCGGACGGCATGAA
Organism: Scarus forsteni; assembly: GCA_036419115.1. Lineage (NCBI taxonomy): Eukaryota > Metazoa > Chordata > Actinopteri > Labriformes > Labridae > Scarus > Scarus forsteni. The sequence continues at coordinate 7,152,956 of JAZDUH010000245.1, read as the reverse complement.
GACGAATACGCAGATATCCACTTGCAGATGCGTTTTCAAAAAAGATGCGGAGTCATGGACAAATACGCGTCTCTGTGTGTCAATATCACCAGATCAATAGTTATTTTACCGGAGTCTTACAAATTTGTACTTGTGTAAAGCCCACCTAACTCAGAACCACTTAGGGACTATACTTTTACTGTCCAAGAAAAACTAATGATAGATTAGTCAAAATGCAAAACTAACAATTTATGTCACTTAATCAAAATAAGTAATTAGAGTACTTAAAGGGATGACTCTGTAACATCAGACAACAGACCCTGGAGACAGGACCTGGTCCCAGCCCACTGTGGCAACTTCAGGTTTCTCTATGATCTTACTGGAATCTCACCCTCTTGACCAGCCTGCTTCCTGTTTGCTCTAATAAGACCCTGGGGGCTCATTGGCAGACCTCAGCGCGGAGCTAATCGCCATGACCCGCATGACATAGTAAACCCCATAGATCACTCAGATTACCCTCAACAGCTCGCCAGTCATGACGAATATGTTCAAATCTCATGATGGCAACAAAGAAAGCTCAATTCACAGTTATTCACATTTCTCCTCAGTGCCTCTGACGTCATAAAGCCGTACAATTTTCCTCTTACTTCGTGTTCATTTGAGCTGCATGGGTGCTTTAAGGGTCACCTGTTGAATCCAGCATGTGTGTGAGAGCAGTCCATATACTGTATGCGTTTGTCTGATCCTATAGTGTAACGCGTCAATTTAGATTCCAGTCCCCATGACCTCAGACAGGATAAGCGGTATAGATAATGGGTTGATGGATTGATATCTTCAATGTGGCACATTTAGCTGCGTCACAGCTGTACCTCCATCAATTACAGAATGACTCATTTAATGTGTCCAAACTGTGTGAGTCATGAGCAGCAAAGTGTGTTTGTGTTTCCTCTGGATGAAAAAAAAATCAATATCTAATGACACAATGAGTGAGGGGTTTTAATGTGGAGTTGTTTACTGAATCTATACACAATACTGATGTGATGTTCAGAGGCAAATGGAAATAAGGACACCTGTTACAACATTTCCTTCCTATCTGACTATTCAAAGTGTTGTTCATGCTGCAGGTCACCACATTTACATCCACTCTCTCACAAACACTCAGGGATTTTTTGACATTTCTTTTTGGGCTTTCCATCAATATAAGCTAATTATGTAACACCCTCACACACTCTTTGTAGTGTTAACTGATTCGGTCATAGGGCGCAGATGGCTGCAAAACAGAATTCCAGTGAAGTTGGGGCATTGTGTAAACTGTGAATGAAAACAGACTACCATGATTTGCAAATCCTTTTTTGACCGATATTCAGTTGAATCCACTACTGACAATCTTCTTCTTTTTTTAAATAATCACTCATCTCGGATTTGATGCGTGCAACATGTTCCAAAAAAGCTGGGACAGGGATACCAGAAGTTTGAGAAAGTTGAGGAATGCTTAAAAAAACACCTGTTGGGAGCATTCCACAAGTGAATAGGTTTATTTGGAAACAGGTGAGTGTGATGATTGGATTTAAAGGCAGCATCCTGCAAAGGCTCAGTTGGCTTAGGGATATTACCCTTTGAGCTCAGGAACCTTTCATAAATCATTGTCAGCGTACACATTTTTTTTACATCTACAAGTGTTACTAAAACTCTACCAAGCAAAGCAAAACCATGTATCGACAGCACCCAGAAACCCTGCAAGGTTCTCTGGGCCCGAGCTAATCTGAGATGGACTGACTCAAAGTGGAAAAGTGAGCTGTGGTCTGGCGACTTCACATTCCAAATTGTTTTTGGAAATTATGGATGTGTGTCCTCTGGACTGAACAGCAAATGGACCAACCAGGTTGTTATCAGCGCAAAATTAAAAAGGCAGAGTCTGTGACAGCTTCAGTAGCAGTTTGATCAGATCTGGACCACATTTCCTTATTAACTGACAAACTAATATCAACTCTACAACCTCTCTATAGTACGGATATTTTAGCTGCACTGACAGCATGGAGCAAGTAATTCAGCAGGCAGTAGAGCCTGCCTACTGATCGGCCCGTAATAAATGTGATTGACAGAATGACCATCCGATAATCTGCTGGATATGCCTCATTAAAGGTTTCCCAGAAGGGCTGAAAGGTTACATACAGGTTGAAACAAATATGTTGCCAATCAAAGTGACGTCTTTTCAGTGATGCCTCTGCTTATTTCAGAAAGGCAATGCCAGACCACAACAGTGTGACTTCTTGATGAGATAGTGTGGGTAATTGACTGGCCTGCCTGCAGTCCAGGCCTGTCTCCCATTGAAAATGTGTGTCACAATATGAAGTGCAAGTCTGTGACCCTGGCCTGTTGTGCAATGTACATCAAGCAAGAATGGGAAAGAATCCCACCGACAAAGCTTCAACAATGACTGTCTTCAGTTCCCAAACACATACTGAGTGTTGTTAAAAAAAGTCTTGTCCTCAAAAATCAGAAAGTAATAACGTAGCATTTGTTAATTGATGTTATGGATTGTAATTAGTAGTTTCGCAATCAGCTGTTACTTTAAGACTGTTTTGGGAGGAAGTTATTTTAGTTGTGGAAAAAAGTATTTTATTCAAGTTAACACAAAAAAATTGTGTCTAAGAAGAGGTCAGTTTTTTACCACTCTCTTCATAAGTTACAGACACAATTGAGCATCGAACAGCATTAAAAGGCCATTAAACAGGGCACTCAACAAGATAATGGGCACAGATTTGGGCTTGGATCCCTGCTTTCAACTAAAGTCAGCAAAGAACCAATCATATGGTGGTCCTACAGAAAATCTATCCTGTTCATTCTCTGGTCCGTGGTGTGCTAAAAGTCATTTTATCCTCTAGAATGGTCTCAGAGGGGATCAGGACAGCCCTAACTTGAAATTTTAATCATTTAAACATTTCCAGTTTTAAAGGAAAGAAAAAGTCATATAATATTTTTTTAGGTTGGGCTTGGCTAACAAGGCCCATCTGTAACACAACGGTGGGCATGCCTCACTGCATCTACCATTATGAAGAACCACTGTGGGTCAAAACAATAATGATTAGCTTTCCCAGTGTATTTAGTGTACTACAACGTACTTAGTGACTTAATAACGTCCAGTTTGTCTCTGAGGGTTCAGAGGTGAATTCACATCAGTCCAATAATCTGGAGGTGGGCATGAGCCGGGCACAGCATGCAGTACACTGTGTGTGTTATTATTGCAGTCTGAGTTCTGTTACGTAATACACAGCCGCAGAATTTTGTGTCATGTTTCAGATAAGGGTATACAAGAGCTTAAGAGGACCACAACACAAACAGTATGTTCATTATAGCTAACTTAGCTGTGATTAGCTGGTAATGGTGGTTAATTTTTGAAATGCCTGCAACTTTGTGGCTATAGCTGGAAAACAGAAGTACAAGAAAATGATCCACATCACCCAGTTTAACCTCAGACACGTGTTGTATGCTCTCCATAAATGAATAAACCTTCTTCTTCCCTGCTGCTATTACACAACTCATCCTCCATAAGCATGTAGCTGTCTGCAAAAACAAAACAACAGGACTTGTCAGATGTACTTTTCTCCAAAATGTCCTGCCTCTACTTGAACACAGTCCTTTACAACAATGTTTTTGAACGCCACTTCCTCTGGTCCCGAGTGGTCACAGAGGTCTGGCTCGGGTTTCTAAAGCCTCGGCCCAGCTGCAGGTTTCACACTGCTGTGCGTCCTCCCGTGACACCGGATGAGGTCTCCAGAGAGGAAAGGGTGAAAGGGTAATCTGATCCAACCTGCTGACATGACCTGGCAGTAACTAAAGTTGACAACTAATGTGGCAATGACACAACAGATTAAATAATTCATGACCCCACACTACTCCCAGTACTTTCATCCTGCAGGAAATAGATAAGTCTGAAAGTATGTTTGTTTTACAAATTCAGGGTGATTCTAGTCTGTAATTCATAAGGATCCCTCCAGCCAACATTTATTTACAATGTGTTGTATGTTATTTTAGAATAATGTGAATTTCACGTGTTTCCAAAGGTCACCTATGTACTGTATTACATTAAAAAAAAACTAGAAATACTCCTAGAGCTCAAACTTCATCCAAGGCATTTCCAAAATTGTCAGGTGAGTTAAATCTTCCCTTACTTTTCGCTGCTAAGATGGCCTTAAAAAAACCCTGAATCCAAATGCATGTTTGGATCACCCCCATCTTATCATTTCTTCCTTATGCCATGACAAACTTTCTCTAAAAATGTCAGAAATAGCTTGTAGTGATTGAAGTAAATTAACTAACTCATAAACAAAAACAAACAAAACTGCACATCTCCCAGTTAAGTTAGTTATTTTCCTTCCACCTCATGTCTTGTCATTTCCTGTTTTATTTTCGTGGTCACTAACCTTGTGTTTCCTTCCCAGATCACTCCTTCCTGCCCTCACTACCTGTTCTCCTCGCTCATCAGCTTTATGTGTTTCACCTGCGTTGATTTTCCCTGTTTGTTGGTCCCTTCCTCTTGTGTGAAACCACTCATCAGATCATTTTGTTATCCCCGTGTGCATGCTTTCGAGCATTTTTCCTGTCGATTCCTCGTGTTTCCTGACCTGCTTTCCGGTCTTTTGTTCCTGAGTAAGCCTGCCAATGTTGTTCCTCTGCCTGATTATTTTTGATCTCCTGTGTACCAAACCTTTTCGATTAAACAGACAGTGACTTGCCTCTGAGTCTGCTTTTGATTCCTTTTGCCTGGCAATTATTACAAAAACAAACAAATAGACACAGACACTAAAAAAATAAACTCTTTGGTGAAGGTAATAAACAAGAAATCTCAAACAGTTCCAAAAATTGTTGTTATATTGGATCTTAAAAGGAGGTTTGTCTTAGCAAACTTTGCAAATTTAAGCTGCTGGTGTTGGTAGGGGGGGGGTGTAGTTTGTCAGCTTTAAGGGGGGCTCTCAGTGGCCTGAGGCTCTAAGCAGTTGTCTACTTTTCCTTTTGACACTGCTTCAGTTAAACAAACCAAAATCTCTCGATGTACCATCCACTTCAAGGATGAACTAGCCCCACAACCAAAAATCCTTGACTTACGCCATCCTGAATAAAATTTGTATACTTTTCAAGTTTGAGGAGCTCAAGAGAAAATTGACAAAAGTCCCCACAGGTTTTTATGTCATTCACAAGTAAGGGCTGAATGTGAGATTCCACAACCTTGACTTTTAGATTATGACCTCCACAATCAAATTACTTCCCCCCTCAGTCAAAGCAGACATGTAGGGAAAGTTAAAAGAAAATTACAGCAAGTTTAAGGAAAGACACTTAAAATCAAAATCACAGCCATGAGACTTTTGATGTAAAACCTCCAAATTAGAATCTTTATCCTAAAGTCCCTAAAGGTGTTCTGGTGCAGTCAGAACAGCCTGGAGCTGAACATGCTCAAGACAGTGGAGATGGTAGTAGATCAGCTCCATTGCCGAGGAGACGCAGCAATGGATGTACTTCCTGCAGCTTAGCTGCTGCTGCAGTTCTACATGGCAGGCATCGAGTTTGTCCTTTGCTCCCCCATCTTATTATTATTATTTCTTTACTTTCTTAGTGCTAGAGAAAACAACTCCCAAAGTCCAATTCCTTATGTGTCGCATACTTGGCGATAAAAAACAATTTTGATTCTGAATTCTGAAGAGAGAAAGTCTGGCAGAAAGCCCTTACAACATTTTTAGCTACTCTGTTTTTAATTAAAGTGACAAACATGAGGTTCCATGACCTTAGCTTTGACATATCACTTCCAAAATTAAATCAGTTAAGCGCTGAATCACTGAAGACACTTTTACAAAATAATAAAAAAACCCTCACAAAGGATTCCCAGGACACAGCATTCACAAGGGTCCCATGTATTTTGTCTTGTACAGACATTTTCTCTCTTGCACTCCACTACTACTACTACTACACACACACACAGACACCTTTGGAGCCTGGACCTTTCCATGGTAACTGATAACGGTCCATTGTGTGCCATGTGGTTACACGAGCCTGGTGATTAAAACCAAATTAACTTTCCTCCTGAGTGACTCTTGAGACAGATGAAGCCGTCCACACAGGGCACATAGACTCATAATCGTGTGTGCCAACTGAGCCAGAGTTGTTCATGTGTCTTTTATGGGAGTGTGACCTGCTGGATCAAATGATGGTTAATCTTCAGTATACACAGCACTGCCATCACAGCTTATTATGGTTAGAACAACTGAGCTTCATGGTGAGGTTTTAGTCTCTGCATAGCAAAGATGTGAAGTCAAGTCACATGACTTGGACTGGAATCAGAATCAAGTTCCAAATTTGATGACTTTTGACTGAGCTTAACTGTATCATTGATTCGTCACGACGAGATTTAGACTTGAACATCACTGACTCCAGACTTCATCTGAACTTTCCCCTGATGACTCAACAGTACTTGGCATTTAAAATGTGTGTTTTAGATCCATGCATGGGAGAGATTTCCTGATTCTACTCTGGTCCATCGTCTGACCATTAATGGCTGCTCACTGTGCATGTCCACATCAGCCAGCAGAAAGGCTAAACATTTATTCACATAACACATTACAAATAATAAACTCTGCATTCAGTTTAACATTGCATATTTTTGAGGAAAACTTGGTCAATTAGAAAGCACAAAGATCCACCAACATAGCTCACATATTGCTGTAACATCTTTGAGCAATAGTTCCATGATGAAGTTACCATCATAATTTGATTCCTTGACCCTGAAAACCCACACCAGCACTTGGAATCATGTTGATATCATTATTCGTTAGACAGTTATTTAGAAAAAAAAAAAAAATTCGCTAATGGCTATCTGGATCACCACCAAAATGGAATCCTTTTTAAAGGGACTGTGATGAGTTTCTAAGTAATTGCAAAAAAGTCTCACTTTTAGATATATGCCTGATCGAAATACACACTTTAAGATGAGTTTTATAGCATCAAAATAGTTTATCTATAAATGCTATTCCTTAGCGTGCAGTCAGGTTGGACAGGGCTGGACTGGCCTGGATACTCAACTTCGGGAACAAGACAATTAAAAATAGAGCAGATTTATATTATTCGGACACGTCTTAGAGCACCAGGCTGTAAGTAGCGATATATAGCCGGCTACAAAATTACGATTCTAAGTTTTCCAAAAATTGCTTGTTGTCACACATCAAAAACTATCGCTACGTAACTAGAGAGAGATACATTACCTCGTCTCTTTGCATCCTGTAAGTTGTTGAAAAAAAAAAGTTGTTAAACAATGCAGAGTTCTGAGGAAGGTGGAGCTGCATTCATTAGCATCACAACAAACACACGCTTTAGCTGGGGTCACGTCTTTTGGTGCGTTCCAGTTGTAGTCAAAAGTAGGAATTTCTGATTTCCGAGTAGAAAACTGCAACTGGAACGTCCCCTGAAGTCGGAATTTCCTACTGGGAACTCGGTGAAACCTCGCCACCCCCGAGTTGGCAATCCAAGATAGATGCCCCCAGTGTGAACAGTTATTTAGCTCCTGTAATAATCAATTTATTTGCACTTCTGACTGGGGTTTGTCGCTCTAGATCAGCTGTATACATATTATTGTTAGACTTATATTTACAACAATGCTGCCATAGTGATAATCACATTCTTCATGTGATATTTGTGAACAACAACGCAGGGCGTGCTAACAACAGCTAACAATAGCCTGGTAGATCGGCATGTTTTTTTCCTACTTCAACTGGAACGCCGATAAGTCAGAGTGTCACTCCCAGTTCCGAGGTTACTGGAACGCAGCATTACGACAGTCGGCACGCATGCTCATGGGTAGCAGAGTCTTTATGTTGCCTGTAATAGATTCTCCTCATAGCACCTTTCAGTTGGGCCATTATCAACTTCTCCCTGAAAATTTCAGCAAACTCTATCCAGTAGATTTTGTGATATCTTGCTGACAAACGAACGTAAATCGGAAAAAACACAACCTCCTTGGTGGAAGTAAAGAGCAGGATTTGGATCCTCACTATGTGTAACCAATTCACATATGGACTTAATCTGGAGGCCGTCACTGATGTCTTCAGCTGCTACATTTTCAAAGAAGGAAAAAGCTATTGTGTTTGTTAAGAAAACATTTTTACTGAATTGCTCCAAAATCTCTCAGTGTCTTGGTGCTCTGACCCATCTGTGAGCCAGTATCTAAAGAAGCACACTGCAGGAGACCCTCAGTGAGGGATCATCAAACCCCTCAAGTGCTTTTTGTAATTCAAATGGTGTCTTGTTGGGTCATGTGCACAGTTCAAGTGTGCACAAAGCCAGACAATCAATCTGTGGGTCATTAAAGAGCATTAGGGTGTTTCATTTGCCCAAAGTAAGAAGTAGAAACTCTAAGACATCCGTAATAGAGTGATGCAAGGTTGGCTTGTTTTTGTAGGCCAATGCAGAAGTTTGCATCATGCTGGTTCCATTGACTGCACTCTGCTAAAAGCTAATTGGATGTTTCACTGTGTTTTGGATCATTGCTGATAGTAAGATCTGTGGAAAACAAAATTAAATGTTTTGTTCTTTGTAATATCTTGAACAAACAAGCTGGCTTCCATGATATTTTTAAGCTTAAACGTATCATCTAGAAGAAAAAACTTTTTGTAAACCATCATGAAGCGACAGCATGGGGTTCAACTCAGAGGCAAGAACAATATTTCCAGTGTATAACGTCTTGCTGTGCCTTCTTCTTTGAGAATTTCTTCTTAGTTAAATGACCTGATCAAGTTGACCCCCGTGTCTGTGGCAATAGTGGTAGCGTAACTGATTATTTAAAAACGACCAGAAAGGCTCCATGTGGGTCCCTGACCATTTTTGTAGTCCTTGGTAGCAGTTAGCAGCCATCGTGCTAAATACACAACAATTGTTTAAGATTCAAAAGCAGGAAACATCAGATGCATTTAATATTTGTGTGCAAAATTTGAAGAAAGTTTCTTCAAGCATTCTTGAGATATTGCGTGTACAAGCAATGGTCTACCATTAGGCTCCTTGATCTTGACCCTTGACCCCAATTATCTTATAAGATCATACTACAGACATAGAGGACACATCTGCCTGGTTAGAAGAAAATCCCTTTAGTTGTTCTTGGGATGGTGTGTCCACTAGTTAACAGTGAATGTGAGACTCCATATCCCTGACTCTTGACCTTTTAACTCATAGTTTAATCAGTCCATCCTTCAGCCAGAGTAAATGTTTGCACAAAGTTTTTGGCAAAACCAATAAAACACTTGGCTGACAGGAACATAAATAACTGGAGGAACCATGGCATGCATCTTGACTAGTCAGCAGAGTCGTGGGTTTGAAATAAAGTGTTTCTGTTTGTCTTTTGAAGATGTCCTGCTGGGAGAGTTTTTCATTTCTGATTAAACTGGAAAATGTTCTTCTCCACTGAGTCAGTCATCCCTTTGAGGACAGTCCTCCTGGGTAGATAAAACCACAACAGATACATTTACATGTCTGCTATTCACTGTTTCACTTCAAACTTCAGAAACATTTGATTTAAGGCATGTTTATCCTCCAGAAGGAAAAGCAGGGTTGTAGTTGTGATACATTTTTAAATGTCTCAGAAGTTTAAATTGATTAGGTATGTTAACCTCAGTGCAGACATCGATGTTTAACTAATTTCAAATGATAAAATCAATTGAATTTTTATTTGTTCAGCATATTTCATACAAAAGTATACTGAATGTGCTTAAAAGAAGATAGAAACAGAAGCATACAGACATGCACACTTACTTATATAAACAACACGAATATATAATAAATATACATGGACAATTACAGTATCTAAATGCACACATTTATGTGCAAAGTTTGTAGTGTTATGTTTCTGTTTTCACAAGAAGCCACACACGGGTAAATGCACAAATGAGCAAACTGAATCTAACATAACTGCCTTAGGTGTGTGTTGTTAGAAGATCTGATAAAATATATTAATATCTGTCTATCTATATCTATATCTTTTCTCTCTCTCACTCTTTTTCTCTATATATATGTATACATATCTATCTATCTATCTATCTATCTATCTATCTATCTATCTATCTATCTATCTATCTATCTATCTATCTATCTATCTATCTATCTATCTATGTACATATTTTGTTTTCCTATGACAATTAACTCAATGGACTCAATTAATTAATACATTTATCTGTTCTTTTCAATAATGTTCAAACTTTGTTATCCGAATTGTTTATCATTACAGTTATTAACTCAGAAAGTAGCTATATCTTTTTTATGTTTTATTGATTATTATTGCTATTACCATAATAACTGTATTGTTTTGTTTCATGTTCATGATATATTATTTTTATTAATCATATTTTTTTCTTTTCCCTTATTGTAATTTACTTTCTTATTCATATGAATTAATTAAATGTCATCTGCTGTAACATATTATTATTTTATTATTTTCTGGTTTTTACTACAGACACACACACTTACATATTCTTAATTTCTATGAGGGGTTCATTTTCAAAAAATCTCAGATAGAAAGTTGGCCTCCACCAGCTTCCTGTTGACATAAATGTGAATCAAGACTTCTCTATGCTGTAATAACAGAGTGAAACTTTCAGCTGTTTAGGAACACACTGAATGTGCTCCCTAAAATACAAGCATCCTTCATAGCACTTGAAATCAAGTACCAACGAAATGTCTCGATTATTTTTTTTAACAGTTTTTGTCAGGCGATCTGTCTTCTGCTGCTCTTGAAGTTGGAAAAAAAACATGTTTTTTTGTGTTATTTGTATAAAGCACAGAATGCAGCTGACAAAGCACATGATGAAAGAAATCAAAGGCATGCTGAAGATTTTTAAAAACTTGTGCTGGTCAAGGTACAGTAGGAAGTGAGAATATCATCAGCATAACAATGAAAAGAGGGGTCCTGACCCCCACTTCCAGATCCACTCGTTTAGACTATTTATGCATTCAGATTTACATGTAAAGCTAAAACATTTTGAACTCGAGGTCTTCTTACAGTATAGCCTGATTCAACAACTCTATATTTACATCTCATCTCGCTTCACTGAAATATAAACAGCTGTTTGTGTTTTCACTTCATCCCAAATTGATTTCTGGATTACAGTGATGATGACCTTCTAAAAGATTAACATGTTTACTGTTTTTCAAGGACATCTGACCTCATGTTCACTCCTAAATCCTCCTGCTCTTTAACTCCTGGCCCTGTGATTATATTAACCACCAGGCACATGTTTGTTTTTGTCTGTTTCCGTGCAGAGAGCCTGATATTCCAGCCTGGGCTCCTTTACTCTACCAGCTGCAGCTGCTGGACATCAGAGAGAAACCAGACCCCTTCTCTCTGCCTGTCGCGGACCGCATTCGCATCGGCAACCAGAAACGAGAGCGAGGAAACTTCCATTTCCAGAGGGAGGAATACAGCATGGCAGCCAGAGCCTATTGCATGGCTTTAGATGTGCTAACCACGCTGAGCAGAGGTAACGTAGCATCAAAAGATAAATTTATTCATAGGAAATATCCCACTCTGACGCCTCGAACAGAAATGTGTTGGACAAGCTGAGATAGGAGCATCATTTTCACAAGCAAAGGAGAGTAGAGGCATGCACACACACATATATCAGAAGAATAAAACACAGCATTTGATAGACCTCTCAAACATTTCCGCATCAGTCTGAGCGCACAGTGACATAATGGATCAGTACTTTCTCCTGTCTGTCAGCACTAATCACAGCGTCACCATGCAGAGACACTTCTCTCCGAGCACAGAGCCTCCATTAATGTTCGTGTTGAATTCTTTTGCATAATAAAAGCTAATCAGCGCTGATATAATTTCCACCTTCTTAATCACTCCAATCATCAACGAGGCAGGGTGGGCCCGTGAGGGAAAATGTGCATGAACGAGTCAGAGAGGAGAGAAACACGAACGGCTTCATAATGTGTCAATGATAGACGGGCAGTCTGTGAACTCTGAAGAGACGAGTTCATCAAGGCATCAAGATCGAACAATTAAGAGTTTAATAAGACAACAAATCAATAACCGGAGCAGAGACTCGAAAGGCTCAAAGTTTGTGGGACAAAAGGAAGACAGACGGACCATCAGATGGGAAAACGGACAGATAATGACAGAAACAAGTAGACAGACAGGCAGATGGACAGATAGAGAGACAGACAAAAAAAGAAACATGCAAACTTGAAAACAAACAGGTTGACAGATAGAGAGAAAGCAGATTAGGGGAGAGATTGACAGGAAGACGGACAAACAGATAGACAGATGGACAAACCAACAGGTACAGATACCGACAGATATAGAGACCAAGGCAGATACAGGGAGACAAACATGTATGATAGACACATAGACACAAAGCCAGACAGACCCTGTGACAGAGAATCAGCCTAATAGGGAAAGACACAGAGACAATGACCAACATATGGAAAGAAGGACAGACGGACAGAAAAAAAGGACTGACGGTCAGAAAGTCTAAGAAATTAAGAAACCAGATCTGTGGATGGACAGATACAAAAGCAGACCAAATAAACAGAAACAGTCAGACAAAGAGAGAGAGATAGTTAAAGACATTTATAAAGAAAACAGAAATAAAAGGCAGACGGATTGACAGGAAGATAGAAAAACAGACCATTAGATAGACAGACAGACATAGAGCTGGACAACCAGATGGACAAATTAACAAATAAAAAAACAGACAGACATAGAGGGGCAGACAAATTAACAGAAAGAGAAACAGCCTGACCAACAAATGGACATACTGACGGTACAGAGAGACAGGCAGAATGACAGATGAAGAAGCAGATAGACCAAGACATAGAGACATAGACATACAGGAAGACAGTTGGACGGCGAGACAGACAGAACCATAGACAGTCAGATAGACACAGACATAGACATACAAACGGATAGAGGGATAGAAAGAGAGGAATAATTACAGACCTGGAGGTGGGGAGGAAGGCAGACTGACAAATAGAAAGACAAACAGACAGCTAAACTGACAAAAACAGACAAAGAAAGGGAGAGATACTGACCAATTTAGAGACTATTGGATGGAAAGACAAACAGACAATCAAAAAGAAAGACTGTTCAAGATGGACAGACCTCCCTTTCATTCCAGTCACATATTAAATCCGTCATTAAATCAGCCTGCCACCATCTCCACCATCTCAAAAACATTTCCCGTCTCTGTTCCTCACTATTGGACTCTGTGACTGAAACTCTATCTATGCTTTTGTTACATCCCGGCTGGACTATTGCAATGGAGTCCTGTCCGGGGTTCCTCGCAAAACCCTGGACAAGCTGCCAAGGTTCTTACTCGCACTAAACCCTGGCAGCACATCATCCCCACTCTCATTCACCTCCACTGGCTCCCGGTGAAGTTCCACATTCACTACAAGCTCCTCTTACTCACCTACAAATCCCTTCATGCACTTGCCCCCTAGTACCTGGCTGATCTCCTCCACCAACACACCCCATCCAGGAGCCTGCGGTCGTCTGACGCTGGTCTCCGCTCCATCCCGCGGACCAAACTTAAACCATTCGGTGACAGAGCCTTTAGTGTGGCTGCCCTCACCCTCTGGAACTCTCTCCCCGCAGAAATCCGCAGCTCTCCCACTCTGGACTGTTTCAAATCACTTCTCAAAACTCACTTGTTCTCCCTGGTCTTCCCTGTTTAAATGTCTAGCTTAGGTCCAAATCAAGTTTCCTGCTTTGGTCTTTGTTGCTGATTCTTATTAGTTTGTCCCCTCTACTGTGGAAAGCAACCTTGGGTCCCTTGAAAGACGCTATATAAATTTAAGTTATTATTATTATTATTAGACCTCCACATAGAAATACATACAGGCTTACAAACAATAGGACTGACAGGCAGAAGGAACAAATGTCTGACAGAAAAAAAGTCTAACAGACTGACTGATGGTCAGACCACAAGATAAAAGACAGACAATCTGATGGAGTAAAAGACTGATGGAAGACGGTGGAAGGTTGGACATACTGACAAACAGAAAGATGTAAAGACAGACAAATAAAAAGCAAAATACGAAAGGAAGACTGACAGACGCACAATGAGAGAACAGACAGGGAGGCAGAGAGACTGACAAGAAGACAGAAAGACAATCCAACAGATAAGCAGACAGACAAGAGGACCTCCAAACAGACTGACAGACAGACAGACCAAGAGAAAAAAGACAGCCCAACAGTGTCACAGACAGAAAAATAATGAGATGGAGCGAGACAGAGTGACAGATTTTTGAGGAAATAGACGATAGAGAGACAGACAAACTGACAGGCATGTCGGCATACAGGTTAAGGGAGAGATGGTACATATAATTATAATATATATAGTCATAATCATATATATATACATAGTTATATTATCGGTAGCATGGCTGATCTCAAGCACAGTCGGAAATGTTTGTCAGGACCTCTAAGACCTGACTCATCCCACCTCTTTGTCTGCATCCTGGTGCACTGAAAGTTAGTGTGGGACGGTGCTTCAATATGACAGCCACTTTAGAATAATTGCTTCCAAAGCCCCTTCAGTAACCAAACAGCTGCTGTCACTCAGACTGTCCAGTGATTTTTTACAGTCTCTGGTGATGTGGTCTTTGGCTGCTAATACGGTCACCTATCATGCTCTGGGCCAAGTTTAAAAATTCCTCTGTGCTCATTACCTGGGTCGCTGCTGCATTCAGCCGGACATATTTGTTTCTAATGATGAAACCATGCTGCCATTACAGCAGGGACGGGGATACGGTATCCAGCTAAATGAAATGGCAGAGCATGAGCTATCATTTTAATGAAACCCAATGGGAGTTTGATTTGAAAAGTTTCAGTATTTTCTATATTCTGCAACTCCATTCTTGGATCAATTGACCTTTTCAGTTAATGCCTTCTACATTTCCTTTGAAAGGTATTTATTATATATATTATATGGGGAAAACTCTCCTATCTGGAATTGACAAGAAAGCCTTGAAACAATCCAAGATCCACATCTGGATTCAGAGCAACGCTCTCTTTTGCCATGACCAACATTCCCTGAAAATGTCATGAAAATGTGATTAGAGTTATTTGGTAAAATGTGTAAAACTGCCCTGGTCTTGCAATGTTAACCCCCCCCCCCCAAAAAAAAAAGCTTCTGGATCCACATCTTGAATCAGATCACCACCAACATCTACTTGCTTCTTCCATACACCATGACCAACATTTCTTGAAAATTTCATAAAAATCTGTTGAGAACTTATTGAGTTATTTGGCAACATGTGTAAAACTGCCCTGGTCTTGCAATGTTAACAAACCCTTAGAAAAAAGCCTGGATCCACATCTGGATTAGTTCATCAGTTTTTTTAGTTTCCTGTTCACAAACAAACCGAAACAAAAACATTACCTCCTTGCAGAGGTGATACAAACATCAGTACAGCGGTAATCAGAAGTTGTGTGTTTGTGTTTGGGCTCAGATGGCAGTGATACCGGTGTGAAAGCAGAGGAGGAGGAGGTGAAGGACTACCGGGTGAAGTGTTTAAACAATCTGGCAACTGCTCATCTTAAACTGGAGCAGTTTGATGATGCTCTTCATACCAGCCGGGACGTTCTGACCCTGGAGCCAAACAACGTTAAGGCCCTTTTCAGGACTGGAAAGGTGAGGGCCCTTACTGACCCCCACTCATAGCCAAAGCAATTTATGTTGGTAGAGACTCCAATAAGTTAAAGGAACAGTTCGGTTTCTACAGCTTTCACATTGTTTATAGAATGAAGTAGAACAATATACTCACCCAGAAGGCTTTCCTGATCCAAACAGTGCTTCAGGAGATATTTAGATCCAAAATCGAGCGGCGGACATCCGTATAATGGTAGCACATAGGGCATACAGCGCAGCTCCTAAAACTGCATTAATCGTCCAAAAACTCATTAGTTTCACCAATATTCCATCATGGTCCGCTCACGCTACTCCTCTATTACAGTCTGTGTCGCTCTAGACATGTTTTAGTAACTGTGCCGACCTCTGAACTGAAGAAGAAGAACGTATGCCTCCGCACCTGCGCAGTAGGCTACTCTCTGGAGCGCTGCCTCCGCGTCCTCCTTTCGATGAGCTCCTCATCTGTAAACTCTGGCTCAAAACTGTTAGGACACCCATCATATTCAAAGTTCTCCTCCACAACATCTTCATCCAATAGATATTCGTCCGTTTTGCACAAAACTGGAAGAAGAAAGTCGTTGTGTAGCCGGCTGTCTTCCCCTGAAACAATGAGCCGCACTGCGCAGGCGCGGAGCAAGCGTTCTTCTTCTTCAGTTCAGAGGTCAGTACAGTCACACAACATGTCTGGAGTGACACAGACTGTCGTGGAGGAGTGGCGTGAGCGGACCATGATGAAATATTGGTGAAACTAATGAGTCTTTGGACGATTAATGCAGTTTTAGGAGCGGCGCTGTATGCCCTATGTGCTACCATTATACGGATGTCTGCCACTCGATTTTGGATCTAAAAATCTCCCGAAGCACTGTTTGGATCAGGAAAGCCTTCTGGGTGAGTATATTGTTCTACTTCATTCTATAAACAATGTGAAAGTTGCAGAAACCGAACTTATCCTTTAATAATGAGGTGTGATTTGGTTTCATTGGGACAAAAGTAAGAATCTGCAAGTTTGCTATTTATTTTCTGCCCTTTATGTGAGCAATGGATCCTTTTCTGCTCACATGATTTGTTTTATTCCACAGCTCCTGTCGGACAAAGGTGAATACAAAGAGGCCATGGATTTGCTAAAAAGGGCCTTGAAACTGGAGCCTACAACCAAGGTGAGACATCATCTGTGCGCAGGTCCACCCTCTCACTGGGCTCCTTTCAGTCAAAATTAGTCATGTGCCAGCACACGTGAATGCAAGTTTTTTTTTTTACAGAAAGTATTTTAGTCTTTCCAACACTCCCCACTATATCGCTAGACTTCCAGAGTGAATTCCAATTCCACCCTTAGCCCTTCCCCTTTGTCTTATCCCTCCTCTTAGCCCTCTGTTTTGAGGGCAAAGGGGAAGGGGTGAAAACACACTGCTAAGAAAGGAGACGCAACTCAATTCCTGCTACATTATCACTCAGAGCCTCTCGTTAGCTGTGATGTAGGCAGATGGGACGAAAGCTGTAGCTCCAGCTGCGAAAGCTAGCTCGTTAAAATGAGATATTTTAAAATACAACCAACAATTCAAAACATGCTTAATACTAAACTTTATGATTTAATAATTGCTTATAATTATGCACTTCCTTCAGTCTCCGCTCTGTCTTCTCATCAGCAGGAGTGGTGTATTGTGGGAAATTCTCATTCTCAGCCCTTTGTCTTAGCCCTTCCTCTTAGCCCTACAGAGAATTAAGACACCACTTCACTAGATGTGAACGCACAAAACCAAAGAGTAAGGCGAGGGCTAAGGGGGATAACAGGGACTGACTCCCAGTGTTTGAGCTACAATAACTAGTGGTGGGCTCTGGTCATTTACTGGACGCACAAATGAGAGAAAGGTGTCTATTTGCTTGTCATGGACCCAAGAGCGAGGCAAGACATGATAACAAAAAAAGTTGGCATATCCCTTTATGCCTTAAATCAGGTTCATATATTTATTTGTGATGACTGCTAGAGTGTGTTCACAATCACTACTGTACAAAAGAAAAAAAAACTCCTAGGTCTAACATCCAGAGAACACCTATAGTGCTGTTTTCTCAGTCTGAGATGCTCCATCAGAGCCCCTGCCACTTTAAGGCCTTCTTCCCAAAGTGAGCCCGACCCACTTTGACTGGCTGACTTGTTATACTCTTTGGTAATACAAGTAGTGCAGGAATGAGTCCAAAAATGCAGAAGCAATTAGCACTTCCTGATTCCCAACCCTCCAGAGTAAATAAGATTTAGAAAAGTAGTCTTGGATAAATGCCTCAAATAAAGTTTACGGCCAACACATCCACATGTGATTTCAAAGTTTAATGGGAAATAAAAATTGACATCTGATGTTGGCTGCTTTTGAATTTCAAGGACTTGTTGTGTGTTTAAAACCATGAGTGCTACCTAAGTGCTAATACGTGCTATAAAGATAGCCTGGCACCCAAAGGCAAACATTTGGATTGTTTTTTAAAAATTGTCCATTATTATTACAGGTTCGGGGACCAACTTGATCAGGGCCCTTAATTATTAAAAAAAACTTTCAATCAAGAAGTCATGCAATAAATGTAAAACATTTGAGATATTGCTGTTGATACTTAGTTTACTAATAACTTTTCACTCTTGCCGATTATGTTTCAGCTTGAAGCATCATAAAAAGTAAATAAGTAAGAAAGCTTAATTATCTCAAAGAGCAGAACAAGTAATTTTTGTAATTATTTTGTTCAATACAGAGCTTGTTATCCTAAGCCCTATCGGATCTTAGAGGGTGTGCAGTTGAGGGAACCAGTGCAATGCTAACATCCACATCAGCATTGCACTGGTTCCCTGCATCTCTCCATTAAGGTGCGTTCACACCGCAAGCGACCTAGCGACAAAAGTTGCGTCGCCCACCGAGGAAGCGTCGCGCGTCCATAAATAGCCTGCCTGTTTGGTCGCCTGGCGTCAGACGTTGGTCGGTGACATCACGTCCGCTCAAGTTTTACCGCGATCGTATCATATATCACATAATAGGGTGTATAAGCGGACATTATTCCAGCTGTGTCCTTTTCACTCACTTATCAAACACAAAAACTCTGCAGCTGATGATGCAGCAGCAGCATCTGTGAGTTTACCCCGGTCCGTCTGCAAATGTCTTCACTGAGATTAGTTCCGCCTATGCGGAAGTCATCCGCCCTGTAGTCCGGATGAATAACAGCACCGTCACACGTACACATACCGCTGATTGGCTGATGCCACACAGCCACACACGACATCGCATGAATAGATCAACATTTTTTTAACTTTGACATCGCGCGACGAGTGAAGCGGTCGTCTTGTCGCCAGCTGTCGCATCGCGGGAGGGTTAGCCCCGCCCCATCGCGGCTGTACATTGACTTTGCATGGAGTGTGATCGCTGAGGTAGTACAGGTAGCGTCCGGTGTGAACGCACCTTTAGTCAGTTCAGCGTTGCTTAGTGCCATTTTTCCAACAACTCTACATTCATTCAATGCCTTCGCTCTTCTTCCTTGCTACTGTGAGCCAATGGGTAGAATTGCTGATAAATCAATGGTATGACATCACACTGGTAGGTCTATTCAGAGGGCTGGGGGGACAGCACATATTGAGCAGAAGCTGGTGCCATAAATATGAAAAAGAGCAGAAGTTGAGATGCCATGTAATTTTCTGTCTTGTTCATAGAATTGCTATCTCAGAGGTAACATGTTAAACACACTAAAGAAAACCTGACAGCCTTTTCATTGTCAATGAAATGTTTTTAACAGCAGAATGCTCGCTGGGTGTAGCAGAACAAAGTCAAAGAGTGACTAAGCAGTACACCAAACATGAAGTGTTTGCCCGGTAAAGACAAACAACACATTATCTGATGCACTAATCAAACATCAGTTTTGCTTCATGTCTGACTGACAGTCTCTGTCCACCTACACATTTTAGGTGGGCAGAGCTTTGTTGAAAAAGTAGTGCATTTGTCTCAGTCCACCACTGTAGCCAACATTTAACCGCCCTGCAAAGCATTTGTAAAATGTATGATCCAGAATAAGATGGAGTTAATTTACAGCCTCATTGAGAACACATTGTTCACAGTTTCTTCTCATCTTCAGCCACACTCTCACATCTCACTACAGCTTGTTTTTATTACATCTTTTTCAGTAACTACAACACATTTCAAGTAAACTGTGAACAGCACCTCCTTCATGAACAAACTGCCCTTCATGGGTGATGTAAAAATGAAGAAAATTCAAATCCCACATTTTTTGCACATTGAAAACAATATGAATACTCGCTCTTATCCCACAGGGCTCCTTCTGTTTATGGTCCGTCCTCTTCTGTTTGTGTGGTTCCCCTAATCTGCCAAATCCTCAACCGAGGGATCTGGCAAACTGCACATCTGGCAGCCTGCAGATGTGACCACACTGCTCTGAGATGTCTGTTGAAGACGTTAAAAATAACACATACGTGAGCAGAGTATTGTTGCATTAAAGTTCAGAGCTCCAAAAGTAGTAAAGTGAGGGAAAGAGAGTGCCAGAGTAAACCAATCAGCAACAATCTCAGATCTGGGCTATATAATTAAGATAACCACTTTAGTTTTGTGTTCACTGGCTCAAAATGAAGAAAATCTCAGTTTCTAACATCACCAAGGACTGAGTTTGAGAAGTTAGAGGAGGACATTTCCACCAGCTGTTTACAACACACTGCTACCACTATTCCAGTGACCTAAAGGGCACGCTGCCATCATCACAAATATGTCTGGTCCAGTCTAGACAAAAAGACTAAAATATCCACTTCTGTGGTAATTACACCCTTGTCCCATGGTGGATTAAATACTTTAGAGTAAACTGTTCTGGCTGCTTCAGGGGAAACTTTCTATATTTTCAAGCTCGTCAGCATTTCTAAAACATTAGATGAAGAAATGGGAACCTAAACAAGATCAAATTATATATTTTTTTTATTTTAAACCATCTTATACTCTGTTTTAAGCTCTGACCTAAATTAATTGCTGTGAACTGATGGGTTAGGACCAAGAAGACGACTGCAGAGCTGTTTGCTGTAGGTTGAATTTGTGCCTCTGAAAGAAATTAAATGTCAAAAAGTGTATGATGCACAAAAACCCTACCAGACAATCATCAATTTCTTCTCTCAGTTTTGCTACATAAATCAGAAAAAAATGTTTTTTTTCCTCAAGATGTAAAATTATTAATATTGTTATCCTGAAACAGGGGTGGAAAACTGAATTTACCGAGTGCCTACTCTCTACTCTACTCCATTTTGGCCAGAATTACAAATACACAACCCACTCAAAGGTTAATTCATTAGAGTCTAGATGGTTAAGTTGCTAATCTTAAAGCAGCAACTCAGAGTATGTAGGCATGTAGACATGGTTAAGACCACCTGCTAAGTTCAAACTTAGCACTTGAGTGGGGCGAAGATTATTTAAATGACTTTAAATGTGGCATAGTTGTAAGTCCCAGAGCAGCTGGTATTTCAGAAACTGCTGATTCACTGGATTTTCTTGCTCAAAGAACTCTATGGTTTTCAGATAATGGCACTAAAAAGAGAAATATCCAGTGAGCGGTAGTTGTTGATGCCAGAGTCAAGATTATAGAGGCAGGCAGCAGTAAATTGTTACAACTAAGGTGCAAAAGAACATTTCTACGTGCAAAATACATTAGATCTTGAAGCAGATGGGCTACAGCGAGAGAGGGCCACACTGGGTGCACTCCTGTCAGCGAAGAACAGGAAACTGAGGATACCATTTACACAGGCTTGCCAAATTGAAGTCAGACTCTGGTATAACTACATGAAAACATGGATCCATCCTGTCTCGTGTCAACTGTTCAGACTGAGGGTGGTATAGTAGTGCGTTAACACACTTTGGGCCTCTTGGTACCAACTGAGCAAAGTTTAAAACCCCACACCCTTCCTGAGTATTGCTGCTGACTGTGTGTGTTCCTTTATGACCACAGTGTACCTTCTGGTGCTACTTCCAAGCAGGATAACACCATGTCACAAATAACCTCAAACTGGTTTCTTGAAGATGGATGTGAGTTCTCTGTGCTTCAGTGACCTCCACAGTCACCAGTTCGCATTCCAGTAAAGCACCTTTGGAGTAGGGTGAATGGAAAGATTTGCATCTTGGAAGAGCAGCTGACAATTCTGCAGCAACTAAGTGATAGTATTATGTATAGATTAAAAAACACAAATAACTAAAGCAGTTCTGAGGGTGAAAGAGGCCCAAACTGGTGAGCAGGGAAGGGGACATACAGCCCCCAGTTGTTGTTTTTTTCAAACTTTATGTAATCAAACTTTATTTATATAGCACTTTTCATACAAAAAATGTAGCACAAAGTGCTTTACAAACAGACAGATGAATTAAATGAAGGATTTATGACCCAAACCCACTCCACCCAGCCCTTGTACCCACCCACGTGGCAATCCACACTCAGTGTTGATAAAAAGCATAATAAATAAAAGACAATAATAAAACACACAGCTGTACCCAGTACGCACTGAGGAAACGCCATCTTAAAGGTTTAAAAATGAGAAAACAGGGGAGGTTAGGTTAAAAGTGTAAAATTAAATATATCATAAAATAAAATAAGAACAAGAATTTTAAAAAATAACTAGAATAAGTAAGACATTGAAATGAAGTTAAAAAATAAAATAGAAAAATAAGAAAATAAAATGAAAGATAGCAAAGATTAAAAAAAATAAAATAAGATAAAATAATAAAAAAGTGGTCTGTAATTAGAATAAATAAAAACACTAAAAGGCAATACAGGTAAAAGCTAGACTAAAAAGGTAGGTTTTGAGTTTGTTTTTGTTTTTCGTATGCCAAAAATTTTAGATCCCTACACTAAAAACCAACCAAAATGTATCACACAAAATCTGAATCTAGAACAGAATAAACGCATGCAAGTCCTCCACGGGCCTCTATAACGCAGTACATTTTGTCAAATATTAGTTTTGTCCTTTCCCGTTTTAAATTATATCCCATACATATATATTATATATGTTTGTTTCCCAACATATTCTTAAGAAGGATCAGGAGGGTCCTGAGGCTAGACTGGTTGAGAACTACTGACCTAGAAAAATGATCTACAAATGATCAGTAATAAAACTTTTTATGGACATCTGGAAAAATAAAAGAAACAATGGTTCAAATGATTCTGTGGCTCTTTGTTTTCATTCACAAAGGCTCCGTCTGCCAGGCCTTTGCTTCCTCCTGCTGGATTTTTAACAAACTGCAGCTTGGTTCGTTTTTTGAATGTGGTTTTATATTAAGGCAACACCTGGTAAAAGTTGTAGCTATGTTTTCTTTCTTTTATTCTTTTTTACCTTTTTTCCTCAGGCGATCCACGCTGAGTTGTCTAAACTGGTCAGAAGGCAATCAGGTGGGAAGGACATACCCGAGTGGAAACCAAAACCAGCAGAGATGCTAAGAGACAACATCCCTCCTTTTCTGATTCCTGCAAGAAAAAAGGAGCCGACTGTAAGAGCAAAATAGAATATGTCATATATTTATTTATGTTGACAACAGAATTGTATTTAACTTCTTGTTCTGGTGTTGTAGGGACTCTCCTGGAAGTTCATTCTGGGCGCTCTGGTTGTGGCACTGGGCAGCTTGGTGACGTCAATGATTCTGACTGCAAAAAACTGACATTTACCAGAGGACGTACACATCGTCATCCTCATCATACCCATCCCTCTCTTAGTCCAGTGCAGGGTTTGGTCTGCGGTCTTCTGTAGTCGAGTCAATACCAACAGTTTTCCCTTTTCTAACAGTGGACAGGGAGAAGGCTCTGACAGGTGTCCACTGTTTATAAGATAAAGAGACTCGACAAAATAATGATCACACAACAGGAAGCATTTCAGGAATGATCGAAAAGTCATTTTTCAATCACTTTTGTCATTTTGAAAAAAGATATTGCATTCCTGTTGGTCATTCAGAATTGGTATTTAAAAAGTTTTGTGGTCACATATACTCCAAAAAAGAAAAAAAAGTCAAAAGGATTTTTGTAAAGTCTTTATTTAAGCTAAAAAAATATTTTTTGGAAAATAAGTTTCCCTTTTAACATCGCAATATGAAGATCATTTAATCATGATCTGATACATGGAGGGGTTGAGACTACAATCTTTAACTGCTCACAATAAATCTCAATAAAAATGTCAAAAACAACACTTTTCCTCTTGTTTTCTGTTATCCCAAAATGTGAAAATAATGCACTTCTGTCCCTGGCAGAAAAGTATCTTCATGTAATTAACTTATTTACATTTATTTTACTCCCAAATAAATTACAAACATGAGAAAAATAGATTTATGATTACATTAAAAACATTTACATTTGTGCCTTTACAATTTTCCACAAGGGAAAAACTTCAATTTGATCATTAAAAAACATTTCTGAATGCTTGAAAACTCAAAAGAATAAAATAGTTTGCATTATTCATAACACAAACTTGGTCCTTCATTGCTCCTTTGTCGGGACTGCTCAGTCCTCTGATGTTAACAGCAGTTGCTCTCACTCTTCTTCTGGTTGGATGGACTTAGCCTGAGCTGGGAGTACGACTTGCGCCTTTGTTTGAAACCTTTCTTCACTTCCCTGTGAACGGAGAGAACGGATTTAATTAAAAAAATCTAAGTAAGGGCCGAACGAAACTGAAATTTGTCACTATCAACACAAAAGAGAACTCTGAATGCATGTTGGTGAGGTCAGTGCATATTTATGTAAAAACAATAACTTAGAAAGTAACTAAATGAATAAAGCGTTACTTCAATCAGATCATTGTAGAATTTCTCCTCAAATAATGTGAGATTTGATCGTCGTCAAAAGTGGATGTGTTCTGGTTATCATCTTAAGATGACTTACATTAAATATCAAGTCAAAGTGAATAAAAGATTTATAAAACGTAGGAGCTACATTAAGAAAAGGAAGTTATAAAGAACAATTTAAGCTCAAAATAATGTTTAAGTAATTATACAATAATACAATTCTCACTACCAACCACAATAGGCTTTTATATGGTGGCCCTGAAGTGCAGAATACTGAAAAATAAAGGAAACACACACAAAAAACTATAGAGAAAAGAAACATGACAAGAAAATACAAAACACACCAACAATTAAAAAAAAAAAGCACAACAACAGAGAATGGGGAACATTTTGTTTCTCTTGTCTAAAGTTGTGGTTTCTTCCATCATATTTGTTTTCTTTTTAGATTGATTTCTCTTTAAATTCGTCATTTTTTTCAAATAATTGTGCTTTTGAGCTGTTGTCTCCCTTGTTTATGCGTCTCTGATTTGTTGCTGTGTTTTGTATTTTGTTGTGTTTCATATTCTTTCAAATGATCATTATTGTGTTTTTCATTTTTTGTGATTTTAGGTTTCTTGTTGTACTTTTATATTTGTTGATTGATTCTTTTATATGTTGTTACGGCCCTGGCCGTATCTGGTAATAATTTATTTGTGGAGCTGCTCTCCCTGTTGAGTGTGTGTTTGTATGCCTGTGTGAGTGAGTGCTCTTGTTGCAGAGACGATCTTGGTGCAGCAGCGCTCAGGTGCCCCGGCGCAATTGGCGGAGGGAGCCGATCAACTGAGGGAGAAGCAGCACCTCCCATTGGCCTCAGAGCAACGGCTCCCACTTCAGAAAGCCGCAGGGAGCAGATGGAAGTTGGCGTTCTCTGACAGCAGTTGTTGAATCCCTGTTGGCCTCCAAACTCGTTATTGTGAATTTGTGACCGGTGTAATTTGCTAGTTTTTGGTAGTTGGTTTTTGTATTAGATAGATTGTTAATTGTTTTGGGTTAATCCTTAGTTTGCGTGCCAGCCTTTGCTGTCTTTTGTTTTTGTACCCGTTTTTCTCCTTGTTGTATATCTCGGCTTTTTAGTTTGTTTATTGTAAATACATTTCTGCCTTTGGCTTGAATTTTGGTTATTGTAAATAAATTGTGAAAATTTTGATAATTGTATTGTTTGGATTTTTGGAGACCGAGAGTGATTTTTCCCTTTTACCCTTGTAAATCTGTTACGTACCTTACCCCTAGACGGGTGTGTAACATATGTTTTTTAAATTGCATCTTTATGTTTGATTAGTTGTGCTTTGTTAATTGTTGAGCTTTTTATTTGTTCAAGTATCTTTTTGTTATTTTTCTGTGATTTTGATTACTTGTTGTGGCTTTTTTGTTATGTTTTTTATTAGTTGGTGTTTTGTAGTTTGTTATGTTGTTTGAGTCACAGTGCTTTGTTATTTGCTGTAGTGTTACGTGATTTGTCATTTTTTCAGGGATTTGTTGTTTTTTGGTCATTGTTTTTTTCATGTGATGTCTCCATTGGCTTGTTGTGTTGTTTAGTCATCATTGTATTTGTAATGTGTTGTGTCTTTTGGTTTTTGTGTTTTGCACTTTAGGATCAGTAGTAATTTGGTTTATTTCATAACATGGCAGCCACATAATTTTGGATATGGTGCTTTCAAAGCAGCCACTGATGGTTTTCTATAAGACATATTTTAAAAGAGCTAAAATGGTCTGGTGAAATTTAAATCTAACTTTACAGTAAAGAACAAACCGTCTGTTAGGGGGGTAAAAAAAGTCTGAGACTGTGGCAAAGTTGATCCAGAGCCCTGAGTCCAAAATCAAACTCTCTCTCTCCCTCTCTGGCCTCCTACCTGGCTAAATGCAGCACAGCCTCCACCACGTTGGTTCCTTCTTTGGCACTCGTTTCACAGAACAAGGCTCCGTAAGTCTGTGAGAGAAGATGGACACACTTTAGTACACTCCGTTTATTGACACACCTGGGAGGTTGTGTGTCTGTATAAAAACGTTTTTATCAGGTAGAATGAAAAAGTTACACACCTTTGCCAACTTCTCTCCATGCGTACTGCTCACACACTTTTTCTCTGGGAGCTGCTCCCGGAGGTCCACCTTGTTTCCAATAACACACATGGGGATTTTCTCGTCTGTTGAGTCCTGGAGGAAAACAAAGGAAACTATGAAAACATGCCTTTTGGACTGGGTCATATTTATCTGTCTGTGTAGACCTTGTATTAACATTAATTAATTGCTTTTGGGGCATTCAGATACCAAGTGATGGCCCATAATATTTGGTGGAGGCATACGGACCTGAGCGAAATCTTAAGACCAGTTGAAAAATTGCTAGAATATGCATTTTGCATTTAGACCTTCATGAGGTTTTAAATAGAGTTACAATATGCAAAAGCAAGAAGGGGGAGTGTGACAAAAACATTTGGAACTTGTAACTAAAAAAACAACAACAAAAACAAAAAAACTGAAATAGACTGTTTATCACCTGATCAAAAGTTTAAGACCACAGGCTATTAAAGCCAAAATCTGCTTAAAATGTTCATTTTCTGTCAGGCATTCACACGGTCATGCCCTCCTGTTGGCTAAAGCTAAGAAGCTTTCTCTTCTTAAACGTGGTCGGATCGTCGAGCTGCATAAGCAAGGCCTCTTGCAGCGTGCTATTGCTGCTGAGGTTGGACGCAGTAAGACAGTCATTCTAAATATTTTGAAAGATCCTGAGCATTATGGAACAAAAAAACAAAAAAGTCAAGTGGTAGACCCAAGAAAATTACACCTGCGCTGAGCTGGAGGATCCGATTGGCTATCTGTCAAGACACAGGGCAGTCCTCGACCCAAATTAAGGCCCTTACTGGTGCCGACTGCAGCGCAATAACCATCAGACGGGATCAGCGGGAAAAGAGTTTCAAAAACAAAAACCGAATTCAAAGACCTCGTCTCCTTCAACGCCACAAAACCGCCAGTTTAGACTTTGCCAGGGAGCATCAAACATGGAACATTGAAAGGTGGAAAAAAGTTTTATTCTCTGATGAGAAAAAATGTAACCTTGACGGTCCAGATGGCTTCAATGTTACTGGCATGACAAGGAGATCCCACCTGAGATGTTTTCTACCCGGCACAGTGGAGGGGGGTCCATCATGATCTGGGCTGCTTTTTCATTCAGTGGAACACTGGAGCTTCAGGTGGTGCAGGGTCGTCAAACAGCGGCTAGTTATGTGCAGATGTTGCAGCGGGCATCCCTCATGACTGAGGGCCCTTGTCTATGTGGTAACAGCTGGGTTTTTCAACAGGACAACGCTGCAGTTCACAATGCTCGCTTGACCAAGGACTTCTTCAGAAAGAATAACATCACTCTTTTGGACCATCCCGCATGTTCCCCTGATTTAAATCCCATAGAGAACATTTGGGGATGGATGGCAGGGGAAGTTTATAAAAATGGTCGTCAGTTCCAGACAGTTGATGCCCTTCGTGAAGCCATCTTCACCACTTGGAGCAATGTTCCCAAAAGCTTCCTGGAAACACTTGCATCAAGCATGCCCAATGCATTTTTGAAGTGATGAACAAGAACGGCGGAGCTACTCATTACTGAGTCCTACTGAGAAACATTTTTGTTCTGGTTTGGAGAGGGTTTTTTTTTGTCATTTTTGAGCGATGGTCTTAAACTTTTGATCAGCTGATGAACAGCCTATTTCAGTTTACTTGTTGTTTTCAGTAAATTAATTTTTCAAAGTGTTTTTTGTCACACTCCCCCTTCTTGCTTTTGCATATTGTTGCTCTTTTGAAAACCTTGTTAAGGTCCAAATGTACAAAATGCATATTCTAGCAATTTTTCAACTGGTCTTAAGATTTTGATCAGATCTGTATGTCAGTGTGCACTGAGGACAGTTTAATATCCTGTAGGTCAGACTGCTTCATCAAGTGGTCTAGGATTCTTTCAGTTGGTACGATTTGGTTGTGCTGACTCAGCATATCCTGATTTTAGATGGTAATCAAGAATTGGTTTGAGTTAAAAACTGATTTGTACTTTGAGGCATTCATCTAATTTAGCTTGAAATGTAACCATTTTCTTCTTTGTGTTCTCCTCTCAAATCCCTGTGCCTTACCAAACAAAGACATTACACTGTCGTGAGAGACAGCCCTCATCAGGTCAGGCAAGATCAGGCTTGGGAGCACATGTCAGGTCAGCAATTCGCCGTTTATCATTCCTGACAACTCGTCTGCACCACCATCTTTAACCCTACTTCATTTGTAAGTGTTTACAGGTGATGAAGCTAAAGGGCACAAGGGTGAAAGCCCTTCACAGTCCTCATAAACAACTAGGAGGACTCAGGGAGCAAAACCTGATCCACCAGATGGACTGTTCAATTTAATTCACTAATCCATCTTGAAAAGAGAAAATAGGAAGTGTTTGAGTGGGGCAGAACATTTCATAAGCATATCCGGAAGGTGATTAGATGATCGTTCCTACAATCACGTTCATTCCGGCCAATCAGATAATGTAGTATGTTAAACCACTGGTGGGCAGGCCCCAGCTTTCGCTAACACAGATGAGTGTAACTGAGGGTAGCAAGCGTATGTCAAGTGTGTTGGATCAAACATTGGACATTTTAAGCATGCATAAAATTTGTTGTTGTACCTGACGAACATCTGTGTTGTCCAACAGATGTGGCCTGACTTCGCTTGATGCATTGAAAAAGTTGGCCAAAATATCAATGTGTGCATGCAGATTTACCAACACATCACTACTTCCTGGTCACTTCTCATCCTGCCTTGAGTTATCATTTTATTTTAATCACTGCCATATATGATTTATTTGCTATATAGAGCACCCCTATTTTCTGTTACAGCCTGATCATGACAAAATACGGTCATGACTGCTGACCTTTCATTCATGCAGTGTGGGGGTACTGTAGGTATGTACTAAAGTCGACTTGGTACCCAAATGCTCAAATGGATGTTACTGCTAATGTAAACAACCCCATGTCACTGATTCGAGACTTACTTCGATCTGATCTATCCAGGCTCTGACATTGAGAAAGCTGCTCTCTGAAGTCACATCGTAGAGGAGCAGAACTCCATGAGCTTTACGGAAATAGGACCTGGCAATGCTTCGAAACCTACAGAAAAAGACATACAACAGAGTATTTAGTTAAGAATATGTCTCATTTTGTTGTTCCACAGAGCTACATGTTATGGACAGTGTTTATTGAGGGTAGTACCGCTCCTGCCCAGCTGTGTCCCATATCTGTAGATTTGTCATCTGTCCATCCACCAGCAACCTCTTCATCTGGAAGTCAACCCCTGAGAAACAAGACCCAGATTTAAATCAGGACCAGCTTTACATGCCAGGTTTGTTAACACATACATTGGTTAAACTCTTATAATCTCCTAAGCAAACATTTTTTTGTGTTTGACTTAATGTTACGCATCAGCACCCACCCAGTGTCGTCTTGATGTCGCCTTTGAACTCGTTGAGCGTCAGTCTCAGCAGAAAACTGGACTTTCCAGATCCGGCATCTCCAGCTAAAACTATACGGTACATTGGAGCAGGTTCCCCGGTTTCTTCTATGTTTGGTTCTAAAGGCTTAAGAAAAAGAACAATATGCCAGACTCATACAATTTCAGGAGCAATTGTAATTCTGTGCTGAGGCATGAAGTTAATACTTAATATTACCCAGTTAACCCTCTGGTCTCATTGATCCCTTTGTAAGACATTTTAAGTTCATTTTTCTTCATTGATTGTTGGCATGTGATCTGGCAGAAATGTGTGTTTTCGAGACAATTTGAAATTTTAACGCCTTCTGTTAGAGAATCAATCAATCATTCAATCAATCTTTATTTGTATATCCCCAGTTCATAACAAGTGTTACCTCAAGACACTTTACAAGCATAAAACTCTTCATTTTATGGATACACATATGCATAGATACATATATAAAATACACATATACAAATATAATATACATCCTACACCCAACATGGATCCATATAGCCAATCATGAGGCCTCACTTTCTACACTGTTGTGTAGCTAAGCTATCAATCCATCCATTATCTTTTCCACTTATCCCTGGGGTAGGGGAGAGGAGCCATCCAAGATGACATTGGACGAGAAGTGGGTACACTCTAAACTGGTGGTCTTCAGTCAATCACAGAGCCACATTGAGAGACAGACACACGTTCACTCTCACACTCATACTTGAGAGTAATTTAGAGACACCAGTCAACCTAATGAGCATGTTTTTCTGTCTGCGGGAGAAAGCAGAAGGAAACTCAGGCATGTACATGAAGAACATGCAAACTTCACACCGAGAGGCCCTCACCAACCCGGGGATCGAACTGGCAATCCTTTGCTGTGAGGAATGTGCACTACCTGCTGTGCTACTGTGCTGCCCATAGCCAAGCTATTTTAGGCTAATTTAAGAAACTGAAGCAACAATTAAAAAATATGTAAAAATATACCTCTTATATCCTTACTATAGAGAGGTTTGTAGTGTTAATATCTGTTTTTCATTGAGAAAAGAAATGTGGTCATAATCTGATAGAACTGCTCCTGAAGCTGTTAGCATCTATGCCAATCTCTGTACAAGCAGTCTGTTCCTGCTGTTGACTCACTTTTAGCTCAGACTTGTTCCTGCTCTACAGGACTGTGATTGGAATGTTCTGCTTTGGGACACTCACAGTCGTTGCAGATTGGAGCTGAGCAAGATGGGTCACGGACATCAAGTAATAGGGGCATCCTGATATAACTTTTTCACCTCCGATACAATGCCGATATAGCAGCCTTGAGTATTGACCTTTCCAATATTGTTTCGATAAGATATTAGCAGGAATCATACATACCTTTATGACTTACTTATTACTTTGAAGTATGGACAGTAAGTATAGGCTTGATCAAGTGAGATTGGTCAAACAGAGAACAGTAGTTGGCAATATTAGGTAAGAAAAAAAATTACCCATTTGTTTTTAACCAATGAGTTAACTACATGATATGTCTCCTTTAAACATAAGAATATAATTAAATGAAACAAGTAAAAAATAAATCAAAAGAACCTGAAAAGCAACATAAATAAATCTAATAAAAACAAAAACGTATATTTTTTTAATTGTAAAATAACTACTGTGTTTAATTTAAACATAGGCATATTCTACAACTGAAATAAATAAAAAATAAATTTGAATGGACTGCTTGTATAGGAATTGTTAAATCAGTGCTCCCAATTATTATTATTATTATCATCAAGATGTTTGTTTATTATGTTTATGATGGGCAAATATATGTTTTATTTACTGATTGTTTAAGGCTGATTGAAGCCCGATTGAGTAACAAGCTTTCTGTTGGTTGTGGGCGTGTTTCAATAAAAAGCCTGGCACCGCAGCTGCTACCTGTTGCGAGTGAATGGCATGTGAACAGACACAGAGCGCGTCTTCGTTTTTTCCTCCTCATTTTTCGGTGCATACACCAGATAATTCAAGTTTAAGCGCTGTGCCGCTGTCTGAAGTAAACTCTGTCAACAGGAATTTTTACATTGGAGGTTTTGGATGCAGGCCGATATAATTCGATATTTGTTTTTTTGCTGTTATCGGACCGATATCCAATATCAGTATCTGATCGGGACACCCCTTTTAAGTAAGGCTGATCCATCTGCTGCGCAAGGTCAATTTATGAATCACGTTTGGGAGCTGAGCAGATTGATAAATAAGGGCCAGTGTTTTTTTTTTTTAATTGAGAAGTCAATCAGTCCTGACACAGAGATTAAACAAACACATTCTGTCAGAGGAGTTAATTTTACCTTTGTGGAAAATGCAGACAAGCGTCTTCTCAGTGATGATCTGAGTGAGCTGGTTCTACTGGGAGTCACTGACACAGCAGCTTCAGATCTGACCTCTGATACCTGCAACAAAGAAAGTGCTCGTTTGAAGTCTTAGCTCGACAGCAGGACTGTTCTTCGTTTTGTCTGGTGTGTGTCCTGACCTCCACATCAGACGGGACATACGAGTAACTGTGATGCACAGTCTCTGCCACGCTCCTGTTGTCGTCGCTGTCATAATCGCTCCCTGCGCTGTCAGCCA
This sequence comes from Scarus forsteni, assembly GCA_036419115.1. Taxonomy (NCBI): domain Eukaryota; kingdom Metazoa; phylum Chordata; class Actinopteri; order Labriformes; family Labridae; genus Scarus; species Scarus forsteni. The sequence goes on along the minus strand of JAZDUH010000245.1, from coordinate 7,120,428 downwards.
TCTCCACTGGCAGGGACACGCCACTGTCCAGGTACTTATCAGCCCAGGAGGCCACGTGAGAGTACAGCTCCTTGCTTGAGTCCAGCTCTGAGCTGCACAGAGAGCAGGCATACGCCAGCTTTAGCAGTGAAAATTTAATTTGCTGAGATTGATCTGCAGACACACACAGGAGTGTTAAGAACTTGATGTACCTGCCGTGGTTGAGTGTGCTCTGTTGGAGAGGTTTTATCTTGCGGGCAGGGGTTTCATTTTGGGGAGAGAGCTGTAGAGCAGATTGAAAGTGTCAGAGAGGAAACTTAACACCTGAGCAAGTAAAAAACAATTTGCTGTCAGCTTTTATCTGATGTAAACCAGAGAGTGCAAGAACATTTGTCTTCAGCAAAAAGGGACATACCCTCCTTTTAGCTGCAACTGCCTCACTGGCCAAAGCTGAGCGCAGCCCGTCATTACTGTCATACAGGTTCTTGTTCATTTCCCTGTTGATGTGTTTAAGGAAATACAAGACAGGGTCAGGTGGGTGCAATGACATTTCAGTAAACACGAAAGTATGACCTGGGATGAACTTTGCAGACCTGCAAATGGAGTGTTCGCAAACATTTACAACAAAAGCACACAACGTATTCAAGACGATATTTAGTTAGTTAGTTACCATTGGTTATTGTGTCTGTGCAAGTCTGTAAACCTGCTAAGCAAAAAAATACTTCATGAATCTGTTCCTTTTAATATTCTAGGATTTAGGGCTGGGTATTTCCAGCAACTTCACGATACGATATGTATCCTGATACACGTAAATTGTGAACATTGACTATGCTTTCAGCAAAATTCTTGACGAGTTAAGTTTTTTCCTATAAGAAGAAAAAGAGCAAGGATGAGTTTTAAGTGGTTCTACAACTTGAGAGACATAAATTCAGATCCTCAAAGATGGTAGACCTAAGTTCAAATTTAGAACATATGCTTCATTATGTAGCTCGTCTTCTACCTTGAACTGTGCCACTGTTAACATTAGCCAAAGTGTATTTACAGCAACTGTCAAAATATTAAGGCCGTATTGATTCTGTAGAATCTGTATCGATACACGTATCCCAAAGGAGTGCGATACAATATTTTGCCATATCGATATTTTGAGCACAGGCCTACTAGGATTCTTTACAGGATGTTTTACTCAAGAAGCACATACAGACAATCCCAGTGTTGGGAAAAGTTTGAGATGCTTTTCTCAAAAGCACATTTATGCACCAACACTGGAGTATTAAAGCCTTAAACCTCTGGACGACGAGGAATGAAAATCGAAACTCAGTACTGACATTAATTACCTTCTGAACTGGATCAAAGCACAGGGCTTCTTTAATTTACTATTTTTTTCATTTAACCTTTATTTAACCAGGAAGGTCCCATTGAGATTAAGAACCTCTTTTTCAAGGGAGTCCTGGCCAAGAGAAGCAAAGTTACACAGTAAAATTACGGAAATTTACAATCAACAATTAATATTACAAAAAACAGTTACATTTGAGGAGGCTGTCTCAAGTGCTCTCAGTCTGGATTTAAATGCATTTAAAGAAACAAGCTCAGTTAATTTCCAGCCTTTTTGCAACATGTTCCATGCAGAAGGAGCAGAGTATACAAATGCCCTTTTTCCCAGTTCTGTGCGGGCAAATGGAACTGAAAGCAACAAGTGATCGTTTGAACGTAAACCATAGGAATCAACACTTCTCCAAGTGATCAAATTACAAATGTAGGAAGGCACTAATCCAAGCATGGCCTTGTAGATTAAAGTGTACCAATGTCCCAGCCTCCTGGTGGACAAAGAAGGCCATCCCACTCGAGAATACAGTTCACAATGATGGGTCAAAGGTCTACAGTTGGTAATGAACCTCAGAGAGGCCTGATACACAGTGTCGATCTTTCGAAGACATTGATCTGAGGCAGTCATATACAAAAAATCTCGGTAATCTAAAATTGATAAAAATGTTGTTATTTATCAAAATTAAGAGCCAGCTGGACTCTCTCTGCATTGCACACATGCAGTCCCAAAATCATCAGTTGGGTATGCAATTCCATTCCCTGTCTTTCCCTTTCTAAACACAAACTTTTGCTATACAGGTGGAGAAACAGACATGTCGTGTTTGGTATTGATGAGTGTTTGATTCAAAGACTCTTGTTAATGTTGCATTATGAGCCAAATGAAGTTTCTTACTCAGTGTTGAAAGTAAAACATTCAATAAAGGATACATATGACGCTCCTGTATCTCTACCTTGTTAAAAAAGTAAAGAAGCTCTGCTAAGTGAGTAGACTGAATGAATAAGATGATCCCTCCCAACAACTTGTTGATCTCTCTCTTAGCATGTTGGTCACCAAGCTCAATCAAACAACAGAAGAAAATAGTAACAGGAAAACAGTGGTGCCCCAGATCCCTCTGTAGTTAGGACTCTACAATGAGATTTTATGTCTTTAAGCTCATTCAGCACTGGTGCTTACTTGTGTTGCACTCATTTAGGACACAGTAGCCTTTTCACATATGCAATAATGTCAGGAGTAGTCTGCCTGGGCAATTCCCTGACTCGGCCCACAGGTCACGATATCAAATATATGCAGCTGAAGTCATTTTCATAATACAGCAGCAGAGCAGGGCTTTACGCTATAACCACAATTTTTGGTTACTTCAGTGTTCCCTATCAAAAGTGTACCAACGGCATTGATAAAAGCATGGAGAGGCGCATAGTAGTATGCAGAAGTGAATAAAAAAAAAGCTGCAATAATGCACGATAATTACATCTGAGAAAGAATGCTGCAGAGTTTTAGCTCTGTATTGAACAGCAGCGGGAGATGGCTCTTTGGATACGCAATAGGCCAAGTGGAGACCACTTTAGAGCAGATGTTCCATAAAAATTTGATGATGTGCAGTGAAAACAACAACTTCAAATGTCCAGATGACAATTTGGGTTTTTGTTCCTCTCTTTACAATCACATAAACATTTTTCTGCAACAGTGGTTGTTTTGAACTCCTCCTGTCATGTCTTCCTCCTCAGGTTTTTTTGACAGGTTGCACATGTCAGCCCTCCCTACTCGCCCAAGTGAATTACTAAGGCTTTTTGCTGCTGCATTCACACTTCCACTCACTTGGAGTTTATACCCATAAAATACAAGTTTGTATTCACAAATAGGGCTTACCTGCATAAAGTTTGGATAATATCAGGGTTTTTTTGTTAGTATGAATAGGTTTAAGTGTGTGTTTGCAACACAGGCACTGGGTTTGAACTAGGGCTTGAACAATTAATTGCAAATTAGATTAAATTGCATTATGGCTTGTTGCAATTTTCAAATCCTATAAGGTTCAATATTTTTAGCCCAAAATGTTTTGAACATTTTGGCATTGTGATGTAGTTTTTTTGCAATTTCATGCCTATTTTTTACCTCCATTCATACACTTTTTTCCCACTTTTGGACCATTTTTACCTTTTTCTAACCCCGTGTTTACAACTTAATGGCTATTTTGCCCCCATTCATCTTTTTTTAACATGGCTTTTGAAATTTAATTTCAAATTTTGTTCCCAATTCTGCTGCAATAATCAATTTTCCATTTTTTTTTGCAATTTCATACCTATTTTGCACCTATTTATTAACCTTTTTCCGCTTTCATACCATTCTTACCCAGTTTTTACAATTTTGTACCTATTTTGCTTCTGTTCTTCACTTCTCCATTTTTTCTCAAATCTTTTATCCTTAGATTGATTTAATGTCATATTGGTTTACTATAAAAAGATCTACTGCTTATGGAACATCAAAACAATTGCAGAGTAAATCGCAATATTGGGTGAAAAAATCGCAATTAGATTATCTTCTCAAATTGTTCAGCCCTAGTTTGAACTGCTTATGTAATAATGGTAGGATGTCACAGTGGTTGGTCTATTGTGAGGGGTAAACAGCCACTTCAAGCAGCTACCAGCTTTGTTCACAGGGGGAGACAGGTCCCAATGCCACAGACTTTGTTGTCTTACGTTTAAAAGTACAAAACATGTAAAACACACTTAAGGGTACATAAAATGCAAAAAGGAAAGAAGGCATGTCATGACCTCTTTAACAGTCACGAGTAGGACATAAACATGCAAATTAACCTTTGTTAAAAGCTGTAGACATTAAATGGATCTAAGTTGCAGAGAAACGTCACCACTTGCAGCTTAAACTGAGGTCTGCAGGTTATTCATTACCTGTTTTAACATAAAAAGAAATCTGTTGCTAACACAGGCTTTAAATCTACCTTGAATGAGCGTGCCTCACTAAATCACAACCTCAAGGCTCACATCAAACAGAAGCAAAAAAACAAAAAACATCAGACTCACTGAAGGATCTGAATCTGACTGGCATAGGTTTGGTATTCCACGACCATTCTCCTCAACTCTTCTTTCTCTCTGTGATAAACAGAAAACATCAAAGTTGCATTTCATGATTAAGGCTGGATCATATGTGGTGGTACAAGACGTGAGCTGAGCTTTAAGAGGCTCTCTAACCTTTCATGTTGAGCTTTCTGGTCTGCGTACATGTTCTTCAATTTGTCCAGGTCTGAATGCAGGATGGCGATGTCTGTCTGAGCCTGCACCAGAGACACCCGCAGCTGCTCATTTTCCTGAGTGGAGAAGCAGTAAATTAAGGAGACAATTCTATACAACATGTACAAAAGTGTTTAATTACAGCATGCAGTCCTTACCTGAGAGAGTTCACTGATATGACTGTTCAGTCTGACCATCTCCTCCCTCGACTGGTCGACATTTGAGTCCTCTCGGCTCTTAAGTAAAAACATTATCAAGACAATTTTCTTTCAGGTTGATCAGCCAAATATTGACACAGAAAGACACTTGGCATTTCCAGACCATTGTTACCTCTTCAGACTTGAAAATCAAGATGTGTCACTTTGGATATCTGATCCTGACACCCTCTCGACCTTTAAGGCTAGACTTAAAACACGTCTTTTTGATACAGCTTTCAGTTAGGGCTGGGTCAGGCCTGGACCAGCTCAGAGTTAAGTTGCAATAGGCTTGGACAAGTGAAGGATTTGATACACTGAGCTCCTCCCTCTCTATCTCTCTAACACTCTATAAGTCCTCTCTCTATATCTCTCTGCCCTTTTTTGTTTGCTTGTACTCATCTCTGTTTTTTGTCTTGGAGGCAGCCTGGGATTGTTGGTTTGGACAGCCTGCTGCTGTGGACCATCAAAGCTTCAATAACTACAATTACTGATATTTGGTATTTCCTGTTGCCCCAATGCATTATCATCAAAGTTCATGAAGGGATCAACAAAATTAAATACACGGTAGTTCCTGCAAACAGCACACATATATTAGTATGACCCTGAGAAGCAATCATGAATGACCTGCTGCTGTGGACTTGCCTGACACAAGTGCTTTATCCAACATCAATCACTAACAGAAATGACATCATTTAACATAAATTAGTACTTTTAAACTAGTTTAAGAATACATAAGATGAGGAACATAAAAACAATCGCAGAGTAAATCGCAATTGCAATATTGGGGAAAAATATCACAATTACATTATTTTCTCCAACTGTTCAGCCCTATTTATAATTATATTAGATGTTCACCTTATTAAAAAGACCTCTCTAACCATTGCTTATTATTAATCATACCTCCATAATAAATACCTTTACAACCACATAGACATGAGAACCTTCTTGAAGACAAGAGACTAACTTCAGATCAATCTAAAGCCAGCAGAGACAAATATTATGGGGACAGATTTATGGTCTGGGCGTCCATGAGTTTGTTGCACGATCATAAAATCGTATTTTAGTCCCTTTGTCTCTGCCTGGATGGACACATCTCTGTATGTGTGTATCAATACGTGTGTGTGTGTTTGTGTGTGAGTGGATGCATATATGTGGATAAAATGAAGAGTAGCCTGCTATATTGTAAGGTGCCTTAAGATAACACCTGCTAAGAATTGGTACTATACAAATAAATATTGACTGATTGATACTAGAAGTCTTAGAATTAAATCAACAATATCTAATTTACAATCTTAGAATAGAAGCTTAAAAGTTAAAGAGCACAAAAACTTTCTGCATGCATAAGTGCTCCTGGTGCCTGCTTTAGCACCATGTCCTAAAATAAATGCTAGATTGAATATGGATATCACACAGATATCTAAATGGATATACAATCATTTCTTCAGTTTTCACCTCATTTAAACAGAAGTTGTTTCTAGGAAATTGAAATACCTTCATGAGCTGCATTTTGAAAGAGCTGCAGTCTGATCCTGACATGTTTCTAAATTTCTGATACACTTGAAAAACAAGAAATAAGCTCCTCAGACATCCTTCAGAGCTGACCCAAGGACATGTGAGAAATCTTAAATTCTCTTGGTCTGTTTTTCAGGTGCAGTGAGTGCCAACAGAGGATCTACCAGACCTGCATGTTTATGAGCTGTTGTGGCTTCTTCAGGTGCTGCAGTATTTTAGGGTCTTTTTATGGCACATGAAGACATTAGGCCACTTTCAAACAAATCCGTCCACCTTTAAAGAACAAAAACGCTCATGGTGTCTGAGAAAACCTACCTTTAACAGCTTTTCCACGGCTGCTTGCAAGTCTGTAACCTCGTTCAGGTGTTTCCTCTGCATGTTTGCCAGAATTGTCTCCATTTTCTTACGCTCCTGCACACATGAAACCAGAGCAGTGAGGAGGTGCGGACCAGCTCAGGCCTTGAGAGCTGCTTTTATCTGACTTTACAGAGGCTCTTTGTTAAGGGACAGGGAGCCTGCTGCTGGCTGTGGCGCTGCAAATATGCAGGTAGCTCACAGAAACCAATGAGGAGTGTAGACATTTTTACTTTACAGTGAAATACAGGACAATCTCCTACATTCTGTTCGTGATCTGCTTTTTTGATTTGCAATAAATGATAGTAAGCTTTGATACAAAACCTGAATTATCTTTTACTTGAATTATAAATAAGACAAATCATCCAGCTTTAATACTTACCTCTTTTCTAACCCTCTCCTCTGTCCGAACAAGCTGCTGCTGTATGTCCTCCTCCAGCTCCGTCAGCTGACTGTTGTTCATCTCCTCAGCTCTGTCCAAACACGGATTGACATTTAAGGCTTTGAAAAGCACAGCATGCTCTAAAATGTACTACAATAGCTCTCCAAGGGGGTGGAAATCTATCAACCTGCCCTTCCTCCAATGCTACCTGACTGATTTGTCTTCAATAGACTGCACTTGTGCCTGTTTTTGTTAGGCAACACATTGCAAAACCTGAGTGGAGGGAGGGGAAAGAAACAGACTTAGGGAAGCCTCACAGAACTCCACAGGTGTTTATAACAGTGATGTCTCTCAGTGCCACTTCACATGCTGTAAACATGGTTAAGTATCACTTTATGTTCCCTTTTCAAATGTTGATGGTGACAATATGATCAACAGATGAAAATGTACAGCTTGTAAAAGCGTTATAAGAGTGAGACAGGCATGCTATTTATGCGTTCTTACTTCCTTGAATGAGGAATGTCACCTTCCTCATTCTGATTTGTCACTGAATCAGATAAGGAAACAAAAAGGAAAAACTCAGTAGTCTTTATCTTGTGTAATGATGAAATTCAATAATGAAGTTAATATTATATTGAGGGCCACATCAGTTAAAAATAAGTTAGTCAGTTAGTTAGTGTTTTATCTATTTCAGTCATACATCTGAAATAAAACATTTTCATACAAGCATATACGTATATAATTGAATGAGAAGGAACAGAAGGAAGAACAATCTTATATTATCTGCCCCTTTAGACACTTGAAAATATCTCAAAAACAACAAAACAACAACATCACAATAATCAACATAATTTGTAACAACAATAATAATAAAATACAACACTGCAGAGGCCTCTATCAAGAAGCAGGATTAATGTCTTAGCGAGATAACTTCAGGGTTAACTCTTGATTATCAATAGCACGAAGCCGGTTCATTTCTTATCGGAGTAGATCACCATGGTGACTTATTCTGAACAGCTAACCTGCTCCAGAGAAGGATAAGTTGGAGGTTGAATCTGATCCTGTATGATGACCCTCGCACTAGTCAATCAGCTTCTCCAAATCAATGGCCCGCCCTCTTCTCCTGAACCCGGTAGAAGGAGACGCACAACTCTTTAGACGAGCATGAAGATGAGAAGGAGTGTCATAATACCGATTTGACCCACTACTGTAGATCAATCTGATGACGTGATATGAGACATACCGGTTCTCACGGCACGGAATCATCTACCTGGGTGATATATTGGAGCTGTTCATTCCCCTGTGACCTGCAGGAGCGGTGCACGAACTGTCCCGCTGTCATTTTGCATCTCCCTGCAATATAAACTTGACTTCTATTGCACCTTTCATACATTCAAATGCACCATAAAGTGCTTGACAAATAAAAGGGATGTAATTCTAATGTGAAACAGCACATTACTCCATCATGTCCATCATGTCCTTCCTGCTCTTTATTCATGGGTTTGAGGGATTTTTTTTCTTGCTGATTTTTAAATTGTTAATTTGGGTCAGACTTCAGATCGGTGTGTTTTTATGATTTAATTGAGGCGACGACTTAAATCTTAAATGTAGCTGATATGACATGAAACAGACCAACCTCCCAGACGCAGTTATGCTTTTGTATTTATTTTTTATCTGCTCCCACGACCTCCTCACGACAGAGGGATTACATCTGAGGGAGTGGGATGATAATTGTCAGACATGCAACACATTTTCACAGTATAATGCTTCATGAGATTCATTAGTGTCAGATTTAGCCAATGATGAGTAATTTGTGCATTTTCCCATCCACCACGCATTTTGTCTATGATTGACAGCTGCTACAGTGTTTCCTTTCTCCATTATCCTGGCTTTTTCATCCTCATATTGTAACATTATCAGACGCTGCTCTTCACATGTAAAATATAAAGCTCTGTCAATGCATTACAGGCCGGTGCTTCTCAGCGTGTTTTCCGCTCATGATCACGATTGGTCAGCTGCCTCTGAGCCCTCCCCTTATACGTGCACGTTCACGGCTCTTGATGGGACAATCCTGGGTTGAGTTACCGTGTTGCTAACTTGCGTTGTGCTATCGGTTATCCTGATTGCCATTGTTGCGGTTACTCAATCCTGGATAGACGTGAGTTACCGGGGATAAGTTGACCGCGCTTCGTGATATAGGCCTCTGGTCTCAAACTCTTCTGATTCTCAATGACAACAACGAGAAACAACAACAACAAGCAACAACCACCAAAATATTACTAATAATTATAATGTTTGAGAGATTTCATCAATTACAAAAATGGTAATGGTACTTTCTTAACATCCTGTCCTTTAATGTTCTTTCAAATGTAAATTTTGATATGGATTGTTTAATGTCTTTGGCTAGATTATTCCATAAATTAACCCCTTGAACAGAAACACAACAACCCATCTTTTTTGTCCTAATTTTTTTTTTTTTAAATCTCTATTCCTCTTAAATTATAATTACTTTCTCTTTTTTCCAATCTTTTCTGAAGATTAATGGGTAACCATTTTTTATGTGCTTTAAACATAAATTGCAAGATACAATAATCTACTAAATCATAAAATTTCAAAACTTTTAACTAAAGAAATAATGAGTTGGTTAGATCTCTATATTGTTTTCTAGTAATTAATTGAATGACTCTTTTTTGAAAAATAAAAATAGACTTCATATGTTTTGAAGGCATTTCCCCAAACTTCAACACAGTAGGTCTGATATGGAACAATCATAGAATTGTATAAAATATACAATGCTTTATCATCCAATGAATCCTTTATCTCATGTAGCATCGCAATTACTTTGGATATTTTTACCTTTGTATAATTTATATGTGATTTCCAACTCAAATTCTCACCCAACAAAACACCTAGAAACTTAAGTTTCCTTCACTCTCTTAAGCTCCGTACCATCTATACAAATTGAAGCCTCAGTGTATTTACCTCTTTTACTAAATATCATACAATTTGTTTTTTCTGGATTAAGTGACAGTTTGTTTACATCAATAAAGTCACACACAGTGTGAAAGACAGCAAACTGGAGTAAACTATAGTGTTAATGGGGGAAAATACTGCAAGACTTAACATATTCTTTCAGCAACAGTACCAGCAATCAGTGCTGAGTTAATACAATTATCACTATGATCAAACTTAAATGATCAGTTTGGGAACTGAACAAAAATTTGGACTAAGTATGTTGACATCTCACCTGGCACGCCAGATAGACTGCTCAACATATCTTCAGAATAGATTTTACTAGTCCATCTGGACAACGGCTCATAGGAAGTGAAGGGAATGGCAAGATCTCTCTTGAGCATATCAGCAAGTGATTGGACAACTTTGTCAATCACAGGGCTTATAATGATACAGGGTAAAGCACAAAATGTGAGCCACTTCGTAGAAAAAACTCACAGTGAAAAAATCCTATTCACCAAGAAATATGTTCAGTGTCGTTCTTCGTTTTGCATTTAATAAAGAAATGCAGTCTAGATTGGACAAAAAATGCTTCTGAAGCTGTTCGCAACTATACTAATCTCTACACTATACTAATACTACTATTCTTAATCTATACTAAGGACGCTGATTGGTCTGTGCTGCCTTGGGCTGAGCAGAGTCGTTGTACATTTGAGCTTGGCAAGATAGATCTGTGTGGTTACAGACATGATTACAGCTACACTGCAAGGCTGCCAGGCAAAAGCCCAAAGGAGGTGTTTAAAGAGAGCACAGCTTTTCAAAACAACAAAGGGTGATTGGATGATTATTCTCTCAAACACATTCATTACTGCCCAATCAGATGATCTAGTAGGCAGGTGCTGCAGCTGAGGACTAAAGTATATAATGCAAGCCAGTTTATAATAAACTTTCACCAAAACCTGTTTGAAGAGAAGGAACAGAAATTTGAAACTGTTTTTTAACTTTTTATTTAGGTAACAGATGATGTCTGGTTCTGCTGCTAAAGCTGGCCGCACCCATAATCCATAATAATCTCTCCTAAACCAGCCATTCTACAGGCTAGAGGTCGCTCTCAGCTGCCATCTCTGTCTCCTCAAAGGATGCTGATTGGTCAGTGCCTCAGCAGACCGAGCTCAAACTTTCAGCTTTAAGCTTAGCAACAGGGACCCACTTGATAACAAATGTTTAAACAGCAAAAAGTAGTATTCACTACTTTTAAGGTTTTGAATTACACTAATATACGAAAAGCTTACACTGGTGCCTAGATGTCCTCAGAACATTTTTTAAAGTTTCATGCCAACAAAATAACTCGGATATTTGATTTTAGCATTACCCATAAGCTCCTTTATCTTATTTCTTCTGTTTGTGTGATGTTTTGGTTTCATTGAGTTTAGAACAAACAGGTATTTAACCCTAGAATTGTTGGGACCTATATAATTAGAAATAATATTCTGAGAAAACGAGTCTGTGCTTTGACATCATTATCAAAGAGAAATAACAAGACAGTCATGTAGGGGTTCAACATATCTAACATATATGCTGTTAAATAGAGCTGATAATTTTATCACCTTCTCTAAACTGACAGTTTTTGTGTCTGCAGCTTTAAATTCTCATGTAGGATGTGGCTCCAGCTTTGAAGTATTGCACTCTAATGTTTACTGTGGGTGCACATACATGTCTAGACGTGTTCCTTGAAATAGAGCTGGTTGTGGGCTGAACTTGCTTTTAGTTAAGGGACTGTGTCTTGTAGGGCTGGACAATTAATCGGATTTTGATCATGATTTCAATTTTGCCATCTGACAATCACAAAAACATTATAATCGAAGAAAAATGATTAATGTGCCACACAGTGTGGAGTGCCGTGTATGCAAGTTCCTGCGCTTCATAGCACTTCTGTGTTCCACGTACAGTCACAGTGAATGTGTGTGACTTATGTGGATCGATAATACTGTATGTGCCGCTCGCTGGTTCTTTAAAGTTGTGTTTAAATCAATACTGCAGTTTTTAAATAAATGAATAATTGTGTCTATTAATTGTGATTTCAATATCACTTAAAATAATTGGGATTCTTATTTTTACCATAATCGTCCAGCCCTAGTGTCTTGTCTGGGAGAGTTAACATCTCCCCTAATGACATCACCAGGAGACTCTTTAAAAATAGACCATACACAGACTTTATGAAAGGTGGAGCAAGCACAAAGGAAGAGGGATTCTTCTCATTTTGGGTGCAGGGGGATCTTTTTTAAACGTATTTTTGGGGCATTTTATGCTTTTATTGATAGAAGAGAGACAGTGGATAGGCCTGTGAAAGGGGGTGAGAGAGCAGGGGAAGACCCTCTGTAAACTGGCCACAGGTTGGATTTGAACCCGGGCTGGCAGAAGCATGTACATGGGACGTGCCTGGTTGCTAACCACTCTGCCAAACTAGCACCCTGTGGGGGGATCTTTTGCTCAAAAATCACTTTTACTCTAGGACTAACAAATAAACAGTGCTGTTTAAGTTTATAGATGCGAGCCTTTCAGTATTATTTTACAGATAGCCTAATAGTTTGCACCCTTTTGGGAAGAAAAAACTAGAAATAATGTCAGAAAATGAAGATAAACTGATGAGACTTTAAAGTACTTGAGACAAAATCACAGAGGAATCAAAACTTCCAAGATAAGTCATTTTTCTGATAATTATTCTAATAAAATGTCAAGAAAATCATGGCCACACATAGCAATTTAACCAAATTCTGTTATGGTGACTATTATCCCTGTCCTCCTGTGTTGAAGTTGTGCAAAAAGCATTACAGCTGAAAAGTTAGTGTTTTTGCTCCAGCTTTGTAACTTCAAACTTTGTGTCCTGACACGGCTCATTCTTTATTTTATTAGAAACAGCAGTCCAGTCATGTTAAGGCATCCAAGAACTTGACTGTTTCTTCTTCCTCCTCTTGAATTTACGCACTCACTGACATAAGACAGAGCAAGAACAACAAAGACTAATAAAGCATATTTTATACCCTTAATATCCTCAGAAAGAACACTGTGCTCCGATCCTTCCTGAGCAGGGCCTCGATGTTGTGAGTCTGATTCCATTTTTTTATTGATTTGAGTTAAATTGTAATGTATGAGTCCACCCGTTTCATTTCCTCTCCCTGGATGAAAACCAGGACAGGGAGCCTGCTGTTCCTCTTCACCACAAACTCATTGGTTCTGCTAAAATTGGGCTCCAGGTGATTATCATCAGACCATGTGACGCTGCACACTGTCAGTCCTCTGTGCTCCTCTGTCTAAAATAGTTTATTAGTGTAAACGGCATTGGTCTTTCCAGATACTGCACTCCAACAGATTTTTTGTCAATTAAAAACTTAATTAAAAAAAAATATATATATATATGTGGTATACTTAAAAGCGTCATACATAATTTAAAAAGTTTATGAAACAGTTATGAACTTTTACTTAATGTTTAAATGTGGGTTTTATTAATGTTTTAATGAATTGTGGATCATAAAACGAGACCCATTCTGGGAGTGGTGCTGCTTGCTGATTTCTTATGTTCAGTAATTAAACAAAATTGAGGTAAATATATTTTAGATTTTAAGCATAACTTCCATACATTATAAGATACAGTGGGCCCAGCCGAGTAGCCTCCGGTCTGGGGCCACCTGGTAGAACCAGGGGCACCAGAGAAAACTCGGAAAAAAAAAATTTCATGAAAACTGAAAATGTTTTTAATTGTACCATGAGGTTTTGGTTCAGTAATGTATTCTAAAATTTATTAAGTTTGCAGTGGAGAAAAGATACTTTACAAAAACTGTTTGGCAGTATTAATATAAGAAGTTGTAGCGGTTTTAGTCGGTAACTACAATTAATCACCATTAATAAACACAGATGCTGCATTCAGTTCACAAATAAAGTACAGTGTTTAAAACTCATTGGAAAGCTGTTGTCAGGGGTTGAGCTTATACTTGAAGGCAGCTCTTAAACATCCAAGTCACACCAGGGCAAAACATGGTTTCCATACATCATACTAAACAAAAACAAACTTAAGTTCCACAACAACTTGAACTAGTTAAATAGGAATCCAACAAATAACAAAACCAAGTTTAAAGTTACCTTCATAAGTACTGCAACCATGCAGCTTCTCTGCATCATTTTCAGGAGAAAGAGGCAATGTAATGAGCCTGGTTTAAATGTGCCAAAAAACAACCCTTTACGTTTTCTTGGAAAGTTATGTCCTTCCTATTTACCAACTATGATGTTTTTCTCATGGACATAAAATATATTGCATGGATGTGTGAGACAGTCCATCTAGTGTGTCAGGTTATGACAGACACACCTCTGCTTTATATCAGTCCTTTATTTGTATATTTTATACCTGTTGTCTTCAGTTCATTCAGTTCGATTCGACTTTCTTACATTTCAAACCACTTCTATTTGTTCTTCATTCTCCTGTGCATGGGTTTAATTTGTACTTGTTGATTAAAAATAAGAGCATTTAAATTGATAAATAATAATTTGCTTGGTTTATAGTGGCCACACTTATAGTTCTTATCTAATGTCCTTTCCTTGTACCTCACAAAAGATAATACACAAAACTAAAAGTGAAAAAAATCAATTACATAATGGGTTTTCATTAAAAACACATCCTTAGTTTTATTTTATACTCATTGCTTAAGACAACTGTTGGAAAGGTCACACATCATCCTACTTATACTTTTAACAGTTTTTATGTAAAAATGTGTCCATGGCTTGTCTACTTTTTGAGAGGGTTTGGGTCAGAAGCTTAGACTAAGACAGAGGCACATTCGGACATATTAGATATCTGAAAGGATTTTAAGTCAAGAAACTTAAAACATGTATTGGGGACTCTGTAGTATGCTGACGAGTATCTAAAATTTTACTTTAGCCAGAGCTTTCACTCTAACATTTGCCTGTATAACCCCTGTAGTGTAGATTAAAAGAAAACTTTCCAAAATACATTGATTTATTGATCCGTGTTCGGTGAATAGTAAGCCAATGGATGTGGCAAAAAAAGGGAAAACCACAAAATATATATTTACGTATATCTAAAATCACGGGACTGCTCATGACACATCAACAAAGAAATTTAAAGTCTCTGTATGTTTTAAATCTATGTTGCTTTAACACCTGTCACATTAACATGCAGGAACCTGGACAGAACTTACTGTATACTGCTTTGTGCTTTTAAAAAAATAACAGAGATACAAAGTTAGTGATTTATTCTCAATGAAATAAACTCCTTCAATATTTCAGGACATGTTTCTATACAATGCCAACACATAGAGACACAAGTAGAATTAGACTAATATTTGGGAATGCTGTGCTTTCTGTGTCTGCTGAATTTTTGATGAAATCTTAGTATGTGTCAAAAAAAATCACACCTGAGTCCGTGGCTGTTTTGTCCTGTCAGTTTTTTTACAGCCAGTAGAGGGCAACAAAATCTTCAGCTTAGGCATACAAATACTCTGTAATACCCACTTCTATAAATGATGTTTTATTATTCTCATATTCAGTTAATGCATACTTTAACACACATGTAGACCACATAAGTCCAGAGGATGTCCAAATCTTTGTTTTGTGCCTGACTGGTTGAACAATCGCCATTAAATAAAAGCTTGAAATAAGGGACACAGTACATCAACAAAATAACATCTGTATCAGCAGGGATGAGATTAGAAAGTTAGTCGGTGAATCTGCAAGTGTGATCATTTCTGCCATTATATATTTTTTTTCTTGTTTCATCCTTATTTCCTCAACATTGAAGACACCTGAATGTTGAAACATCTGTTGATTGCACTTGAGAAGAAAAATTATTTGTCGAGACCATCATGAGAAACCACCCTGCAAACCAGTTGTTTATTAAGAATATAGATTCTATTTTAAAAGATTCCTCCTAAGAGAGAGCAGATTCTTAATTTGTGCTCCACAGAGCTCATTCTGTCATCAGGTTAGTACAGTTCTGTTTGTAAAGCTTAATTTACACAACTACAGTCAAGGGCAGAGTTTAGTACAGATGCCACTTTGTTGTATTTATGATAAAAAGGGTTCGTATTATGAAGTGGCTGCTTGGTAGGAAATATAAGGATTATATATTGTATCAGGAAACTCCCCAAAAATGTGCTTCTGAACGTACAATTATTCACCTCTAAATCACAGGTCAGGTGGTCTCATCTTTTATCAGAGGAGGAGCTGAGGTTTATATTTACCGCTTTAAGCTCGTCTCCAGCTGTTCACACTCCAGCCTGCTGTCCAGACTTTGACTGATCAGAGAGTGGATGATTTCCTCGTACTGCTGCAGCACCGTCATGTTTGCAGAGGTGTGAATGGCCTGGTAAAGCTCAGCCAGCTGCTCCTTGAGACTGGGACAAGAGAACAAATAGTTACTACAAGCCATAAATGGGTCAGGGGTCATACTCCACTGTAAGTCTATTTCTGTGGTGTCACAGACTGGAAGGTCAGTGCCAAAGGTCTTAATTCATAGATGGTAAAAAAGAAGGATTCCTGGAAACCTCTAAAAGGAGCTTTAAACACAATCCAACATTATTTCTTCCCTCGGCACGTGTGAATTACACATCACCAAGACATCTTATGCTAGCAGTGGAGATACTTAATGCCAAAGAATGAAGTGTTTTATTATTTAGAAACAACTACAAGCAGTCTCCTGAGGTGTGTTTTGTCTTAACCTGGCATTAAATACTGAGACAGTAACAACCTTTTGTTAGGCAAATAATGTGGTTGTGTGTTTTAGAGCCATCATTAGTGTCACATGTTTGGCTCAGTCACGGGTAAGTGGGTACATCTTATTCATCAACTGACAGACTCAAATCTTCAGTGTGAAACCTGCTCAAACATTTCAAAAGGCTTTACCATGGTCTCAAATCCCCAATGCTACCCACACATACACACGCATAAGATAACCTGATGATACAGATCTCTAACTTTCTCCTCTACGACAGCTTGAGACTATATTTGGCCTTTAACTCAGATCTAATACTGTGGTGAACCCAATGTTAACTCTTATTCACATTAATAGAAAGAGAGTAGTATTTTTTTAGTTCAAGCTTCTTGGGGTCAATTTATGACTGCAGTCTAATAGATGTTTTATTTATAGTAGTCACCTTCTCCATCTCAGTTAACCACACTTAGTCAGAAGCCTTTTAGTGCATCTGAGGTATTAAAGAAATCCAGTAATGGAGTCTCCTTTCATGGTGGTGAAAAAAGATGGCAGTATGTCATGAACTTTGCAGTTATTCAAGAAGATGCAGAATGATTTACTGTTAAAATGTGAATCACTGTGTCTTTTCAAATCTTTAACTTCCTAATAAGACCTAAAATGTAGCATAATCAAGCTTTATTTAAATAAGAAAAATAACTGTATGCTACATACAAGCCACTTTTACTCCTCAGACCCTTCTATTTGGCTTGTTAAATATCATTCGTCACACACAGTCATATGATACAAGGGCCCAAGGATGACACAGGACAGTTGCCATAAGAATAGACCTTTTCCAATGCAGATAAAAATTGCTTTGCTTTGTACGACCATAAACGAAAAGGTTTATGTGATTTAACTTTTGTTGGGATTACTTTTCTTTGAAAGACTATAAATGATTGTAATAACATCATTACTGTAATGTTTTTCAGGTAATGTAATGTGACTGTAATGGCAGTGTTGGGTGGGGAGAGGTGAACAGACAGAGCTGGTTTATGTGTATGTGTGTGCGTGTGCTGTTACGTTTTTAATTATTGTGTTTATTTAGATTTATTTATTTATTATTATTTTATTTTGTTTTGTTTTTTATTGTTTATGTATATATATACTTTTTCATATGTATATATAATTTTGCTATCTTGTATTACGCTACTCTGCTCTTTATGTTGTTATGAATCTGAGGATCCCCTCGAAAACAAGATAATTTATCTCAAGGGGTTATTCCTCGCAATAAAGAACTGTTAAATAATAATAAAAAGGCAGGTGAAGCCCTGTTCACACATGCAACCCTGATATGGATTCAGCCTGCTCTATTGTAAAGTGCCTTGAGATCACACTTGTTATGACCTGGTGCACAAATAAAGATTGAGTGATTAATTAATATCAGGATAATGTCCAGACAGCCTGCCAGGAATATTCACTGACATGGTCATTCACACTTGTTCCTCTCAGTAGGAAAAGTGGTGGAGGGGGGCGGGGATCAACAACAGGAAGCACACAACATAAAATAGACATGGCTGAAGTCAGTTCTTCTAATATGAGAGCGGACAAACAATTTATATAAAAATGTATGCCCTTATTTCAGTGTAACATGTTAAACAGTGTGTCAGCAGCCCTGACTAAAGAGTTGAGAGGAGTTGTTTTTATCCATCCTGTCAAATCTCCCTTCTCTCCAGATTTTTTTTAAAGGGACTGTGAAGAGTTTCTAAGTAATTACAAAAAAGTCTCACTTTTAGATGCCTGATTGAAATACACACTTTAAGATGAGTTTTATAGCATCAAAATAGGTTATCTATAAATGCTATTCCTTAGCTTCGCGGTCGGGTCGGACAGGGCTGGACTGGCCTGGATACTCAACTTCGGGAACAAGACAATTAAAACTAGAGCAAATTTATATTATTTGGACACATCTTAGAGCACCGGGCTGTAAGTAGCGATATATAGCCGGCTACAAAACTACGATACTAAGTTTTCCAAAAATTGCTTGTTGTTGCGCATCAAAAACTACCGCTACATAACTACAAAGAGATACATTACATCGTCGCTTTGCATCCTGTAAGTTGTTGAAAAAAGAAGTTGTAAAGCAATGCAGAGTTCTCAGGGAGGTCCGAGATGCATGCTTTATTAACATCACAAAAAACACACTTTGGCTTGGGTCATGTCTTATGGTGCGTTCCAGTTGTAGTCAGAAGTAGGAATTTCTGGGTTCAGAGAAGGAAACTGCAACTGGAACGTCCCCCGAAGTCGGAATTTCCAACTGGGAACTCAGTGAAACCTCGCCACTCCCGAGTTGACAATCGAAGATGGATGTCCCCAGTGTGAACAGTTATTTAACTCCTGTAATAATCAATTTATTTGCGCTTCTGACTGGGGTGTGTCGCTCTAGATCAGGATTTTCCAACTTCAACTGGATGCCGATAAGTCGGAGATGATGTCACTCCCAGTTCCGAGGTTACTGGAATGCAGTATTACGACAGTCGCTGCACGTGCTCATGGGTAGCAGAGTCTTAATGTCGCTGGTAATAGATTCTCCTCATAGCACCTTTAACCTACTTCTTCACATACAGATCTCTGGTTCAGTGTCTTTTATTGCTGGATCAGGGGTGAAAATACTACAGTGAATATCGTATTAAAGTTAAAGTAGTTAAAGCAAAGTTTAATTACCTCAGTAATTAAATGTCCAGTCAATGATAAAGTTGCAAGTCTGAATTCAACACAGGTAAAGCTAATCCATGTAAAGTTTACATTAAAAAGCCTGAATCATGCTTTTTTTAGTTTTATGTGACATGTTTAACATGTCTTCACCATGTCATAGAGCACTTCTGTGAACAAGAGAAACTCTGTGACATTAAGAATAGAACCACTGTTTAATGATCAGTTTAAGCCCATTGGCTTGTGGTAGGAAGCCCAGTGCAGGGCAGAGGCAGGAGAATGAGTACAGAGTTGTTGACGTCAGCTCTGAACTGAACAATTACCACACAGCTGACTTGTAAACCAACTGAGCCCACATGGGAAAGGCAGCTAGAGGCATCTCAGACACCGGAGAATAGAGCATTTTCAAAAATACTCTGTTTATAAAAAATAGTTTTTTTGAACATTAGTGGATGTGAGTAGACTCTTCTAGAGCTGCAACTATTAAGTATTTTTGGAATCGAGTACTCTGTCAATTATTTCTTCGAGTACTCGAGTACTCTAACAAAATATACTTCTTTGTTTTTAAACAAATGAATCAATTGTATACAATGCAACATGTTAGGGCTTTTAAAATGAGCAACCAAATGCCGTTTATTCCTCAGAAAAGGGTTTTTATTTTAACAACTTTCAAAGTTTAAACCAGTACTGGCTTAAAACAAAGCCAATGCAATACTGATTTACAAGACAGTAATATAATTCTGCAATTATATTTGTGAAGTGTGTTCTGGAGGGCATTGTGTAGTTTGGATTGAAATCCTTGATCATGTTCTTAAATCTTGTGTCCTCCACCATGGAAAGAGGACGCATGTCTGTGATGAGCATATTTAAAATGCTGTAATAGTAATAGTTGCAGCACTAACGACGTGCTATCATGCTAAGCTCACTCAGTTTGACATCAGACACACTGCACTGTGTTTTCTTTTCGTCCCTTCTCGTAGTGACCACACACTTGGGACACTGCCATTTCTTCTGCGGAATCTCTCCTTTCTGTACCTCTCTTTTCTCTTCCTTCATGATTTCACAAGAAGCGCAGCAGCGGAGGTAGCAGGCGCGTTGTGCCACAGAAATGACCGTCCATGTGTGTCAAACATCGTGCACTGTATAGTAGTCCAGATATATATTTATATGTCTAATTATATATTAAACGAGGCTTCGAGGCACACAATTTAATTCGAGGATATTTTGTAATCGAGTACTCGCGAATATTCGAGGAATCGTTTCAGCTCTAGACTCTTCAAAAATTAACATATAGTCTTGATTTAAGGCAAAGTATGGCCTCTTAAAGGATAAGTTCGGTTTCTGCAGCTTTCACATTGTTTACAAATGAAGTAGAACAATATACTCATCCAGAAGGCTTTCCTGATCCAAACAGTGCTTCGGAGAAATTTAGATCCAAAATCGAGCGGCGGACATCCGTATAATGGTAGCACACAGGGCATGCATAGTGCTGCTCCTAAAACTGCATTAATCGTCCAAAAACTCATTAGTTTCACCAATATGTCATCATGGTCTGCCCGCGCTACTCCTCTGAGACAGTCTGGGGTCGCTCCACCCATGTTTTTGTGACTGTGCTGACCTCTGAACTGGAAACTTTCTTTACAGCTGCCGCGCATGCGCAGTACGGCTCATTGTTTCAGGGGCGACTGCCGGCTACTCAACAACTTTCTTCTTCCAGTTTTGTGCAAAATGGACGAATATCTATTGGATGAAGATGTTGTGGATGAGAATTTTGAATATGATGGGTGTCCTTACAGTTTCGAGCCAGAGTTTACAGATGAGGAGCTCATCGAAAGGAGGAAGCCGTACTGCGCATGCGCGGCAGCCGTGAAGAAAGTTTCCAGTTCAGAGGTCAGCACAGTCACAAAACATGGGTGGAGCGACCCCGGACTGTCTTGGAGGAGAAGCGCGAGCGGATCATGATGAAATATTGGTGAAACTAATGAGTTTTTGGACAATTAATGCAGTTTTAGGAGTGGCGCTAAGCATGCCCTATGTGCTACCATTATACGGATGTCCGCCACTCGATTTTGGATCTAAATATCTCCCGAAGCACTGTTTGGATCAGGAAAGCCTTCTGGGTGAGTATATTGTTCGACTTCATTCTATAAACAATGTGAAAGCTGTAGAATCCAAACTTATCCTTTAAAGTACTGAATACTGAGTAATTCCTTTTAAACAACTGAGGAGGTGGTTTGTAAAGGAAAATGTCTAAAATAACTAGAGAATATAACTCTTTAAATCAAATTACATCATTTTGAATGTCAGCCCCAAAAACTTACTTTAAAATTTTTGATGGCTGCAAAAACCTTTACCAGATGCCAATAAGATTTAACTAAACATAGAAGTGTTTTATGAAACTTAAAAAAAAAAATCACAAACTTGAGTATGATAATGATATGTTCTGATTCTTTAATTAAAAACAAACATCATGAGGAAAACGAAATGATTTTTGAAAAATCTACTTGAGATTTAATATCTTCCCATTGTTTCAAAAAATAATTTATTTTAATGAATTCTGTGTAAAGTTTCCTATTGTCATTAAATTAGAGTCCCTTTTTTAATCTAAAAACTTAATATAAAGTATAAGACACTACACAGCTGTGGGGCAAAAGTATAATTTCTGTTGATAAATGCTGTTGCTTTCAGTGTTGTTTGCTCTTGATTTAAGAAATGTGATTCAGATCTGATAAAGGTCCTTCATTTCAATGGATATGTCCTGTTATTTAACCATGAAAAACACTGTGACCCACCATGACAACCAACCTAAAAATAGTGCTGGTTTTCATCAAATCAACTGCTTTGGATAAACTATCAGTGTGGTTTGTTTCCATGAGAGTGGTTTATTTCCATCTTAAAGCCAGGGTTGGTAATCTGATTTAGATACACCACAACCCCAACCAAGCTCCAGTATCCCTCACATTTTAAGACAGCTGTACAAGAAATCTAATAAAGACACTTTGTTTTTCTTGGTTTGTTTCACTGTTGGCTCTAAACCTGTGACAGCTGCCACCCAGGCTACTGCAGGTGGACGTTCTCACGAGGCTTTTTCTTCTTCTTCAGTTTTACGGCGGTTGGCATCCATCATTTTGGAGCATTACCGCCCCATTCAGGCTAGTGACAGAGTTCAGTTTGGAGAGGCAGAGGAATGTTTTTATTAATAAATCGTCACTTGGGAGATTTACAGGAGAATACTAATACAGGAGGACGTCGGGAAAGAGGGTTAAGTACGTAAAATATGGTAGTTTCATGGCCAAAGTGGGGGACATGACAGCTATGAGGAGAATGGCAGAGGAACTACCCCGATCAACATCAAGTTGTGAGTACTAACTAACTTTCCATGTTTGTTTTTTTTAACTTTACTATGATAATTTTTTTGTGTTTTCTTACCGCTGACTGAGACATGACTTGGTGTAGTGTAAAACATAAACGTTGTGCTGGGGGCCAGTTTAGAGTTGAATCAGTCTTCTGGATATATCAGCCGCGCGCGTGCATGTGAGCGGAGGGGGTCATTTTGTTGGAGGGGTGGGAGGGGCTAGGCGGAGCCCTGAAAAGATGCTACATTCAAATTCATGCTAGTTTTCCAAAATGACCGACCCTAGCTTTAACTATTCTCCTTTACCGGGTAAACTGGAGGCATTTAGGGTTATCCAACTAACTATTTAATTTCTATGTGGAGTGTGGGAGGGGATGAATGGATGGATGGAGGATTGAGAGCAAGTCTTCAAAGGACAAAAATGATAGTTGTAAAAGTAGAAACATTTTTGAATTTTGAAGTGGACTCGTTTGCGTGAGATAGCCATCCAAACATGTCTTTTTAGAGATTTTCTTCAATAAATTTACTACCATCTTGTTCTACCTGGCGGATTTAAAGTCAGTTTGCTGACTTCAAATGGGATTGTGTTTACCGTTGTCATGTGAATTGCCGTACGAATGCCACCCTGTTGTATTCACTAAATTGAGTGGGAAAACTGGCCGCTCTCGCACAGTTAGCAATAGCCCGAAAAAGTTCCTGGATGAGCACCCAGATTTAATCAGTTCACCCTTGACTGATAACAGCCCTTTCTTGCAATGTTAACAAATCCATAAAAATCCTGGATCTGCACCTGTTCTCGGATCACCATCAAAATCTTATTACTTCTTCCTTGTACCATGACCAACATTGCTGACAATTTCATCAACATCTTTTTACAACTTTGTGCGTTATCTTGTCAATAGATAAACACAAAATTGGACAAATGGCTGCAACCCTCTTTAACAGAGGTAAAAATACTCAACCCAAAATAATCATACAAATCTTGATCTCTAACTATATTTTGTACATTTGTAATTTTTAATAGAAAATGAGCATTGTTGCGAGTGGGACAAAACCAGGTCTGATATGATATTTTCACATCTATACACAGCTGAGATGTACTTAATGAAAGGGCTTAAGTGGTGTCGAAGTCCAGCAATAGCTTGTGGTCAGAGAGCATCATGGAGAACTGGACTGCCTGGACACTTTCTCTATTAATTTAATAAGTTAGCAAAGGTCTAGTTGCCCTACAGTGACATGCTAATTGTCAGTAATGTGGAAAGAGCTTTGTTTTACATGTACTCTACTGGGTCGGTGGATTAACCGCCAACTAAGAGGATGTTGTTTTGATTGTTATAATGATATAATTGTTAAACATCTTTAGAGTTTAGAGTTGGTTCACACTGGCCCTATTAAAACAGTAACATTTAGCTATAGTGACATGGAAAACACAGCTTCACATGGGCAATGAACATGTCAAAGACTAAACTGGGGTGAACCGGGCTTTTAAAGTTAAATAAATGAGCACTGGGTCTTTGCTAATTACTCCAATCGTTTTATGAATGTTTTGACAATGCAAGTCCCTACAAACACAAAATGCTTCTGCTATAGATGCAACATCAAACACCTATGGTTTTTGTTAGTGAGTGTCTTTGGTTACAGTAAATCCTAAACATGTTTTCTCACATTCCTGCCATCCTGTAGCACACACTTTTCTGCTTGTCTTCATGTATTTACACCACGGCCTTGCAACCAACATGGGTGTCCATGCGGTGATGTCTACTATAAAACAGCCAACATGCTTCTAAGGTCCTATATTTGGGTGAGATTAGGAATGTGAAACTGAGCCAGTGTGACAACCAACCCCAGTCTCCCCTAATTACATAATTTCCAGAAATTAACAACTTTCCCTCCCTAATTTCAGTAGGGGTTTCTTCAAATTACAGCTTCACTGAGCATGAGCATTTTAACCCCTGTAAAACATAATAAAACAGATTATACTGGGAGCACCGTCGACCTGCCTAACTGTCTATATGCTAACTTAAAATGTCTGAATCCAGTCGAGCGCAGCCGTTGACGCTGCTGACGGTTGTGACGTCATTAACGTTCCAGGAGCTGCACTAGCCGCCGGCTGGCTAAATCAACAAGTCAACAAAGAGTGTGCAGCCGGATGTAACTCTACCTTTCAGAGATGATGGACTCCGCATCTATCCTGCTCAAGAACTCCCCCCACGGACTGTTGGGATAGGGGGTCGACCCAGCCACGTCTAAAGAGGCCAGGTTGAGGGTCTCTGACACCTCCTGAAACCTGGAAGAGAACTTGTTGTAGGTGATGAACCCGTCCTGGTCCGCGTCGAACTTGTCGAACAGAGTTGGGATCTCTCTCTCGGGGACGTTCAGCTCCTGGCAGACCACAGTGAAGTCCTCATACTCGATCCTGCCAGACTTGTTCACATCACACGCTGAAAACAGTCTGCGAAGACTCGGTCTTTCCATACTTTATAAAGTTAAAACCATCCGAAAGCAGTGAAGTGTGACGTTAAAATCCCTCGCCGGACTGTTACTTCGCGCACAAAATAAAATCCTCTAAACTGTCCCTAAAGGTGCCACATAGGTACAAAGAGGACTCTCATTGGTCCAGGGCTCCATGTAGGCGGGTGTGGTCCGAGTAAGTGGACCCAGTGAGCCTCTTCCTACCTGCTGCTACAGCAACCGACCTCAGAGTATTTTGTTTAATCCAGCAGGGATGTCATCCATGTGTGCAGTGGAACTTAGAAAGGAGTCACAGATACGCAAGTGGCTGTGTTTGCCTTTGAGGTGTGTGCATGTGACAGTTTTATCTGACACTCCTCCTTGTTCCCTTTTGCAGAGGTTGCCTTCCTGACAGATTAAACAGATAAAAGTGCCAATAAAACCTTCAAAATCTCATTTTACAAAGCTTTTACTTCCATTTTTATATTGGCAGCCATTTTAGATCTGGCCCTAGACTTAATCTAACACATAGTTAAGTCAAACATATGTTGTAGTTTGGTCACATTTTAGTAATTGCTCTAAAGTTTTAGTTTATTTTATTAAAAAACAAACAAAATAACAAAACAAAACAAAATTTTCATCAAGATTCAGTAATGGTTACAGCCAGTCCCTTAAAATATATGATTGTCCCTTATTTGATAATTAAATAATAAATCTGTTGTTTGTTTGTTCTGCATTTCAGGCTGTCAGTGTAAACAGCAGATAAAACAGCTGGGGGAAGTGTTCATATCTTCAGTTTTCATTACTGTACTTT
Organism: Scarus forsteni; assembly: GCA_036419115.1. Taxonomy (NCBI): domain Eukaryota; kingdom Metazoa; phylum Chordata; class Actinopteri; order Labriformes; family Labridae; genus Scarus; species Scarus forsteni. The sequence goes on along the minus strand of JAZDUH010000245.1, from coordinate 7,094,457 downwards.
GAAGTTATATCTACCAATGCTGGTATCAGACTGAAGATACATTAAATTAATTTGATTTTAAGTGATGATTTATGTTTTGATGACCTCCAGTGCTCCATTCTTTGGCCATTGGTGGTTGCGGCCTTGAGGATCTTGTGCGTGGTTAATTGTAAGCAGTAAAAGTTGCAACCACAGTCTCAGTATGTCTGTATTCCTACATGTTATTCATTTGTGTTGGTCAAAGCTAAAACTAACTTATCCACACACTGCAACACAGTTGGAAGATAATTTTACTTATGCTTTATCAGTACTTAAATTAAAAAAAATCGATCCCCTATCAGTACCACTTATCCATTTTAGGATTGTGGGGCTTGACCCCATCCCAGCTAACCCTGAACACATAGGCTACATTTACACTGCAGGCAAAAGTGTCCCAGACCTGACTTTTTTGTCCATATGTGACCCATAAATGATTTTTTATGACAGTCCAAACAGCACAAATTTGATTTTATTTTCAATCAGCCCCAGGCCACGTCATGTGTGGTCTAAAATCAGATACAAACTGTAACCAATGTTTTTCAAAGCCACCTCAGTCCGAACAGTCCTGTTGCATTTCATCTGACTTTTGTGTTACTGAAGTGAGACTGATGTCACAAATCTGCATGGAAGAGGTAGGACGTGGCCACATCCATTGTAAACAGTGGATGAAACAGTGATGGATGAACTCTGTCAGTGAAGCTCCTCACGTCACAAACCCTCCATTCCTGGCTCAGACTCTGCATCCATACACACTTCAGTACAGAAATAACATCCACTGCTCCACAAAAGGTCAGTCATCTTCTCACTTTGTCATCATTTTGTTGGATCTGGTGGCCCACCTTTCAAACTGATACACACACACGCTGACGTGTGTAGCATACATATTTACTTTCACAAACACAGCGTGCTGTGTGTGATGTCATGTCTTATTCTGTGCATGCCAGTCACTTTAACACCATAGACTGTTCACACTGAAGTCTGATGATAGTGACGTGTTATTAGTAATGTGAAAACTATGAAAAAATGTCTTTCAGCGGAAAATTAGAATCAGGCACTAAGAGCTGCAGCGTGAATGTAGCTGTAAAGTCACCAGTTCATCTAATGAACATGTTTTTGGTCTGTGGGAGGAAGCAGGAGAGCCTGGAGTGAACCAAAGCATGCATGGGTAGAACACGCAAATCACACAGAAAAGTCTGCTGCACCACCATGCTAACCTGACAAGCCAGATGGACAGCTCAATATATCTGCCTCAGAAATATTTAGGAGCCCTTTGAATTTGTTTTCAGGGGCAGATTAAAAAGAAATACATGCTTGTGATTGGACAGTTGTTGAGCTCGTCACATTCATCACAGACCAATCCACATCAAGTAGTGTTGCCTCCTATAATGTAGCATACATAGCAGCTTATGTAGCGGCTAATGGCTAACGACAGTTAACAACAGTTCATGGACGTTAGCCATAGCGGCTAACTTAGCCGCTAACAGCTAACAACAGTTAATGACCATTAGCCAAGCTGCTAACAGCTAAGTTACTATCATCTTACACTAAATTATTCCACACAGATGATTCATTTAACACTTATATGTGACTTGAACCTCGTCAAATACAATCCCTACAAGCTAACTTCTGAGGAAGGTAGATTTCGCCAAGTTTCACTGAGTAGCCATGAGGACAATAGGCTAATCGGCATGTCCGTTCTCAGCTTCTGGTTGACACCACGTCCGCATTCTGTTGCTCCCGCCTCTCTTCCCTGATTGGGCCGTTAAGAATTCAGCCGAGTGATTTTGTTGGACAACGGAGACTGGCAAGACAGACCTACCTAATTTCAGAATCAGGCAGATCTGTCTGCTCTGTAAGGCCACCACCATGCAGCCCCTTTATTAAGAACAAGCTAGTGAAAATACCGACATACCTTGAATGGTTGATTTTACTTGAAGTGAATAATCTTCATGGTAGGTTCATTTTTAATGGTATCAGCCTCTAAAGTGATACTAAGGGGCGTGAAATATTAGTTTATTGTGTGGCAAAAGTTTGTGGTGCAGTCCTGTGTTAATATTTGCATCACATTTTAATTTGTTGTTACGTAATGCTATTCAGTTAAATATTTGTCCCCTTTAATTATATTAGTTGGTTTTGTATTTTATATAATTGAAAAGCCTGATTAGGAGTGTTATCTTCCTGGAATTCCAACTTCACCTTCTGTCTTTGGCTTCACCAGTCTCACGCCACTTGGTCTTGAGTTTTGAAAATGCACAATTCAAGTTGTACCTTGTAGAGGCTTTAGCCCTGTTTCCACCAAGTGGTCCAGTATGGATTGGCACGGTTTGGCTCAGGTCGGATCGGTAAAGCCTGATCCTGTTTGCGTTTCCACAGCCAACCGACCCCTACTTGGTAGGCGGTGTATAAGCCGATAGCATGACGTTATAGCAGCGCGACACCGTGTACCTGGCTATTAAATACAACGAAGAAGAAAACGCGACACAGTAAACAAAGAGCAACGATGGAAGACATCCAGCAATTCTTTTTTGTGATCAGCATGTGGCTTTTTGTTTTGAAGTGCAACCAAGCTTTGTTTCAGAGAAGGCTGTGTACCACGAGAGTTATTTTCACGAGGACGAGTGGAAAGTTAAGCATGGTGGGGTTATGTGTTTCTCGCCCCACCTCCTGGGGTCAGATCGATATGTTTGGCACCCCAACAGAAGGGTCCCAAAAAGTAGGACGATTCGCTTATAAGGGGTCCTGTTCCAGTTTTGGTCTATGGAAACGCCACAAAAAGTGAGCTGTACCGAGACGAGCCGAACTGAAACCTCTGGTGGAAACAGGGCTTTTCCAACAATATTAAGTAAAATACCTATTAGTATAATTAAAGGAGAGGAAAAAATGAAATGTTTCTTTATTTTTTGAGGATTATAGATTACATTTTAGCTATTTATTTCTCTGTGTTTCTCATTTAAAGGGTGGTTTGTAAACACAGTGTAAAGTGACAGCATATCAGGTAAAATGTTCAACTGAACAACACCATGAGCCACCAAATAGAAAATTATCCATTTGTTCTTTATTTGAAAAATTAAAATAAAGTGCTTTCTATATACAATACAAAAAAAGAAGAAAAACAGTAGTGATGTATGATACAAAAAATACATTTCACAATTTTTTTTTTACATTGGCAGCTGAATTTACAAAACAATTGTACATAAAAACTCTTACTTGCAATACATGTTGATAAGAGTCTGCACTGTCACAAATAGAAGGCCAGACTACAGTGGTTTATTAAGAGAGAGCAGACGACAATACTTTCACTGTGGCGTTATTACTTTAGGCTTTTATTCGGATAAAGCATGGTCAGTACCGGCACATATTTAACTACAAATCAATGCCACTAAATATTTGTTCTGCATGTCAATTGAGTATTGTTCAGATGAGAGCCACTTCACAAAAGCTGCCATTTGTTTGTTTTTAATAACAGTCAGAGAGCATGAGTCTTTCATGACGTGGGTTTGATTATAGCTGACCTGTCTTTGAGATTCACACAGTCGTTTTTGCAGTGCCACTTAAAAAGAAATGTAAAGTAATACTTATTATCATCATTATTTCAGTATTCAAAATAATCAACCAGTGGTAATTCATGTGCTACAGTGTAAGAATCAAGTCTCATCCCTGACAGATGTTGAAGCCACCAAAACAGAAGATAAAATAAAACACATTGTGAGCACATACTGTACAATCTTGACAGTATTCAGTTCGATTTTCACTCTTGTGTCCGAGCGTTAGCAGCTCTGTCACACCTGAAGTTTAGTGTTTGACTCGTCACTACCTGGTTGGTTTTGTAATCCCAAGAGGCACGTCTCTTGATTATTATTTCAGAAGGCATTATTCATTTACCTCAAGCAGGTTTGTTGTCAAATCCACAACCTGCGTTATACTAAGGCTTTTCAGCATCATGTGCAAATCCAATGCATTCTGAGTCAAGCAAGTATGCCTCCCTGCATTCTTGTGGTACTTCAATTTTGCAGGCTGCATTACAACACTAGAGCCAAACTCAAATAAGACTTACATAGTATTGTATGTCATGACGGTACTCAAACATCTGACTCATGAATCTGGTGGATTTAACTGATCTAGTTTCTACGATGAGATGGCTGATCAAGACGATGTTTCATAACTAGATGAGAATGAGATTTATTGCATTTATGGTTCACTTTGAGCTAGCAGAGGTTTCCTTCTTTAACTCTTATTTACTGACCCTTTGTTAGCTCTCTATTGGTCTGCTGCCTCACCAATCAGAAAGCCCCCTCTCTAAGCAACTGTTACCATTTTCTGTGGTAAGACAAACTTTCCCCCTAGTTAAGGCTTTTTAAAGCATGACTGCCTCTGCCAAGGAGGTTTTGTTTTTGCTAGCGTTCGTTTGTTTGTTAGCAAGACTACTTAAAAACTACTGGACAGCTTTTATCAAAATTTTTACTAAAAATTATTAGATTTGGTTGGTGGTCCAGATAATTATCTACAGACTGTAATTTCTCAATTATAACACACACTCTATATTTTCACGATTTTTGCCTGGAAAAACACTGCGCTTATATATAACACGCACCCAAATTTGAACCTTATTCTCAGACAACTCAAAAATAATCTTTATTGAAAGTTTTAATGAATTAAATTAAAGTATTTTCAAAACAAACACACCTCTCTCCCAAGAGGTATATTCCCTCTCTCTCAAACATGCATGCTCAGTCATAGTGCAACGGCCAATCAGACAGCAGCTAGCAACATGATGTCTTCGACCAATCACAGCACAGCTATTTTGGGTCCCCTAGACCACAAGATGGCAGTGCCCCATGTTTGCATGTGTTTTTCCGCAGAGAAAGAGAATATTTTGGCTTTTTGTAGCGGATGTGTTTCAATCGCAATGTTGGCGAGACGGCAACTAATTTGCTTGTACTCATGTATAATACGCACCCTAAACTGAGGGCTCATTTAAAAGCAAAAATTGCGTGTTATAATAGAGAAATTACCGTAATAATGATATCAACATGACTCTGAGTGCTAGGTGTGAGTTTTCAGGGTCGAGGAATCATATTATGATGGTAACTTTATCATGGAACAGTGTTAATTTAGTCGACTAATTATTTTCGTTATGGTTTTTGTCAACAACCTTTTTTCCTCTGAAGAAAACTAGGCTATACTAAAAAAAAAAAGTGCATATTGACAAAAAAAAAACTAAATTAATTGGCATTTTCATCAACAAATAAAAACTAGTGAAAACATGTTTGACAGACTAAATCCAAACAGACCTAATTTCATGATGTAGGAAATAGAGACAAGATAGGAATCACAGCTACTTTGGTTGTGTGGAAAGGTTGGATGAATTAAGAGGGACATTCAACCACATCTGCCTTAGCTTCATGGTGGTGGAATCCAAGTGTAAATCATGACGTCAGAAATTCAAGGAAGCATAAAAAATACCTTACCCTTTTCAATTAATATTTCTTCGACTAAAATGTTGTGAAATTTCGACCAAAATAATACCAAAATTAAAGCAATATTAGATCATTAAATTATGACTAAAACTAAAAGACATTTTGGGCAAAAGACTAAAACTAAATTAAAAGTGCCGTCAAAATGAAGTCATGGAACCAGTGCTTACAGATTTAACAGCAATATGTGAGCTACCTTGGCGGAGGTTTGTGCTCTCCGAATGCTTTCTCGTATTTTGGATGTTTTCATTAAGCTGTTTAGAGGTTTCAAGTAATTCTCATAAACCGCGCTGTACTTTTTGTCTTCATCCTTTTGCAAAAGCCAGGTTTAAGTGAGACTAAATCAAACAAACTTACCAAACCTGAAGGTATTTTTTGATAATTGTAAATAGAACAGTGGGTAAAAGAGTTTGTCTAACCAAGTAACAGTAAGAAAGGAGGAAGGGCTTTTCAGAGCTGGAGCTATCTTTCTGTATAGTATTAATGTGAAATTATGAGAAGGTGCAGTACTGAAAAGTTATTACATCCCTTTAAAAGGCTGTGATGATTATATAACACATTGAAGAATGACAATGGAAAATGTCTCTATCTTCCTTCCTTAAACACCAAAATGGCTGAAAGCTGTTGCATACTTAAAGTCAGTGTGATGAGGAGTGTGTGCGCGAGTGTGCTGCTGCTCCTAAATAAACACCTTTAAGCAAACTCAGTCTCGAGGAGAGGCTGTCCTGGTGTTGACCTCCACTTCACATTGTTTGCTTTGCATAGACTGTCTATCTAATGATAATACCCGGAATGAGATTTTTCCCTTTATTACATTTGGTGAAAGAAAACCCTGTAGAAAGTCGGGCCTCCAGAGGAATATTTGTACCAGCTAATAATACCAATACTTGTAGAAAAAATAGCCTGTCTTTATATATAATTACATATTTTTTGGTGTGTTGTGATTGAAGTGGTAAGAGTTTTTACATTTCCACTGAGGTGATTACTTATACGTGTTCTTTTCCTTAATGCTCTTATTATTTCTTTGTTGCTGTGTTGTATTTAAGCTTAAACAATGAGTATATATATATATTTATCTGTGAATCCACACAGGCTATCAAAAAATAGCAGGATGTTTCTTCTGTTTTACCTGTCACTGGAGTATTTAATATATTCTGGTGTGAGTGTTTGCTTTGCTACAGAACAGTACATAGTGCATAGCCTCAGCAAAGGGTAGGCTCTTACCGTATGACAGAGGGGAAATAACACAGCTAACTCTGTTTTAGCTCTCAGTGGGGACAAGTTTCAATCTCGCTCTGCCTTTCAAAGCAATGCCGGTAGATTTCATGGACGGACTAATTGGCAATGCTGTGAAACTCAGGCTGGCAACACACTAGATGATTTTAGGACCATTTAAATCACAAGATAAACAACACACGAAGGGTGTTTCAACCAGTTTTTCAGCATTAACCCTCTGAATAAGCACATCAAAACATGGCTAGATCAGGAGACCACACATGGGCTGTTTGTATCAATGGAAATTACAGAAACATCAGAAGCCACATAGCCTTGCGTGATCAAACATACAGGAGAACAAATATTGAGGACAGCCAATGTTGTCAACTAGCTGTCCTGGTGTGTGCCGTTTTGCAAAAAGCAGAACCTCCACCAAGCGATAACAACATTGTTGGGTGAAGTATTGTCAAAAACGTGGACAGTCCTGACCAGGACATCATATTAGGGATGTTTACATGTAACAGACTCCTCCTAACCCGGCCAACAGAATACAAATCTCTAACACTATGTACATCTTTGTGTCTTTTAATGTCTTTCACTTTCACTTTTAACATGCTGGTGGCAGTGGAGACCCACAGCTTCTCCATAACATAAAGCAAAAGAGAAGAGTTTCCCAGTCGCAAAGAGAGTGTTCCTTACTGCGCATTTCCACCAAGCAGTCCTGTTTAGTGTGACTTGTTACACAAGCAGTGGTATTTCTATTGTTCAAAAAGGAGAAAAGGTGCCCTAATAACCTGTGCAGCCCAATTTTTTGGCACCTAAATGGTGGGACTAAAAGGACAGTCTGATGATTGGTGAATGAAATACATACAGCACAATGATCAAATAAGAATGAAGTAGGCGTGGTCTGTTCTCTGTTGCTGCTGTAAATCAGGGATGTCAAAACTTTTTACATCAAGGGACGCATAAAGAGGAATACATGGGCGACTGAGCCACTTGTTACGCCTCACTTTTAGTGTATTTGTTACATTTTTAAAGTGTGTTCACACCAAAGGCAACTTTGTGACTGTAGTCTCGTCGCCCACTTAAGTCCATAAATACCTCATTTTGGTCACCGTAGCTCAGTGATATCACGTCCGCTCAAGTTTTACCACAATAGTATCATATATCGTATCATAGGATGTATAAGGTGGCTTTCCTAACTTTATTCTTTTCACTCACCTACCAACCACAAAACACTGCAGCTGATGGCCCTGCAGCAGCATCGTCTGTGAGTTCTCTGCAGTCTTTCTAGGCAGAACTAATGTACTTATTTACTATTATTTTAAGTTCAACTTTTTCAATTTCGGAGATGGAGCAATGAGTGACGTGGTCGCCTTGACAGCGTCTGTCATGTCGCTGGAGGATTAACCCTGCGTCATCACAGCTGTACATCAACTTTAAATGGAGAGTGGTCGCTGAAGTAGCATAGTCGTGTTTGGTGTGTAGGCGCCTTTAGGGTTTAGCAGTGAGTATCACCTGTCAAGGCGCCCTTGTAACCCTGGGCTACCACTGGATTCACACATAGTCAGGGTCATATTCACCTTCTGAGCAGCAGAGATGGGGGACACTGATGGCACAAAACAAGAGTAAACTGCAAGAATGTTGGTGCTTGAAGATGAATATTGCAATATACTTTGTAAATGAGACTTGTGACAAAATAAATATGGCAGAAAATGCGCATGATTGATGGAATTTGCTGCTGTAATTGAAATGTTTTTATTCATTCAACTCTTTCAGGGACCAATTCAAAATGGGCAGAGGACTGCATTTGACCTCTGGGCCATAGTTTAGATGCCCCTGCTGTAAAGGATGTCCCCAAAGGATGCTCCACAGAGTACTGGAGAGTTTGCTGCTCTTTATTTACAATCACGTTCTACCTCAGACTGCTTCACTGTGTTGCGCTGCTATGATGCAACGCAGTTATGAAGCTAGCATGACCCTTTCTTTCCAGCTAACATTCTCGTCTTCAAGTGAAGGTATAGCTAGGCTTACTGCTCCAAAACTCACAGAACCTAACCAAACCACTCAGTGGAAATGCAACATAAGTGACATCTCATGAAAGCTATTAATTAAAAAACTACAACATACGGAAAAACAAACCAAAGATTTATATTTAAAAATGTATCATCTGCTGACTGTGCATCCTGTCAAACCAAGTAGAGTTCATATAAAAAACATTTTTCAAATGACGCCCAGCTGAGCAAAGTTTTCAAGTACTTTCAGGCCCCTTGCAGGAAATCCAAGGACTTTTAAATGTTGGAATATCAACATTAAAATTCAAGCATTTTCAAGGATTTTAAAGACCCAAACAAACCCTGTCATTGGATCCAGTGGGTACTCCGACCTTCATGGGAACACTAAAACATGAATTCAAGGATTGTATTGACAAATAATTAGCTGTGACCTGCTTATCGGATATAGGACCAAACTTTCCCCCTCCATCAGGCAAAAAATCATCTAGTGTGCAGCCAGCCTTGCTCATTGATCCATGGTCAGGACACCTACACCCTACACTTGATACATTCCTGTGAGCCGTGCATGAAAAAGTCTGAAGGCAAACTGGAACTTCTTCAGTGTGCTTAAAATGCACCCTATTAAGAGGGAGTGAGGGGAATATAAAAAAGAAATGCACATGGACCACAGGGACAGAACAAAAAAAAAGTGCAAAATCTGTGTAATGAAGTATCTCTCCATGAAAAGTCTGCCGTTCCTCTTTCCCCTCTTATAGGCTTTTTTTTTCGTCCTCGGCAAGTGCACTCTTTCCTTTCAGTTTAAAATGAGTTCCTCCACACAACATGGAGCCAGTCTCACACTATCGAGTCTTTAATCTCTGAGCCCAGTCTGACTCGCGGCCGTGGGCATGTCGGAGATATCTCCACGTGGCTCTCTCGAAAGTTCAGAGGCCTCTTCTCTGACTCGGAGAAGCTCTTGCTGTTGTCGGGCGACGAGCACTCGTGCGGTGGAGTGCTGCAGATGTAGTTGTCATTAAGAGTCTGGTAGCCCTTGTGGTCCGATGCCGACGCTGTGACTGTGCTGCCGTTTAGAGGCAAGTTCTCGGCCGGCTTCCCCCCCACTATTCTCGGCTTCATCTGCTGCATATTGGGGCACTCTCCCTCCTTGAGTATGGACTTCATGTGGTCGCGGTGCCTGTAGATCACAAACAGAGAGAAGACCAGCAGGGAAAATGCCAGCAGGGCGCACACCACTATCAGCTCGTTCCAGTAGGTTTTTGTGTTGATTGGAGGCGAGCGGGCCTGTCCTGGCAGGATGATAAACTCCTCCTGAGAGATCTGCGGTGTGCGTGAGCGGCCTTTCAGGGTGGTGCTTTCCTGCCTGGCCTCTCCCTTCACACAGTAGTTAGCCAGCAGCTGTTTGAAGCCCTCCTCCACTGACCAGCACTCATAGGTTTCCTGCCTGTCAGCCTGAGCCACGACTACTAGCCCCCCATCTGGGCTGGGGTAATGGAAGTGACCCGCGCTCTCACTGAACTCCCACTTTCTTTCAGCCAAATTGGAGCGCAGTTTGCACTGCAGAACTTTGAAGGTGTTGGCTGGGATAATGATCACCTGGCATGAAGATGGAGCTGGGGAAAGGGAAGAAAAGACCCAGATGGAGTCACAGTTTTACATCAGAAAAAAAGCAGAGTGAATATTGTTGGATGACATATTCTTGACCATGGTGTAAAGGTGCAGTTTGTTTAGCTTTTTAAGATGACTACCTCCACAACCTCAAATATTTCAGTATTTTAGAGGACAATAAATCCTTATTGCTGTCAATTTAATTGACATTTCCTGTCTTTTAAACTGTGGTGTGCTGGGGGGGCAGAACATCCAATAAGGACACATCAGGGCTGGACAAACGGATGAGAGAGGCTCTAAGGTCCGCATGGAGATAACATAGCATAATGCAGTAGTCACAACAAGCACACAGCTGTTAAGAGTTGCTGAAGAGTTCATCTGATGACTGTAGACAGACGTAGGCTAACACTACCCATTGACTCCTAGTGTTTGAGCTAAACTCATTAGCAGTGGGTGAGCTTTGTCTGTCTCTTTATTTCTGCATGCACAGTTGAAAGAATGATGTCTTTACTGCTTGCCATGGACTTGGGAGTGAGGCAAGACATGAAAACAAATAAGAAATTGGCATATCCCTTTAAACAATGACTATTTTCTATGGGCGTCTCTTATATTTACGTAGTCTTATACACAGTTGCGTCATTTTTCTATCCAAGTCATTGTTGTTCCAAACTTGCGTTGTGACTCCACTAACACAGTCCTCGTGATGGCTTTAGAGGCTCTAATGATTTATTACAATAGGAAGTCATGCAGCATAATTATATGTACAATGTTACAGGGACACAAGAGTCTTAAAAAACAGCGCCACTGGGACATCCGCCAGCGTTATTCAAAGATAATCCAACACCAGGTAAACTGTCAGACTGTGTGTGTTGACAACGGTATCTAATACAAGAAGACATCAGCTGGCTTAATGTTAGTTGTTCTACAACATGATGATGACACAGGGTGGTGACTTTTACTGGGACAATACAGTGTTTCAGTCACTGTAATGACAGACTTTTCTGTCAGTTACTATTTTTAAAGGGATATGGCAACAATTTTTTTGGTTGTCGTGCCTTGGCTTTCTTCAGAGTCCATGACAGGCAGTATAGACACCATTCTTTTGACTGTGCGAGCAGTAACAAGAGAGAGACAGGCAAAGCTCCGCCAGTGCTAACTAGTTGAGCTCAAACACGGGGAGTCATTAGGTAGCGTTAGCCTGCTTCTGCCTACAGTCGTCTAATAAAATCTTCAGCAACTCTAAATGGTCCTGTGTGCTTGTTGTGACTCGTTTTTTTAACTACGTTTTGTTGCATTATCTATTTTTGTACTAAGATTAGTACTTCGCGTAATTTTCTAAATAAATACATATGAACCTAAACCTCAGGGGGCATGCACAAACCACCGCAGACATGCTTTGTTGACCTACGATTGCACATGTGGTTTAGTTTTGTATGTATTTCCTCCAAAAATAACAAAGTGCTAATCTTAGTCTAAAAGTAGATAATGTAAAATAACACCGTAACAGAAAAAGAGTTGAAACAAGCACAGAGGACTGTTAAGAGTTGCTGAAGAGTTTATCTGAGGGCTGCAGGCAGAGGCAGGCTAACACTTCCCACTGACCCCCAGTGTTTTAGCTAAGCTAATTAGCAATGGGCAAGCTCTACCTGTCTCTTTCTTGTTACATCGCGCATAGTTCAAAGGATGGTGTCTATCTGCTTTGACCTGGGAGTGAGGCTAGACACAAAAAGAAAGTAGGCCAATCCTTTTAAAGGAAGGGATCAAACTACCACAGAATCACTCTTCAGAGGCGCAAAGCCTCAACTTCACTAAAACTGATCTGGTCCTTTCGTAGTGAGAGTCTTTCGTGTTAGAAACAGAGGTGAAGCAAGACTTTAACACTTTATTCTTTGATAAATGAGATATTGGATATGAAGTGTACATTTGGTGATAATGAGGTAAACCTGAATGGAATATTTGGATATTTTGCCAATATTAAAGCCAATATCTAGGAAACTTCGTAAGTCTGACATATCGGCAGTAAATATCAGCAAAGCATTCCCGTATCTCTCAATACCAATATTGTACCGATAACATTGTGCATAACTAGAATTTGAGCATCAAGGTCTGTGAATAGTTGACAAACAAAACGGGGTGGTCACTTACGTGGAGGTGAAGGTTTTGCAGACCGTGGGCTCATCACAGTTTTGTTGCAAATAGCTGAAGTGTCTGCCTCGTCTACATCCTGCTGCCAGACACTGAAACACACACATTTAACCAGAAAGTTTGGAAATGCAGACTCTTACCATCCTGTATTTACAGATCAGAGACATGCTCTTCTAAAAGCCTAAGTGGCAGAGCTGTTAGTAGATGAATGTACAGAGGGTTGCGCACTTGTTTGAAGCTGCTTTTCTGACATCCACACACTGTCTCCCATTCCAGGCGCAGTAAGGATCCCTGGAGAGGATGCATTCCCCACAGCTCTGATAGTTGGAGCAGTTTGCGACTGGGACCTCCACCAGCTCAGAGAAAGAGGACACGTAGAGACGACCCTGTAGGGGAAAGTGCCCCAAAGACAAACACTGTGTTAACTGATCCAGACTGAGTAAGAAATCAGGTTCATAGTTTATTCTGCACTGAAATGTCATGTTTCTTTTGCTGCATCCGAACAAATAAATGGTGCTGATTTAAAGACTGTCTATTACAAGAAACATATTTAGCAAATTCCTATTTACAAACACAAGTGTAACCTGAGAATTGTGTGAGATGCATGTATAAGAGCAAACAACAGAGTTTAACCCAGAACATAAAAATACTTCCCGACTACCCTCTTAGTATAATCTGTCCCACCACACCTCCAGTGACAAACAGGATATTTGCAGGAAACTGATCGGTTGTAAGAGCAAGTGTGAACATGCAAGTCAGAGAATTTTACAGGTGCTGTAAGTGCAATGGAGAATGTGTGGAGCAAGTCAGCTCCTTCAAATTTCTCTGTTAATCTCTCTGAGAAACTCTCCTGGTCTGCCAACACTCTCACCACAAAGAAAACTCATCAGAGCTTTTCTGAGAGTACTCAGGAGAAACAACACGGAGAGGAGCTGCCATAGAGTCCATCCTCACCTGCTGCATCACAGTGTGGTATGCAGGCTGCTCAGCAGTGGACAAAAACTACCGCAGAGCGTGGTGAAAGCAGCAGGGAAAATTATAGGCTGCCCGCTGCCATCACTGAAGGACAGTGCTGCCTCACTCTACCTCAACAGAGCAAGAAACATCCTCAAAGACCCTTACCATCCTGGCCATAAACTATCTGAACTGCTGCCCTGTGGCAGACACTACGGGTCACTGAAAACACGCTCATCCAGACTTACAAACAGTTTTTTTCCCTCAGCATCACTGCTCTGAACACCAACCATTAATGTTGTTTCTTTTGCACTTCAACATGCACGGGCACTTCAGCAGTTATTATGCTTCTCAATGGTTCACCTCTTGATTAATTTATTGATTGATATCTTATGTTTTTACTATTGTTGTTTTATCATCTTGTGTTTTTAAGTCTGTTTATTGATGTTGTTTTTAAGCACCAAAGAGTTGCTACCTCAGTTTTGTTGTTTCCTTGTCTTGCAATGACAAAAAGGCTTTAATAGAATTGAATTGATTTCTTGTAGATGTATGCTTATTGAACCTAACATAATCTATAAATCCATTTACACATGCACAAAGATACTGGAATTTCCCTGACTTTAACAGGCTAAGCAGCATCAACACTAACAGTAGTAAGGTTTTCACTGAGACTTTTTCCTCCAGTAACAATATTATTTCCCTCCTCCCCAATCTAAAAACCCTTAATCCTGACACAATATCTCTGAAATTATCCCAAAACTGACTTATATGAGTAATTTTGATTTCTCAAACAAAAGCTGCACTCCATAAGGGATATTTACTTATTCTCAAACTACAGTTTCCATTTCTGAGTTACACATGCTAAGAAAAGCATGTTGAAAGTGACAATGACATGCTCCCCCTGGCTGTGATGTTAGTTCTAGCTACAACCTCGACAGAAAATGGAACACACAATTTCTGTTGTTTCTTTACACAATAAAAACAGTACTTATTTCTTCTATTAAATGTAACTAATAAATGTAAGACTGTATCTTTTGGTTCTTACTCCTAAGCTCTTGCCTGATCTTAATCTAAAACACCGTACTCTGCTCTTCTTAAAAATCACTTAGCGGATTTTTTTTGGTCTCCATCTATAAGTCACATCTGAGCATCAAAGAAAAGCAGCATCCTCAGGAAATGTTACAATCCCAGCTGTTTAAACTCCAGCTGTTTGCAGAACCCCTGAGAGCGAGCTTCACGTAATTATCCGACTGAACATGAGCTCTGCTTTAGGGTCTGCCTCTTCACGGCTCATGGAGTCTCTAAATCGGCAATAAATGAGTTTACTCAGCTTGTTATTAGTTCAAATGATGAGAGCTTTCTGTGAAACAAGCTGGGACTGTTTTCTCCGTTTGCACTTCAGCGTACCTCCTCAGTGTCCAGCTCGATGTGCTGCACGGGTTGAGGGCTGCTGAAGAGGACCATCTCCTCGATGATGTGCATCTTGTTCTTGACGTTAATTGCTTTATGAAGCCTGCCATCGTCTGTAAGACACGAGAGAACGTGAATCAGATAGAAAAAAAATATACTAATAAAAATGCTGAACAGGGTTAATGAATGCTGAGTACCTGTGCCAATGAAGAGCACATGATAAGCCTTTTTCTCAGCCTTAACCAGATGAACAGCAATCTGTGTGTAGCGAATGTTACGCTTCAGGAGGAGAGGCTGGCTGCGGATGACGCTGTCCATCAGAAAGTGGTCTTTGACAAAATTCAGCACTTTGTCAGGCATGTGCAGAGAGGAGGAGATGCCCTGTTCCCGCAGGGCATTTGTGATGCACTACGAAGACAAGAGAAGTTACCTCACAAGTAAGATGACACTACCTGCATGAGCAAAGCACCTTAGGAGTTATTTTACATAGATGTTTGCAGAAGACAGGAATATCTGGTCCTCCTGCATACAAAAAAAAAAACTGCAGAACTTCCTGAGGCACCTTTATACCTGAGAAGACAAAATCAAGCATTCAGTCGATACTTGTTCAGAATTAATCTATTTTTGAGCTCGTCAGACCCTCCTCAGACAGTTTTACAGTCAAAGGTTTAAGAACATATCTGTTTGGGTCTTATTTCTTTGAAGTGTTTTTCCATGAAACAAAACTTACTTAACAAACTAACTTACAATATTATACACCCTGCTTCTAAAAAATGTATCTTATATTCATATACTGCAGATACGGCAGCTTTTATTCAGCCAGCAGGAGGTTTGAGTGAGGAGATGTAAAGTTTAGTAAAATATCTGAGATTGCTGTTCATAAAAATATAATTTTATGTAGTTTTGAAGAATTATTAAATCTCTGTACAGTGATATGTGCACCGTGAAAGGTTAATTTGTTACAAACATGAATTAGTCTCACACTTTGAGCTTTTCTAAGCATGGAGTTACATAAATAAATTATCTAAATGACGTGGAAGTGCAGCTAGCCAGAGTTTTTCACTTGGACAGGCTGGTTAATACCCAAAAAGTGTTGGAGTCAAGTATCGAGTAAACAACAAAGTTTTTTTTTCAAATATTATTCATTTTTTCTGCAAACTTGCAAAGTAAACCCATTCAGCACAGTGTCTCTCTAATAGAGTATGAATGAGAAAGGTTGAGAAAGGCTTGTTTAAGGTTTTGTACATGGAATTAAGACCTACTGTGACACTTTGTAAATGCTTTTTGGTGTTTGTTTATTTTTTCTGCATATCTATATTTTCATCTTTCTGAAGTAAAATAAATTGAGTACATAAAACTGTGTTGTATAACTCTAAAAAACACAATTTTATGCAACAACATACAAACTAACTCACTAATTAAACACACTAAGTAACAAGCAATAATGATAATTGGAAGAAAAAAACAATACTACAATGAACCGGGGATGCACAAAATTGGATTTTTGCCAACCTGTTCCTTTTATGGTACAGTCTATTTTGTAGAAAAAAAAATGTTAAGCAAGAACAGAACTCATTTTATTTTCTTTTAAAGTTATAGATTTGTTTTCTGAAAGTCAATATTCAGGGATGAGGTAAACCATGACGGCACATTTGTACAAAAAACAAGAAATATATGGCCTCTATATACGGCCAAAATATGGCTGTTAAAACTGGCAAATGTGTCAATATTAATAAAAAAACATATAAGGCAATAACCAGCCAAAAGTTGTATCTCAGTAATATTGTGCATCCTCACGGAGAGAATTCAAGAGATAATGTGAGACAATAAAAGCAAAGAGAAGTAGAATTTTTGAATCAGATCATAAGAAAAAAAGATGTTGCTTTGAGATATAAAAGCCTGTGACAGTAAAAAAGTACGAAGATATTTGACTGAGGTAGTTATACTTCACTGTAGATATTCCCTAAAACTAATTCTAGTGGAAATCTAAGAGCAATTACTACTGGTATTTTTTTTTTCATTTATTATTTGCCAATCACTATCACCAATAGTTGAAATCAATTTATTTTTACGATTACGCTAAAATGCTTTGCAAATGTAGCATTGAAATCACAATCATTAAACCCATTACCCACGTACTTCACACCATCTGCATCACAAACATTTATCAAACTTAATGTACATCTATGATTTCAGGCTGGAATGATTTTGGCCAAAAATGAAACAACAGACATCGACACAAGTATCACACCACAGTCACCATCACATGCAGAACAGTAATGTTTTTATCTCGTTTATCTTTTTTTCTTAATCATGGAACCCATGATTGTAATGTAATTTGAAACTCCGTTAATGTTTCAGCTCTAGTTTAAACTCTACAAAAGCAGCTCCTCACCCAAAATGAGCTGGACGCCCCTGTTCTACATGGTCCCTACAAAATGTCCAGTTTTCAGTGAATAACAGTAGTAACTTAAAGAAATGTCAAATCATCTTCAATGATGGAATATTTATTAATCAAACAGTTTTATTTAAATAGATGTGCCTCCCAGGTCTGGGTCTAAATACTCACTCAAAGCATTCACACACACAACACAGGATGCCATTTTGTTTGAGAACATCAAATTTGTTTTTGTTCTTTTCATTACCAAAAAGTTTTAAGTGTACTGAGTGACCAAAAAAACTATTAAAACGCCAAGTATTTGTACTTGCATATGCATAAATGCTCTCCGTGAGTTTCATCCTCATTTATAACCCTGCAGATCAATAAGAATAAAACTAGAGTACACTGGCATCCTTGAGTTTGCTTCTCCACAGCCACCTGCTTTTAGAACTGGATCAAAATGTCTGCATATACATAGAGACATTTTTACAGCTCATATATTTAAAATTGACTCTACATATCCAAAGGTCCTAGTCCACTTGATTTGTTCAGTCTATAAATCAAAGCAGAGAAAGTCTGTCCTTACCACTGAGATGTGAAGACTCCATAAAATACGGTGTGTTTCCAGTCCTCGGGGCTGGGTGTCAGCACAAACATGTCTTGGATTATGTTGAAGGGGAAGCCATCATCAGGCAGGGAGCACAAGAGCTGAGCCTTCAGGAAGGTCGTAAATTTCTTCTGCAGAACTCTCTCGCCGCCCACGTCGCCCTGTGAAACACGCATCGTGGGTTTGGAGCAGGTTAGTGAAGTAACCAGCAGAGGGAGCAAGAGCATAAGAATGACATCTGTACTGCGAGCTGATGCTGGCAAAGCCTCAGGGAAAAACCTGTTCCATATGATGAGATCTGACAGGCTTGTAAAAAGCATGAAATAATAATAATGTACACTATGCAGTGTGTTTCAATAGAAGAATCCACATTCATATTATAAAATGTATATTGTTTGTTCTACTGTGCTCAGAAATGGACTGCTGCAGATATATTTTAGACTAACAGAAAGAAAGATTAGTGTCAGAAAAATTAGGCAAATCAACACAGTCTACCCTCAGTTTGCAGATTATAGGTCATGAAAACAACATTTATAATTTACTAAATATTACACCACTTAAGGCTTTGTGTGGTGGAGATATTTCTTTATCAAAATGGAAAAAGGGGTTTTACTCCAAACTCGTTCTTCTCCAGCACTACTGCTTAGTTTTGCTGCCAATAGGTTGTTACTAAATGATTATAATATAATGTTATATTATGACTGAGAACTCCAGAAGTAGTTTCTGCACTGAAAACTGCCTTCAAAATGCAAAATGTGTGCACTGTTTATAGCTGTGGCATATGATATAGGGGAAATGAATCAAAGTACTTCAGAGCTGGGTTTGGCAAAGTAGCATTAAAACAATATCTCTGGTTTTCAACACCAAACTGTTCTGCAGCTTTTGTTTATTTTAAAGACAGGCAAAGCGTATTTTGTAACCATGGCTTGCTGTCACTCTCAGCGATACCAATAAAACAGGCAGGTGTGCGCCACAGCTGTCCCTATATCTCTGATTTCCCGATCAAAAGTAAAAAGGCAGGCAAACTTGTGAAGAGATTTTGGAGCATATTAAAGGAAATCCACATGTTATAGAAGGATTGGTCACATTTGATGAAACTCTGATCTTGTAATACGACCCAGAGACTAAACGGCAGTCAATGCATCGGAAAACACCGTCCTCAACAAGGATGAAGACAGAAAAAGTCCAACCTGAAGGCCATGTTGATTGTTTCTCAGACACTAAGAGTATGACGTTGGAGTAGCTTCCAGTAGGGTCAACAGTGAATCAATACTATGACAAACAGGGTCTCGAAAAGTCTGAGGAAAGAGACCGCAGTTGTGGAAAAATGTTTCCAGTCTTCATTAAGACAATGCACCAACTCACACTGCACAGTTGAAAAGTTTCTGGTCCAAAAACACATCCCAGAGTTTGATCACCCTCATTTACCTGATTAAGCACTGTGTGAGTTTTTTCTTTGTCCTAACATAAAATCTGTGCTAAAGGAGTATGTTTTGAGTCTGTGTCAGAAGCCCAGTGAAGAACAGAAATACTGGGACAAAGGCATGAAGGACTGTGGACCCAATGCCCCAGTGTGTTGATGCAGAGGAGAGGAGACTGAAGGAGAGAGCCATTCAAAAATGTTTTAACTGAATAAAATTAAAAAACAGAATTGGCCTCAGTCTTTGCAGCCATCCCTCATATGTGACCAAAACTCTCTCATGTGTGCCTATAAAGCTGTATCGCTCTGCTAACCCTTTGACTTGCATTGTGACCGCACGGTTGACTTTTTTTGCCACAATATTGCTGTATTTAAAGTCTGTAAACCTATCTTTAGCTTTTTATCCTCTCTCAACTCTTTCAATAGTCTATGTAATGATAATTATATCCACTGGGTAGTGCTGCTGTAAATAAATATCATTGTCTAAAAACTGAAAATAAGATGGAAGTTTATTCTAACAAATTCTGCTCTCTGTGATGTCTTAATATGGAAAAAATTAAATAAGATTTTTGAAGAAATTAAAGAAAACCCATTTAGCCCGACTAACCCTCAATAGATAAGTCAACCTGTGAGTCAACCTGCATATCTGCTCCGTGATTGGTTGATCTGGAAAATAAAACCTAAAATGTTGTTAAATGAAGAGGCAGGAACACAGTTTTACCACCACATTTTTTTTGCAAATGTAGTTCTTCGTGTGGAAGTCAAAGGGTTAACATCACAAATATCATGTCGTTAGGGATTTAAAGTGAATGTCTACAGATACACTGACGACTGGACTTCACTGCGATGATTTTGAATCATAAATATTAAAATGGATACATACCATTTGAAGTTCAGTGCAGATGTTTAAATACAGATGTTTTAACTTCACAAAGTCAGAAATCGGAGCTTCAAAGGGAGAACTGTTTCCTTCACAAACCACAGTATCATTTATTTTAATCTCATTTTGGGACAGCACTTGGACAGTTTTGTAAATTTGATAAATAAGTTCCCTCTTGAGGGAATAACTAGTTATGGGAATGAGAATGTGCCTCAAGAGAAATCTCAACAATCTAAACTACATAAAACCCTCCAACATTAAACTCCAATTGAGTCCACT
The DNA here is from genome assembly GCA_036419115.1 of Scarus forsteni. Classification (NCBI taxonomy): domain Eukaryota; kingdom Metazoa; phylum Chordata; class Actinopteri; order Labriformes; family Labridae; genus Scarus; species Scarus forsteni. Next base: position 7,074,055 of record JAZDUH010000245.1, on the reverse strand, counting down.
TTAGCGTCACATTAATCAAAGGAAATGGCAGCACTTGATGGAAAGGGAAATGACACATGACCAATGTTGAGCCTCCAAAGCAATTACTTACTGTACTAACCCACGCATATAATGAGCAGCATGCAGTATGTTCTGCACTCCCCCAGGCTGAAGCTAGTTTTATAATTTAATGTCACTCTGTGCTTAAACTGCATCCTGAATAATTGAGGCAAATGCATCCTGTTCATTAATCTTTTGTAAAACCTTCCCTTGTTCACAAAGGCATGACAACGGCTGAGAGGCAACAGTGGTTTCTTTCTGAGATATTCTGCAAATGACACCGTGTGAGTTTTGTTTGTTTCATTGCTTCATTGTTTATCATCCTGTAGTTGGCCTTGCGTTCTAAACACCTGAATAAATAACTAAGAGCAGACTGAAGTCAACACTGAGCTAAACAAGAGACAAAAACCTAGGGGGAGTTCAAGGTAAGAATCTTATTTGAACAGGGAAAGTGCTATCCAAACAAACTTCCACGGTGTAACCTTTCAGCATTTACATAATATCCAAAGTCTTTCCATGTTCAATATATGTGAGTCACACTCCCATAAAATGACAATTTATTACTTATTTCCTTAGAGGTCATCAGTTTTAACCCATTGTGAGAAAGCCCATGAGTCAAGTCCCTCATGTCTCTGTTCACTCCACTGATTTCCTTCTTGTATATTTCTAGAAAAACTGGGAGGATGGTTTCATGACACTTCAGCAAAGATAACCCTGTGGGCAGTGTCTGACTTCAACAGGCCGTGATTCACAGCTGTACTTTTAAGGTATCACTCTGGGGGTTTATATTTGACTCACACAGTGTGGGTGGACTTCTGACTTTGTGTGACAGCAGGATGACTGACAGAGAAACACCTGGAGATGAAAAATGAAGACAGGATGACTTTCTCAGCAGCATTTAAATCCTGGAAGGTGTGTATGTAAGTGTGTTTAAAGGTAAAGCTTAACCTCAGTTTTTGCTTAAATCTAGCTCTGCTTTTTCTGGTTAGATTACCGTAGTAGCTGTCACCTACAGCAGAAGTCTTCAACACCATTTTTTTTATAAAACTGAGACCAAAGGGTGATTTTTTATTTTGAAAGAAGACCAGAACCTTGCATATTTGCCTACGTAGCTTGAATGTGCAGACTTTACACTCAGGCTCTCTGTCCCTGTCACCCAAAGTTAATTTTGACAGCACTGAGAAAATTTGTTTAAGTCTATCAGCTAAAATATATTTTAGTTTTAGTCACAATTTAGTCATCTATATTGGTTTAACTTTATTCTAGTTTTAGTTTATGAGATTTCACATTTTAGTCCACAAAATCTGTTGTAGCTTTAGTTGACTAACATATGAAGTGTAAAGGGCAAGACATTGGCCTGGATACTCAACTTCGGGAACAAGACAATTAAAACTAGAGCAAATTTATATTATTTGGACACGTCTTAGAGCACCAGGCTGTAAGAAGCAATATATAGGCGGCTAAAAACTACGATACTAAGTCTTCCAAAAATTGCTTGTTGTCACACATCAAAAACTACCGCTACGTAACTAGAAAGAGATGCACTACCTCGTCGCTTTGCATCCTGTAAGTTGTTGAAAAAAGAAGTTGTAAAGTAATGCAGAGTTCTGAGGAAGGTCCGAGCTGCATTTTTATTAGCATCACAACAAACGCACGCTTTGGCTTGGGTCTTGTCTTTACGACAGTCGCCACACATGCTCATGGGTAGCGGACTCTTTATGTCGCCGGAAATAGATTCTCCTCATAGCACCTTTAAATTCTGAAGTCGTGTTTTACACTTGGATAAAATGAAACAACTAATAACCCTTTTCTGAATGCTAATAAAGTTTCAATGAATAAATTAACAAAAACAAATTTAACTGTTGTGGAAAATGCAATCATCTTTATTTAGACTACGAGGCAGAGCATCTCAGTTATAATACCAGAATTGACAACAGTGAACCTGTTCTACATGAGTATATCAATTCATGGAGATATTAGCTCTGATTGGATGCCAAGGCAGTTGTAATTGGATGTCCCTTTTAGCTCATCAAGCCTTTCCGCACAACCAAGTAGCTGTGATTAGATATATTCCTAACATGTCCCTACTTTCTACAACACCTAATTAGGTCTGATTGGATTTAGTCTCTGTCATTTTCGTCTAGTGTTTATTTGTTGACGAAAAAGTCAGTGAATTTAGTTTTAGTTTTTTTCCATGTGCACTTGTTTTATAAGTTACTGTCTCGTTTTCGTCAGGGGAAAAAAGGCTGTTGATGAAAACTTAAATGAAAATAATTAGCCAACAAAACTCATGGCCATATCTTGTGCTTGGGGACTCATCCACTTGCACTCTGGAGCCTATCCAGCTGCCATGGAGAGGTGGGGTACACCCTGAACTGGTTTCCCGCTAAACTTAGGGCCACAAAAGAGAGACAGACAACCCTTTTCCTACACAAACTCACTTCTAAGGCCAATTTAGAGTTACCAATGAACCACCTAGCATGCATTTTCTTTGTTTATGGGATGAAACCCGAATGCTCAGACCAAACCCATGTAAGCACAGGAAGAGTATGCAAACTTCATGCAAGCAGAAAGACTCTGACCGACATGAGTTGAAACAGCAACCCTCTTCCTGGGAGGCACACACACCAATCTGCTCTACAACTGTGCCACCCTTCAAGTCAAACTCGCCAAAGTCAGACCTCACAACTTCTGCACCATTTTTACTGACCCAGCAGCCACAGGGTTTTGAGTACCATCGGTCACGAGAATCAGTTGTTTTGTCACCTCTTGACTACCCTGTCCAAAAGTCTAGCATGTTTGATGTGCCATGCCTTTAACGATTTTTTTCCATCACATCTGAAACATTAACTAATGGAAGCACATCTCTGAATGTGCCACAACTGCTTCAGAAAACAAACTAGAAATGGAACTTTGAGACAGACGAAAGTTTGTCAAGCTCTGAAAAATGGAGCTTGTGCTTCAGTCCTCGCAGTTACTAAGTCCTGTCTGAACATAAATATTTGGTGAAACTTGATAAGAAATGAAGGAGAGGGTCTGGACAAAGAGAATCAAACAGAAGGGAACATGCAGGGGAATGTTTTTCAGTAACTAGAGAACCTGCGTCACTGCCCTGAGAGTCTCTCAGCTCTTCACGTCATAGTCAAGCTGAAAGAAGAGTACAAAAAACTGTACATCTCTTTAGGAGAATGAGCTGAACACAAACACTCAGACACATGTCTTGATAAATGTCTGTGGTTAGAGGAAAGGGTATCGGGACTGATTACTGAAGTGGAAAAAGGCCCCTTCAGATCTGCCTTAAAGCATCACTCACCTTACACACGCGAGCGATGCGTGACACAATGGTGTTGTCAAAGAAATCAAACTCCTTTCCTGCTTCACTGAAGAAGAAGTAAATCTTATCGTCATCGCCCACCAGGTTGCCCTTGGGCAGGCTCTCCTGAATGTAGGCAGAGCCGACAAAGGCCGGGTCTGACAGAGAAAAAACGTGAACACAACTGTCAACCTGTGGGAAAGAAATCAGGTGCACACAGACAGGCTCCCCTTTTCCCACTCATAAGATGATGCTATGAAAAATTTAATTTTACTATAGCTACAAAGACTCAAACAGAATGATGGTCACACTTTACATCTGCATAATCAAACTGATGACATCAAAAGACAAAATACTCCTGAAATACTGTGTCAAAAATTCACATTTAGGATGTGTAAAATGGGTTCTCAATTAGCAAATATTTTTTTAATCTGGTAATAACAAGATAATAACTCTGGCTTTCAGCTAAAGTAGCGTACCTTGCAGCCAGTTGAGTGAGTTTTCAGTCTTCAGAGCAGTTCCTTGGCTGAGACTTTTGAAAATGACAGGCTCATTTCCTTGGAAATTACTGACTGTGCCAGCATAAAGCTCTCCATCTGTTAAGAAATGAAGAAGAAAGGTAGACAGAGTTTTCCAATGAGAAAACGAACATCCTCTGCATCTTAAACTTAAATAACAGATTCAACACTACGGCTGGAGTGTATGACTTAAAAATAAAAGCCCTAACAGAACTATTTTTTCATTTTTTTTCTCCCTCTCTCTGTAAAAAAAAGAAAAACAACAAATAATACAGAAATGATATAAACAAATTTGCTTTTTTCATGTCAAATATCTTGCAAAATCAAACTGAATTTCCCTTTTAGAGTTAAAGTTCAGGCTATGACCTAGTAATCAAAGGTGTTTCCTGAAGTTTGGAAAAAGACAGTCTCCTCAATATCAGCACTGAAAGCAGCACCATTTTGTACATCCCCCTACTCTTTTCAATAAGGTTACATTAGTTCTAGGTAAAACAAGCAACAGTGACTCTCTTATAGCTAAGATGCCCCTGCTTAAGTTAGAAAACTATTTTATTTTTTAACAAAATAACTGGAAACTAGACTGCACTGTTCAAAGTCAGGATTAACATTCAGTGTCTCTGTAATTAAAAAAAGTAAATCAAAGAATTGACAAAGAAAAATGCACATCTACTTTCATTAAGTGATTAATAGTCTTAACAGACGTGTTTAAATGCTGTCACAAATACTGTTCTCCTCTATCAGATCCCCCATCCATGGCCCTGTGTTTACCACCACTTCAATAACACACCATTCCAAACAAAGCTTGATATCAAGGTCAGGTTTTGTCTGTTCTGGGACTTACCCGCCATGATGGCGGTAGACTTGTACTCGGGGTTGAACGGGCAGCGGTTTCGTCCGTCCTCTGTCACGATCTCACCGGACTCGCTCTTGACGAGGGTGAAGTCTGAAGTGTTCTGGAGGGGACACAAACACACTTCACATGTCACCGTGGAGACATAAAGCTGTAACCTGCTCTGACAGTGACCGCTGTCTGTGCGTCCCACGGTGAAAATGTGGACAGTCAGACTCTGGGTAAAGTTGAAGCTCAGGTCATCTCTCTATCGTTTTTATGGATTGTTCTAAAAGGCCCTAAAATGATTTGTAGGAGAGGATTGAAAACCAGGTCGATTCTTATATAATCTTATAACATGCATTAAATATTTTGATCCATTTCCCTGTGGCACAGGAGGTAATAAAATAATGCACATACAATATATTGTATCTTGCCAAGCTTGGGCTTCAGCCAGACTGCTAAGAGAGCTGTGAGGCAGGAAGCAGCAGCACATTTTAGATGCTCTTTCACAAGAACCTATTAAGTAAGCATCAAATCCAAAGTTTGCATCAGGAGTATCAATAATACAAAGAAAAATACAAACATGATCCTCAAGAAAAGAGCAGCATGTGCAGTGACAGAGGTGACAGTTGAATTAATCACTTACTATGTAAGCACAGGTCGGGCTGAAGGCGTATGTTCCACAAACATACAGATGTGTGCTGTTTACTGGCAGTAAGATCTTGATGTAGTTGAAGCAATCAGTCTGTGAGAAGAAAGAGTTTGGTCAATAAAATAAAGATGCAGGTTTTGGCTCACTGACATGCTGTTACTTCTAATAGCAACAGAAACACATATTTTTGTTGAGGGCACTTGAATTGCATTTTACAAAAATGTATCTGCTTCCCGTACTGTGACGATCTATCTGTTAAAAAACCAGTGAGAAGTTTCCAATGTAAAAGGTAGAACATTGTTTTTGCGAATTTACACTTTGAACAATTTCAATTGAGCTAAACTTGAACGAGACAAAACAACATCCAATAGTGTAATGTGTTACAGAGCTCACATTTCAGCTTGTACCCAGCTTTTGGCTCAAGGTATGATTTTAATTTCTGATTGGCACAAAAACAGTAAAAATTTAGTTGTGTTTACAACAGGTCAAGGTTTAAGTGTTTATTGATCAAACGGCAAAAAAATAAGGTCAAGTTCTCTTGATCTTAAGTGTCTTGATAAAAAATCTGTCATAAACTGGTGCTGTTAAAAGTAATGCGTGATTGTGTAACTGTCTGGATTTTCCTCTCTTTTCATTTTTTGTTAACCAAATATTACCATATTAAACAATAAATGTTTTACGTCCCATCGTAAGAGATAAAAGTTCAGAAAATAAAATCAACGAGAAAGTCTTACTAAAATTGTAATGGCCTGTAGGGTTGGGAATTACCAGTGGCTTTATGTTCCAAGTTCATTTTAATGCAATTCTTAATATTTTTTTATATGCTAAGAATTGTTATTCTTAAGATTTTGATATTTTGTGTTTTTCAGTTTGTATCAAAACAAGAGCAAAACTAGCAGACTGATGTTCACATGTAGCTCTACTTGTGCTCTGCCTCTCTTTACCTTTTAGATTCACTGCTCTGTTGAGCTTCAGTTCTGCTGTGTCAGTGTAATAATACTGTGACAGAGGCACATACCTGGACTTAGACCAGCGTGCAACAAAAGCCCTTCCAAGACTTGGAGAGACCTTGAGTCTTCGCAAATAAAAGAAGTCATGGACTGAAAATTTTCTAAGGTTAGTGAGAAACGGGTGGCAGCTTAAAAAAGCAAAGTCTGTCAGGTGTGAGCTGGTTTACTGGGGATTAGCTTAGCATTAGCATTCCTGTTATCAGCAGTCACTTTCTTTGGATGGTTCCAAGTGAGGTGAGCTGTGCTTCAGCAGTATTTTATTCACATGTGCCACCCCCTTTTAAATTCCATGTCCATTTCTAATGCCCTTTTCAAAGTCCAAAATAAGTCCACACAATGGATTTAAATGGTGTATTCCCTTTGTATCTCTCCTTTGCTGCCATGTTTATTTACTCACTCTCTCCTGCAAAATGAGTGTCACCTATGCTGACCTCATCCTTATTGGCTCTACAGCACTATTGTGTAGACTCAGTAAGTAACTGATTTTATTTCTATACAACAAGAAAGCTTTATTAGCCCTTAAATGCCTGAAAAAATTATAGCCAGAAAACAAGAAATGTTTATTTTACTTTCTACTGAAACCCCCAAAACTCAAAATTTCCAAAAATGTTTACATATATCTATTTTTTGTATCTCATTTGATACATTAGGTGGTTTAGGTAACTGATAATCCATTTAAAGGAAATTTTAATCATTTTATATGATTGTATTCCGATGTTTTTTTTGGTAATTGGTTAATCATTGTGATTAAACAGAGGCATCATAAAAGTATGTATCAAATGTGATACAAAACGTGTTAAGGGTTAAATGTCAGAAAACATGAAATCAAAAAATATTGATACTTGAGGAACACGAATAGATGCGTACTATTGCCACATCAAATGTCATCCTATGATGTAGCAACTTTTCACCCCACCCCTAATGGCCTGCCACTCTTTCAACAAAAACAACAAATTCTTATGTTTTCACAGCTGATTAAATCCAATACTCTGTTTAAAGCCAAAATGAAATCATTTTTCAATATTCTAATCCAACAAGCTATTCTGGGCATGTGTTCCTTCTTAAACATAATAATAAATCCACTTTGGTCTCTGTCTTAGTTTACCTTTAAAAGGGAAAGAGAGAGCAGGAAAAAGAGAGTGTAATTGATTAAATTTGTTTGAAAGGAATGGAAAAATCCACGGTGAGGATGGAAAGTTACCACATGATGGGTTCTTCCTTTTGGCCTGTGTTTTGCAATAACGTGATTAAAGAGGCAAACCTGCGGAAATGTAAATAAAGTTGGAGCCATCTGAGTTGAGCTAACTGAGCTTTCACTCGAGCGGTTCACTTGCCTGCAGGTCTTTGCCTTTAAAACTGCACTCCTCTCTCTTCTTCTCTGGAGTTCTCCATGTGAGCTGCGGGAGAGAAACACAGTCAGACTGATGCTAACACAGTGGCGTAGGTTATATTCACAGATGACTTTCCAGACTGAATCAAATTTATATTCATAATCTCACTTCATCTCAAGGGTGCTGTTGGGACTACATTCATGCTGAAACATTATACAGTTAATGAATGTGCAGTTTACAGACACTTGGCTCTTACATTTCTTTGTAGCTTGGCTGCACTGATATCAGAGAGGTTAAGAGCAAAGAGGACTTCCCGAGCACCGATGTATAGCATGTTGTCTTCTTTACGGAGGAGCAGGGATGTATAGTTCAAGACTCCACTGACTGAGAAACTCCTGGTTGTCCTTTCCCTCGCATCTAAGAAAAAGGAAGAGATAATTTAGGATTAATGTAAGCTAGAATATAAAGAGGATATCATACGGTGCATTACCAAGGCTAAAAGCATAGGCACTTAAATATGCAAATGAAAGCACTCTGAAGAGGTTTTAGCTTGTGGTAATAAAACTTGATGCACACCACAGATATCCTGTAGATTTTCTCTCTTAATTAAATACATTAGCATAATGTGTCACTCTCGACAAGCCTCACAGAGGCAGCTTGTTTCTCATGACGACTGCACAGCCTGGAAACATTTTCTGTTTTCTATGTTGATGGAAATTAGACTCAATAAACAGCCTCACATTGTCTTGAATGACATATTATTCACTGCAGAACCAGAGCAGAGCTGAGAGCTGACAGAAATCTTTGAGAGAGATGTGGATGATATGCAGCAGAAGTTCCTGCCATAAACAATCAGCAGATGTTGTAATGATATTTTTGGTATTTTTAAACCCCAAGGCAAAAAGGGCTGCTTCTGTTTTTTATTATTGGAGGAAATGAACATTATTTCAATTTATCTGACTAATATAGCTGAGATGAAACACATGGCTACTTCCGAAAAGCTGCCACTGGGGATAAGCCTGGTACTAATGTGGCTCCTTTACCAACAAGACTGACCTGTCAAACACTGACTTAAGTACCCTTATTTGTGTGGCATCCACTGAATTTCAGCGCCAAAGATGCTGAGCCCTCTTTGCTTTGTCTGACCAGTTAACAGTCTTATATCACCTTCCAGCTAAAGAAACATTGACATTTCAGGAAAAACAACTGTTTTCACAATCAATGTGGATGTCTACGAGGCACAATTTGGTTTAAGTTTAATACAAAATTTAAAATCTTACTTCTGTAGATGATCAGATGCTACGGAGCCCCTAAAGGGACATGGGAGAGAAAAACAATTGAGGGGTTAAAAAAAAAGAAAAAAAAGAGGAACTTTTGCGGGATCTCGCAAAAGAATTGCAGGATCTCGCAATCATTTTTGCGAGATCTCGCAAAGTTTTTTTTTCTTTTAAACCAGCGTCAATGAACCAGAAGTAAAACAAATACAACGACATGAGTGCACCACACCACCATGCACACCACCCGTGGGACAAGAGGGTATTCATTTGCAAACATGGAGGATGATTTAGAGTGCTTCTTGCTGTCAAGACATGTCCCAAAAGAGGACATTAATTGGATTACTTCTGGTTCATTGACGCTGGTTTAAAAGAAAAAAAAAAACTTTGTGAGATCTCGCAAAAATGATTGCGAGATCTTGCAATTCTTTTGCAAGATCTTGCAAAAGTTCCTCTTTTTTTTTTTTCCCTCAATATTTTTTCACCCCCATGTCCCTTTAGGGGCTCCGTAAGATGCAGCTCATAAGGAAAAAATCTAAGGGCTGTTTACACTACAGAGAAAACAGACGAAATTGGATGAAAATGGATTTTTTTTTGTTTGCGTTAATGTGAACGGTTCGTAGATTGCACACCTTTGAAACCAGGGTCCATAGTGAAAAATTTTGAATATGTTCTGGTATCCATCTCAGTGTAAACAGGAATCAGCGTTTCAGGGAAAGCGATGATGCATGGCGCATGTGCAGAACTCTTAGATAAAGGTTGTGTGCGCACCTAGGAACAACAACAGCAGCGGCTAACGAGTGAGCAACATGTGTGCTGCTTAGCGTGCTTGGTTTGTTTTCCAGACAACAATAAACAGACTGATTTATTGTTCTGGCAAAAAACTCTTGCATCCTAGTGCGTCCACTTGCCATTGTTGTTCATGAAAAGTTTTCCTCCACCAGAAAGCGCACAAGTGTTGTAACACCACTGTTTCATTTTAAATCTATATCGCCAACAACTGGCCCGGCTTTGCAGTCATTCTCACGGATCCACGTGAAGTGCCTCGTTTTTACATCGTCTCCGTTTGAATGTGGAGTTTTCAGAAAATGAGAAGAAAAAATCTTTCCATTTCAAGTGATTACTCTGTTGTGTAAACGGGGCCTAAAACTGTCCTGAGACATGATTACAAGCAAAGGATGACATGGGGCCCAATGACCTTCAACCTCCAATATCTAATTAGTCCACTCATGAGTCAGAGTGGACATAGTGCCAGGTTTAAGCAGTCTTGGTTAGGGAGCAAGGGCAAAGAGTGGAATATCCTATGACCTTCAGCTTTGACCTCAAAACTCAATCTATTCATCCTTAAATAAAAATGTAAATTGTAAATGTAAACCAAAATTAAATGATGTTGACAGTGAACATTTAATAAAAAATATCCCTTAAAGCACTCTTGATATGTTGAGTTAAAAAGACAGGTCGGACATATTTAAGGATGAATGAAACAGCACAAAAACAACCTGAAAAAATACTCTTTATTGCCCCCAAGTGAGGGGCAAAGGAAGAAATATCCGGACCCTTTAAAGTTCCACATTTCCTCTCTTCAACATGAATAATGTGCCCCTCCACATTAACACCTCCTCGAGGTGGCTGAGGGTTAAGTCATCAGCTCCTAATCACTGCTTTAAATGCCCCGCTGTCTATCTCAGACAGTCTATCTCAGATTTGCAGCAGGCTGAAGTCTTTCACCGCTCGCCCCGGTTTTAAAAATGTTCCTTAATTGCATGCCAGCATAAACAGAAGCAGGGAGCTGATGGAAACCTGACAGGACTGAGGTTCTCAAACAGGACCTTTGCCTCTGTGATGTGATGAATGAGGCAAACATAACAGACCAAAGACCTACATTTATTTTATATTAATTTGGCTTTGTTTTCCTTTGTTATGATATATCATGTTTGTTGATCATGCTGGCTAATGTATTCATTTCAACTCTACCCTGGTTATAGAAAATGAGCTGATGGCAGACTAAACATTATGCTTCACTTTTTAAAAACATCAAGGCCCGTCCCGAAGTTGATAAGATTTTCTTTGGACTCTCCCCTTAAATCAACATCCTCCTGTTTAAATGCTTGAAAAAGTAATGAGGCCAAACTAGCTGCACTACAACCACAATCTTAAATAATAATCCCACATAATCACAAATTGAACCAATCCATTTAGAAATTGTGCTTCATATTAAAATGACATGAATTATGATCATCCCACAAAGCATAGCACTGGTTTCCTCTTTGTAATCACAGCATACTGATTGTGTCCAAAACAATATCAGGAAAGTGTTGATATAAAGGCTGGATGTTGTATCACAGCATGTTTCCACTCAGACATTGAACTGCCTTTTAATGATGATGAGATAAATGGGTTTGATGTGGTTGAAATGCCAAGTTAAACTATTCAAGCAACATGTTGAAAATAAAGTTTTAAAGGCTGTCAAGGTAAAGGACATAGAAAATATGAATTTTTTTTTACAAATCAGTCAAGATTAAGTTGCTAAGATGAGCTAGGTGTTTTTCTCTTAAAGCTCATTCAAAAAAGTTGACTAGTTATCAGAAAAAGAAGTAATGAATTGTTTTGATGTATTATGGCTATAGTAGTGTAAACTTAGTATTTATTGTTTTATTTTACATGCAGTTTTTTATAACTAGTCTAATCTAGTCTGACTAATTGTCATGTTTGCAGACCCCAAATAAAGAGGCTGTTGTCCTTACAGGAGTGGTTTAAGTCCAAGCTTTGGCTCCTTTCCCATATGTCATTCCCCACTCTCTTTCTCCCCAGCTCCAAAAATTCCACAAACAAACAAAAATAACAACCAATAGAGCCCAAACTCCTACCAAAGTGTTTCTGATGTTCTGAGCAGAGTTGTCAGCAAAGATGTGGAAACTGACCCATTTCACAAAGTTAATAAACCCTTTAAAAAGTCCTGGATCCACATCCAGATTCAGATCAGCATCAAAATCAAATCACCTCTTCCTTGAGTTAAGACAATATACCCTGAAAATTTCATGAAATTTCATTTGTAAAACTTCAGAGAACTTTCTGCATTTTTTTGACAAATGGACTGAACAAAACAAATGAAGAAAAGCCAGCAAAACATAAAGTCCTTGGTGGAAGTTATAACAATAATAAAGATTATAAGAAGACGGGAAAAACTGAAATTCAGCCTGACAGGTTTATGCTTTATGTGATTTAAAGGTACGAGCAGAAAAAGTGAAGAGCTCAAGAAGAGCAGTGGAGGAGGTGGACACAACTCACAATGATCTTTACTCAAGGGATTCAAAATCTACGAGAGCAAACATCGTGTACAAGGATTAAATAAAAACCTATTTATCCATTATTGACATATCACATACACAAGTATATCACATACATCATGACCTGTTACTGTTAATTATCAATTCATCCCTAAATCAAGTTGGACAGTTGTGATAAAATTGAAGAAAATCCTTCAATGTGTTCCTCAGAGATAACATTTACAAGCAGCGGATGAACATTAGGCGCATGGTCTTGTCCATTTACCTTCAAAATCTAATCAGTTCATCATTAAATCAGAGTGGACATTTGTCCCATTTATAACCTTACACCTCTAAAACACGATTTTATGCTTAAGATAGTACAGACATGTCAGCTAAATTTGAAAAATTTCTCTTTAACATTTCTGAGAAGGGGGGTAAACATGTGGTTCTCTGACCTTAATGTGTGAACTGCAAAACTGCCGCTGTCTACCACTGAAAGAAAATACTAGTGAAAAGTTTGAAAAGCCCTTTGAGTAGTGTTGAGATATTCTGTTGGACAATCTGAAAACATATTACCTCCAGCCTTTGCAGTCACCTTTTGCAGATAAATACGAAATAACAGAAGATTTGGTGTAAGTGACACTGAAATGAGTGAACCACTGAATTAACAAAGGGAGGCAGGATATGTTCATCTTGTTTTTATCTTATTCTGAAAGACTTTAAAAGTAATCAGACTCAAATTCATAAAAAAAAGAAAAACATTATTCTCATCCATTCAATCTTCTCCCTGTAATGGTATTGTACCCATAAACCAAGGTCACGTTTAATGTCTTGAGGTTGTTTCCACTCTCTACACCTCTGAGAAATAGCAGCAGGACTTAAACAAAGTTGCTGGTCTTAATCATTGCACATATGGCACATCCTGACATAAAACTAACTCAGTCCAGAGAGACTAAAGTGTCATTAAGTCGGAGATAAACAGCACTATAATAGGTAAATTTACCCTGTGGCACAAGTGACCTGATACAACCTCACCTTGATGGGAAGGTGCAAGAGGTTCATCGACTTGCCCTCCCAGGAGAAACAACACATTAATAGCAGCTGGTCACTGTGGCAACAGAGCACCATACTGTAGTTCAATCTGTCTGTAAAACCACCAGAGGCTGTGCTCTGAGCACTGTACATGGACCCATGGGGACGCTCTCTTTCCTATTCACTGTGATTACAGCATAAATGGAGCGCTTGTACAGTTACCCCTCTGTTTTCCTCCCTGCAGAGCCTAAGGAGGGTTAACAGTGATTTACAGAGAGCGAGAAAGACAAAGGCTGAAGCTGGAATCAAAACAAAAGCTTGGAGGGATTTTCATAGAGAAGGATATCTGCTCTATAAGTCTCTTGAGTCAAATCACCACTGTCATACTTAGCCACCACAGCTGACTTAGAAAAACAAAAGTGCTTTTAATTGAGCATCATCAAAGAGATCCACAAGGGTTTGTGGTTGCACAACCCGTCCCATTCACAATTTCAGAAAAACATCCATCAACTTTTAACATAGCCACTTGGGTTTAGATCCACTGTGTTCCCCTGAGATGTAGGTAACAGCTGTGAAGAATATTTCAACATACTGGTTTCCCATGCTCTCAAAGCAAAGGGTTGTAAATAATGATGTGAGGCTGCAAATGATAGGTTGTATTTACCTTTCATTCCACTCTAACCATCTGTCATTCTGGGACATTTTTTTTCTATCTGATCGGCCCAACACTTTCATTATGGACCATTCAGATGTTGCAGTTGACTGACGCTACTGCCTTGAAGTATTGTACAAAATTTAAGCCCCTTCATAGAACAAATCATGTCGTATGTGGATCAAATATTTTTGCCATTGAAAGATGCTTCCGGTGTTATTTTGTTTTGTTTAATAAGAAATGTGATTTAGACCTGAAAAAACTGCTACTGAAGCTGTTAGCATCAATGCTAATTTCTGTATGAGCAGTCACTTCCTGTTGCTGTCCACTTGTAGCTCCCTCCTCTTCCTGCTCTAAAGAACTCTAATAGTGCAGCACATCTTCAGACTGAGCTTATTCAGTTTGATATGGAATTTACACAAAATCCTCTGGTTAAGAGACTTTCTCAGATTCCCAGACTGTATTAGTTCTTTAAGGCAGAAGAATTGATTCTTTTCACCGTTGCTCTCTACTTTTCTACATGGTGGCCATTTCCTTTGAAGACATGTCTGCATGAGTTATGCTGTATTGAGTTCCTGTGATATCTGGTGCCACCCTTGGTCTGCAGGCAAGCATTCAAAACTCTTCTTCACGCACAGAGTTTGTTTACACTAATAGCACTAGGCATGCCCAAAATTAGCTCATCTGCATGATCATGCATACAACGTTTAGTATCCAATATTATCATTATTATATTCTTTAAAAGTTTGACCTGATGGCTGATGTCCCATAATGCACAGCATGCAGTGAACTCATGGGAACGCTGGCCTCTGTCCATTTCAAAACACAGTTGTGTGAACATGAATCTACCCAAAGGAAATATGCAAATTTGTGGCTTTTATTTTTTTTCAACTCAGTCTAAAAAAAGCAACCGAGCTGTAGGTGTGAAAAACTCCCAGTCATGTCATTTTTAAAGCAACACTGTGATGTCAAAGATTATAATTGGTCTTTAGGATAAAAAAGAACAATCTTTGACTGTTTAAGGCTAGCAGAGTTGCTGAATGCATGAATGGTGCTCTATAAATAAAGCTGCTTTGTCTTGCCCCTTCTTTTCCTTAGTCATCTGTGTAAAACAATGTCAATTAGCATTTATATTCTGTACACATGGTAGAAAGTAAAACATCACAGGGAGCATGATCTTTGACTTTCATAGATTCAAACCAGTTTATCCTCAATCCACAGGGAATGTTTGTGCTAAAAAATGAAGAAAATTCCCTCAAGATATGCAGCACAAAAGGCCAGAGACCACAAATCCCTGCTGGAAGTCAAACAAGGTGCAGCCGTGCCAACACAGCAACACAACCTGATGGCTGCACCTTACTTGAACTTGTCAAGACACCACAGTCCCTTAGAAATCCCCTCAACTGTTGTCTGTCTGTCTGTCTGTCTGTCTGAGGTTGACTCCTGAAGGGCCGTATTATGACAAAGCAGCCCCAGAAATGTTGTGGTGCTCACCAGGAGGAGGGAAAACAGTCGGGAGGATGGTTCAGAGGCAGCACTTGAGAGTGAAAGAGTTTGGACCTGCTCCAGTTACTGATACAAGGTGTTCAAACAGGCTGCAGCTACCTTCAAGGTAAAAACCCCTCATGCTTTTTTCCTTCAGTGTGAACCTTTGAGAGAGCTTTGTAATGAGGAACAGATGGTCACCTCTTTTCAGGGTTATAATCAGGGTGCCACATGAGCCATGTGACTGTTCAGACTGCAGGGTCTGTGCTTGATATTATATAAATCCTATAGAAGATAAACTGAAGGAAAAACAAAATGAATTAAAGTTAGTTTTATTTCAGTCGTGCACTGTTGAGGTTAAATCTCAGCCATAGCAAATCAAAAAGAATACACAGAGCACAAACTAGACTGAAGGGATGGGCATATAGTTATTTAATCCTGTTTAGTATTTCCTTCATAGTTCATATTGCAGTGCAGCTGGATCTGCCTGATTCAATGTCAGTCATCAGTCAGATCCATCTTGAGAAGCTTCAGCCTTCATTGACTGTGCTTGGCCCTAGCGGCACGCCCTGTTGACATCCTTGAAAACAGGAATAGGTGGGAGCTACAATAACGAACAAATAAGGGCTTTAGCTGTTCCTACTTTGACTCTAGTTTCCAAACCCATTTGCTAAGAGCTTTATTTACAGAGAAAACCATGCAAATTTAAAACGCTCTTTACTTTGCTCCCTCTGTTTGACCGATAATTTAATCAGGTTATAAATGGAGCAGGTATACAGTCCACTATCCAACTTCAAAACGGCACAAAGAGGGAGCCAGCAGGTGGTAAAGGATGCCTGTTCATCTCTCTGTGTCCCCACAGTTGGCCCTGTGATCCAGAGAGCAGCTCTTTCAGGTTCACAGCACTCCCCTGACCTTTTCTACAAGTGCACAAACAGAATGCACACAGAGTTTCAAGCTCTGGCAGCTGTAAGCAATACTGGCTCATTACCATTATTATGTAATTAAAAGCAATTTCTGCAAATGACACTGCTAAACGGATTGAAATACCCGCCTAGACTGGCTGGCTAATCTATTTAGAAATTAATTATATTGGGCTTAAAGGAATCCAACATTTTTACAGCTGATTTCCTGATGGTTTAAAAAGCAGAAGGATAATTAAAAGCTGGGAACTCTCCCTCTGGAGAGGAACTGAGGAGTAATTTGTCCTTTGGTGACAGAGATCTAAGTGGCTTCTTTTGTAGGGCGACTATAACAGGCTGATTCAATCAGTGCCCTCCCTGACGATGGGGCCGTCTTTATCGGCTCTTACAGCTGTTCTTTCAGGAGATCAGAGGATTGTATACCTCATTTAAAGCACCCGTTCTTGTTAAATCTCCAAAGACCTACATGAAAATATTGATGCAAACAAATACACCGAACATCAATTGCTAATTAGTTTGAAACAAACTCAATAGAGCTGGAAAGTCAGCTGATAAGTAACCTTGTCTATGTAACAAGGGGGAATAAAGATGAAATGCAAACTATCTTTGAACCAAAATAAGAGCAGACTGATTTAAGCACTAAAAGGAACACGATGGAGTCTCTGCACATGAGTTTGACAACAATAAATGCTGAGTCAGGTTCATCTATATATGACGGGGAGAAAACTGCTGTATCTGTGCTGAGACCAGAAGTCTAATTATTAATTATCTCATTTTTGTCTAATGAAGGGGACTTCAGATAACTGACCTCTGGAAAAAATAGAGCAGGTTAAATCAATGCTTTTAAAAGGTTTAAATTTTGTGTACATTATGGCTGAAAAATACTGGGGAAGAATAACAGTGTGATTTTTAAAGTTTCATTCATGTATTGCGGTATTTTGAAAGTTAGGTACATCAGATGAATGCTATTAATTCATGCATCTTAAAGGCTCCAGCTCTATGAGGGCCCATGCAGCCCGATCTGATTGCTTGATAGGTCAACTGTGTTGCATATTGTTTGGTTCAGCTGCTCACCATCATGTGTGATTATACAAACAAGCATATTTATCTGCCTTTAAAATATGCTACGGTAATCTGCCAGTCTCTATTCTCTGTTTAGGGCCAAAATAATATTTTACTTACTTTGTCTTTGGGTTGCTATTTGCTATTTCAGACAAGTTTCTTGTTGGCTAATAACTAATTTAATCTGATTGTGGGGTGCTGGAGTCTTGAGTCTGATTCAGTTGTTGTAGTTGTTGAGGTTTTGGTCTTCTCCAGGCCAGTTCATCTGATTTGGGAGAAGCCTTTGCATAAGCAGGTTGAGGGGACATTTTTCTGACTCCAGCTCTCGGTATATATTTGTGTTTAAACAGATCATTATTTGTAAGGACACTTAAAAGGTTGTTACCTCAGTCAAGGAGGTAATGTTTTTGCTGGCTTATGTTTGTTGGTTTATTTATTTGCTTTGCTTGCAAGACTATGCAATAACTACAGGAAGGATTTTGCTGAAATTTTCAGGAGATGTTGGTAATGGCCCAACTTAGAAATGATCGGATTTTGGTGGTGATCCAGATAACCACCATTATCATTAACAATCTTTTTTGTTCAATAACTGTCTAATTAATAATGATATCAACGGAATCATATTATGATGGTACTTTTATTATGGAACTGTTGCTTATAAATGTAACAGCAAGATGTGAGCTACCTTGGCGGAGGTTTGTGCCCTCTGAATGCTTTCTAGTTAAAAGTGTTAGCTTTAGATGGTCAAAATATGGGGCTACCCATGAAGAATTTATTTTAAGATTGACAGAGTTGTTTAAAGGCTTTAAATTAACAGTAGCAAGCCATGACTTTATTAGTGAAGGCTGTCGAGAATCAAACTGCTATACTCTCCTTCTTCAGTGTGTATATAATGTAAGTTTATTGAAAACAGATTCAAAGATCTTACTGAAATTTGTAGCACTTAAAAAGACAAAGAATTTGTTTGCAAAGCTTATGTAAAAATGCTCTCGTACTGCCATAGTAAAAATATTGCATTAATTTCCCCACCATCCTTAAGCCCAAGTCAAAATGCTAGCAGAAGAGTGAGTAAAACCCCTCGCTTACGATACACTGGGGTTATGATCACTGCAACAGGAGGCCGTATCACAAACAGAAATCCCATTGTGTCAGTGCCAGAGCAACACTATGATTCCCACTGTTGTCCCACTGAAACATCAGGACAGAAACCAGACCACACTGGGGGCTAACTGAATAATCCTGCAGTCGTTTCAAACCACTTATTAAGAGCTGCAGCTGAATGATAATTGTGCAGGAGAGCAGATCAGGAGAGCTGAAGGACAGAGACTGAAGCATCTGGACTGCATTAAGACAAAAGAGGAACCGGGTCAATTCACCAAGACATTCATTAGGCAAGCTGTGAACCTGCTGTTTGTGTTGGTAGCATGTGGGGCTGCATCTTGTTAGCAGATATTGTCCCTGCTGCACCGCACTGATGCTGAGATTAGTGGCAATTTTGAGCAGTTTCAGGAAACAGAGGCTGGAATGTCATGATGTTAATACTTCAAATACTCCCACTGCCTGTTTTAAAGAGCATTGCGTATTTCAAACAGCAGGGATGGGCAATAAATGGCTTTGGTGGTGCAATCTATTGAAAGACAGGAGCTAATGCATCTGTTAGCATTTAAACCAAACACCCTATTTGGAACGTATTAAACCTGAAGTTTGTAAACGAGCCTGCGCCACAGCTCTGAGGAATTCTTTTCCCATGAAAAAAAAAGGTTGACAGGGCGATCTGCTGGTCAGGGAGCAACAAAAGCTGACCCCAGATTAACCACAATAATGTAAACCAGCTGCTGGATCATCAGGAACTCACCATGACCTCTTCCTCTGAACAGCGCTGGAGCATCAAGGGCAAAGAGTGTACACCAGGTCGTGGCATGTTTCTGACTGTACAGCAGCACCCTGACCTGAGCCTGCCTGAGAGTGTGCTGTGTATTTACAGTAAGAGTCGAAGCACTTAGCCAGGAGGTTTTCTTTACCACCCTGAAAATAAGCATGATAAAAAATGTTTTTGTAGGGTGAGCTGAGGGTGATTTATGTCAACCCGGCCGTCATACACAGCTTCGTTTCCTGTGAGAGATAGTTTCACAGTCAACAAGATGGACACTGGTCAGTCAAGAAGTTAACAGTAAGAACCTGATTATGGAAAAATGTTCAACTGAATCAACTGTTATTGTACCTGCTGTGTGTTAAAGAATAGAGTCAATGGATTATCACTGGGCAAAAAGACCCAAATATCATATTATTGACCTGTGCATATTTATCTGACATGGATTTGGGTAAAAACTCTGTATCCACTGATACTATTTACTGAGGGAGCAGATCAAGGAAGGCAGAAAATTCAAATCAACACTTCGGAGAAGCAGCAACTGCAGTTATTTATCTGATGATAATTATTTCAGCAGAATCAGAGAAAATGAAGCTAAAGGTTAAAGCAGCTACCTGTGTTACAGGATTTAATCTATTCAGCACTAACATCAAAAACATTAATCCATCCATTCCCCATTTCATATACCGGTTACCGCTATCAGTAGAGAATCTGTTTCCGCCAACATTGAGACTCTGCTACCCATGAGCACGCGCGGCGACTGTCGTAATGCTGCGTTCCAGTAACCTCGGAACTGGGAGTGACATCATCTCCGACTTATTGGCGTTCCAGTTGAAGTCGGAAAAAAAACATGCCGAGCTACCAGGCTATTGTTAGCTGTTGTTAGCACGCCCTGCGTTGTATGAAGAATGTGATTATCACTATGGCAACATTTTTGTAAATATAAGTCTAACAATACGATGTATACAGCTGATCTAGAGTGATACACCCCAGTCAGAAGTGCAAATAAATTGATTATTACAGGAGCTAAATAACTGTTCACACTGGGGGCATCCATCTTCGATTGTCAACTCGGGGGTGGCGAGGTTTCACCGAGTTCCCAGTAGGAAATTCCAACTTTGGGGGACGTTCCAGTTGCAGTTTCCTACTCGGAACTTGGGAATTTCTACTTCTGACTACAACTTGAACGCACCACAAGCCAAAGTGTGCATTTGTTGTGATGCTAATGAATGCAGCTGGGACCTTCCTCAGAACTTTGCATTGCTTTACAACTTCTTTTCTCAACAACTTTCAGGATGCAAAGCGACAAGGTAATGTATCTCTTTCTAGTTACGTAGCGGTAGTTTTTGATGTGTGACAACAAGCATCGTATCGTAGCTTTGTACCCGGCTATATATCGCTACTTAAGCCCGGTGCTCTAAGACGTGTCTGAATAAATTTGCTCTAGTTTTAATTGTCTTGTTCCCGAAGTTGAGTATCCAGGCCAGTCCAGCTCTGTCCGACCCGACCGCGAAGCTAAGAAATAGCGTTTATAGTTAACCTATTTAGATGCTATAAAACTCATCTTAAAGTGTGTATTTCAATCAGGCATATATCTAAAAGTGAGACTTTTTGTAATTACTTAGAAACTCCTCACAGTCCCTTTAACAGATTACTTGCATTGTAAAAAGTCAAACTAAGCAAATATGTTTTTTAACTTTGTCAAACTTTCTTGCTCAACACATTTACTAAGTCAAGTTAACTTTTTCTCGTTTGGACATTATATATTGTACTAATAGGTGTAGGACATAGGAGGTCAGTGCATTTCCAAGAAATAACTAAAGTCAAAGATTTATGACAAAAGAAATTTCATTTGATTGTCTAAATGCATTTTACAATAAATTATTACTTATAAATCAAAACCCACAAAACAGGCTAAGTCATAAACATCTTTTGTCAGTTACAAAACTGTTGTAAAATCACAGCCTCTCACCTGTGATCTGTTGCTGCGGTGTTACACTCATGCCATCATGAACTGCTGCTCAGCCATGTGGTGCCTACACTTCTGAAAAGCTGTTATCTCACTTGACAATGTTGTCATTTTGAATTACTGTGGAGTGCTTGATCTGACTGTTCAGACATGGCAGCTTATAAATAATTAACAATGCTATGCTCCTGGTGTGGCCTGGTCCCCCAAATGAAAATTTGACTTTCCCCTTGTGTGATTTCTCAAAGAGGGCTGAGAGGCTCAGGACACATAAACAGCTTATAGGTGTGCCTTTAAGTGAGTGTTCCAGCACGCTAAGCCATTCAGCATGGTCTGCGTTAAAGCCGGGAACAAAAGCAGAGAGGAAAGCAGATGCAGACTCCACTCCCTGAACCCATGATCCGTCCTGATAGGCACATAATGAGAACCAGAAGAGTGTTCACACCATAACACATACAAATCCCCATTCATTATTCATGGCAGATTAGCCTCTTCATTAAGACAGAGGCGGGGACCAGGGGACACAGAGGGCATGAGAGAAGAGGAGGAGAAGTCGGTCTACGTGAAGCTCTGGCCCGCCCACTACTGAAACCGAGGCATGCAAAGTGTCAAACTAGTTGACATCCAGTTAGGACAGAGAAGACCAGAAACCATGACCAGACCAAGGAGGAGTGTACTCGATAAAGTTCAGGTCCCTGAGGCTCGCAGCTCAGCCGTCTGCTTTAATACTGTAAACACAATGTGACAAAGTCCTTCTGCAGGAGGCTGGGAAATGTCAGTGTAGCAGAACCGACAACACCACAGAAAGACAAACTCCATCAACAGACCCTGCTAGCCCCCATCAGCAGGGTGAAGCTTGTTTGCTGTCTTATATCACAAAATGAAACCAGAAGAAAACCATGCTAAAAAGTGTCAGGGAGTGCACACTGACCTGATACAGACAAGACGGTCAATTTTAAAGCCAGGATGATCCACCTTAACTGTGTTAAGATGTGTAAAATGACACGTTGTTGTGTTTCATGGCTGATCAAACTATCTCTGTTATGCTCTGCCCTGCATATTTGGCATAGAGAGCAGTTCCAACATATAAAATCTAATAAGTTAATATGGATGCACAATACTGGATTTTTGCCAATATTGATTTATCTGGACTTATCGGCAATACCGACATTGATGCTTATATTTTTTGTTAAAAGCACATAGCAGCCATTTTACCAAGACTGAAATGTTTCTTTTATGATAACAGTCTGCTTGTGAAACAGATGCGAAGGAAGAAAAACATCATTTTATCCTTTAATAAATGATACTTTTAAATTTAGAAACAGGACATTCAGTCATTATGGTACATCTGCACATTCTGCCAATATTATTGCCAATAAATGACATATATATGGCCAACTTTTACGGCCAAAATAAATGCAAAACGTTATGTCTCTCAATACCAACAAACAACTTTTAGGCAATTATCTGCCAATACAGATATTGCTCCAGTGATATCATGCATCCTATTTCTTTGTTTTTAGGATTTTATACAGAATATAATTGATTCTGCAGCCCCAAGTGAACATGCAAAGAAGTGCAGGTTTGAGATTTATTAGTAACATCCCTTTTCATCTCAGGAGGATCTATTTTTATTGATGGTCCCAAAAAAACACATCAACGAAGACATGATGTGAACTCAAGAAGCTGCTTCAAAGGCAGAGCATTGAGAATTTATCACAACTAACTTGACATTTCAGCTCCTAGCCCTTTGTCTGATAAACAGCTAGCACCCATTATCCTCGTCAGACTGGCTTTAGACCAGTTTCTAATATGCATGACCATGTTTTAGGATAAGCGTACCGATTTCCTCCATTGAAAGATCTTTCCTGATTAGCCGTTGCAGATACTGGCCTGCTTGGCATGTTATTAGACATGTTACTTGGCATGTTTTATGATGCTGTTTTACACTGGCTGCACGCCCTGAGAACACACCTCTCCATCCTAACTGGGAGAGGTGTGAAGGTGTCTTTTCAGAGAAAGATTGATGATGTGTGTTGTTGTGAAACGCTCCATCAGGGTTGAGCTGTGGGCTCTGTTGATGATGACATGTGCGAGAGATTACCTGTTTGAATAGAGGTCCGACATCAGGGAAGGTGCAGGCTCAGACAGGCAGTACAGCTGACCTACTTGGAAGCTTGCCCGGCTCAAAGTTAGCCTTAAACTGGAAGTTGTCTTTTGTCTTAAATAATTAACTAACAAAGACCTGTCATCACAACCGCCTTTGACATCGACGTAAATGAGACCTGAACATGAATCACTAACTGCAGCTTAATCCTTAAAAGCTTGCCTAAATCTCATGAGCCATCATTTTGTTTCATTTACCATAAGAACGCTGAGACACGTGGAGGTTTAAATCCAACACATCATCTAAATCTGATGCATCCTTTAAAAATGACGTCAGATAAAATCACTGTTTAGAACAAGTGACTATGGTAAAGATACAGGAAGTATCCTACATTAAGATTTAGAAACACTGTGTGTAAAAGTTAATTAACCAACACCTCAAACATATTTACAAGTGAAATATGACAAGAAAACTTGTTCTGTTTCTAAACTGGCAGGGTGATATGAAATTGTGCAAGCCAATTGAACAGCGCACATTATATAACAGCAATAACTGTCAGTGCTTTGAGACTGTAAGTCGCAGCACAATAGGCTTGTTCGTTTTTGTAATTATGTCTGACCTGTAGGTACTCGACAGAGCCACCCCGATGGAGCTGCCATTCACTGTGTGGATTTACATGGATTTTAAATCATTATGCCGTAAACAAATACCATTTCACCAATCTAAATCCTTTTAGCTCTTACAAAGGACTCATAGAAGTGTATTGATTCTTTTCAATATGCAGAGTTAATGAACAGGGGCACAACTGGGATTTGCTAAACCAGTCCCTCAGGCAGGATGGAGAGAGAAGAAAATGTCTGTATACTCTGTTATACTCAAGCATTCCTAAGTAGTCTGACAAATGACAGTTTCTGTTTATGTTTACACTCTGGGATAAACAAGTACCCAAATTATGCAGTTGCTCCTTGGCCAGATGTTGGCCTGTAGGAGCTCTATTTGAAATAAAAATAGTTCAATAGTGGAGCTTCTTTTGACCTTTCAAACCTGTACAGCTGGAAGGGTCATTTGTTTCAGGAGCTTTATCCACATTGCTGATTCTGCCAAAAATCCTCACAGCAAAGATTAGTTAGTACAGGCATCAAGCTGCATGGTTACATGTGCATTTCAGTACCTTTACACTCAAAAGAAGTTACACTACAATTGGATGGCATCCAATTTTTAATTCTGTTAAAATCTGCTCATATTTCACTGCTGATATTTAATTACCACCACAGGATGAAAAAAATAACATCAAACAGGAAGTAGTTTCAGTTCTTACAACAAGCACTTCCTGACAAGCAGAATATGCATCCAGCAACAGCACATACACCTCGACAGTACTACTAAGCGCCCACTGCACGGGATTTGAAATGCCTCACGAGTAAAGCACTGCAAGGCACCATTTTACCCCCGCTCTTTATTTTTATTTCCCTTTGCGATTTGCATTTACGCAGACATGGAATGAGGAAAGAGAGATTAAAAAGCTGCTGGGGGAAAATTGTTTTGTTTTCTAACTAAGTAGAGCTTGTTAATCTGCACATAGAGTGCAGACACTGATGCATTCATGCCATTTATACCTGTTATTAAAATGTTTTACTTTCTTTAACAGAGAGAGAAACTTCATTTGACTCATAATGAGCTTTATACTGAAATATCCTTAAGTCAAGTTCTTCTCAATCCAGAGCTGTTTCGAAGTATAAATTGTAATGTTTACAAGGGTAAACAGCATATAATTAAACATTCAAAGGTGACTTGGGAACAGTGATCACATGATGTAACGTGACATTTGACACTTCCATGATGTTAGGACATGGTGTTACTCAAAGATCCATCCAAGTTACTACAGTTACTTTGTGTTTTCTCACTTTTAAACCACTGCACTTGTTCTAGTCAATCCCCCTTTAATCAAGTCCAAAAAACAATAGCACTCAGTGTTTCTTGGCATGGAAATGAAATGGAGTTGGAGTGTTGTTTACACACTTCAGTGGTGTTTTTAACACACTTCAGTGGTAAAATGGTCTGGAAAGATGACCAGAGAAGATTTTGTGTCCTCCTATTCTTTACTTCTGTCCTTTCCTTTCCTCTCTCTCACTCAGAGTCAAAGTTCTGTAGCAGCTCCAGTTCGTCAACAATCAACCTCAGTAGTTGGTGCGACAGGCTAATGAAGGTAATAGTTGAATTAGTTTAAACAACAAGAAATCTAGTTCAGCTATAACTTAAGTTGTGTCTTAGTTTGGTTGCACCATATTTAAACTTAATTTGACCAATCAGAAATGGCATTTTCAAATTTCTAGAGGGCTGCTTATCATGCTTTAAAATAATATTATGTAGCTGTCATTTATTAATATACAGTGAAAAACATACAAGCAAATTATTTTAAAACAAAATGATTACAGCCTTTTCAGCCATAAGAGAATAACAACTGACATTACAAGCAGTGGAATCGCAGATATCATAAGCTAATTTAATGTGTCGTCACTGTTGCCAAACTGATATTAAATCATCTGACATAAAATGAGAGTCATATCAAGAATCTGCATACATTTCTGAGGGATGCAATCTTTCATGGAGAGCACACTTGTGACGCCAAACAGCTGTGAAAACCCTCCTCATCCTCCCAGTTATCCCACCTTTAAAAAGCTGCACTGTGGAAACTGTATTTCATAGTAGACTTAACTTGAAGCTAGGTTTGGCATTTAAGTTAGGACTTAAGACAACGGGAATTATCTCAGCTGCACCGCCAACATAAGATGACTTTAAAACTGCCATTAGTTAACACTTACGTCAAAACTATACTATATTTGAATGAACACAGATCATTTCTTATCAACAGTTTACCTACCAAAAGAAGAATTCAAGCATTTTAAAAACTGTAGATGAATATTACAAGCTGTGCATATTACAGATTAGTAGTAATAGTATTACTGCATTTATGCTATTCTTATTTGGCATTTAGCTTTTTGTACACAGGTTCTTAAAGCCAAAATCTAATGTTTTCTTCTTTGTATCTCTCTGGTGCCATTAACATTCAACTTTAGAGGTAACCTCATTTTGTGTAATAATGAACCCTTAAAAGAGTCTTAATAAGGTGGTTAACAGCTAACAAATAAGATTTTGTTTTTAGAGAGCTAGACCCTGACTAATAACAATGTGCAAAATACTGCAGTTAATGCATGTGGATCCCAGAGCGCCTGAAAGGGAGGCCCCAAAGTTCACACCATTCTTTCTTTTCTAACAAAGGAAAGCCTAATGAGTCAGCAACCTTGCACTTAAGAGAGCGGGTGAAGTGATGATTCAAGAAATAAATAGTCCATGTAACCTCATAGTATTTTGTGAGTGTTGCTGGTAAATAAACAAGCTGATAAAACTTACTAAAGAGGAATGAGAGGCGTGGAGTGACATCGCTTTCTGAGGCGGCTGTATGAAGGCAACCAGCAAGGAGGACAATGCAGGCTGAGAGATGGAGCCAAGCCATGCTCATTGTCCACGCGCCTCTCCTCTGGACCACCAGCCAACTTGCAGTATTTGCCTTTCAGGTTTTGAGGGAATTCATGTAGAACGGCTTTACAAAGCCGTGTTTATTTTCCCTCTGTTCATGCAAGTCCAGGCTCTGTGAGTGGCAGGCTTTAGCAACCCCTCAGGCCTGCAGAAGGTGATGCTGGTTTAAAGTGATGGACTTCAGAACAGGGCAGGCAGCCTCCACCGGTCAGCCTCCATGCATAGACAACACCGCTGCAGGGCCTCAGCTGGGATCTGAAAAGATTAAGAACACAACATTAAAATTCATACTTATTAAGAAAGAGTGCGAGTGAGCGGTATACTGACTGAAAAAGCCACGAAGGAGTAAAAAAGGGGATGTACTGTTAGTAATGTCGCAAGGTGTTTCACTTACTCAATTGATCAATCAATCTTTATTTGTATAGCGCCAATTCATAACAAGTGTTATCTCAAGACACTTTACAATGGAGCATAAAGCTCTTCATTTTATGGATACACATATATGCATAGATACATATATACATATAAAATACACATATACATATACAATATTGTATATACAAATATATACATCCAACACCCAACATGAATCCATATAGCCAATCATGAATCCCTCCATCATGGCGGCAAGAAAAAACCTGTTAAGCGGCAGGAAATCTTGAATGTGGATCCCAGTCTCATGATGAACAGCAAATCCACACGATGCTGTGGTGGGTGTGAGTGCAAAGGAAGGGAGGTAAGAGGAGACAAGTGGACTAGAATAAGAACTAAAGTTAGGGACAGGTTCATGAACCATCGACCTGTCGTCTGATTGTCGACTTACTACTTACTGAGTTTCTATGCTAGCTGTCCAAGTAACACAGTCACACCCTTTCATGCTCATTTACACACCAGTGATCCAGCAGTGGGACCAACTTGGGGTTAAGTGTCTTGCCCAAGGACACATCGGCATGTGACAGCTGGAGCTGGGCTTGAACCTGCAACCATCCGATTACTGACCAAGCGCACTATCAGACTGCACTACCCCCCCTCCCAATGATGAGAAGAGAAAATAATTTCAATTCAGAGTCAATAACAACTAGCTCAAGGAATCAATGTCATTTGTCTTTATTAGAGCTGTGCTCTTCATCATGCTCACATTCATTTCAATCACAGTTATTACGTAAACGATTCAATTCCATTCGATATTATGATTCATCACAATGCAACACATTGAGTAGAATCCTTGATTTTACATATTAATGCAACAGGCTACTTTTTACTGTAGATAAAAATATACAAGCAGTCAGACAATTATGAACTCCTTTAACTATTTAAAAATGGCTTTGGGGATCAACTCCAGCAAAAATGTTTCTTTGAACTGTAAACAAAAACAAATAAATACATTTCATTGGTTTTATTTCCCCATCCTTGTTTTTTGTTCCTCAGAAACAAAACCAGTTCTGCAGTGTAGCAGCAGGCTCGGCAAGATTACACGATTACTGACTGTCTCTGTATCAATCTGTCTTCATCTAAAACATGATGCCTTAATTCTAAAAATTACTTTTGACAATCATTGTCTTCATGATACACCATTTCTTTATCTTTGTCTAGTAAATACAAAGTGACTGTTGGTACTCTTCAACCATGTTTAAGCAGACTTACATGATACAAACAGTCAACAGTCAACTTTAGCAGCTAAATTAAACGGCAAACCCTGTTAGCGAGCTAAGTGCACAGTTGTACAGTCCCTCCAAAATCCTCTGAAAAAGCTATTTTTTTAAATCCACGTCAGGAATTTTCCAGACAGAAATAACAAAGAGGGTAGCGGTTTTGCTGGCACAACTAGTGCCACAGTGATTCCCATAGGATGAATGGACCTCTGGAGGAGCAAAAGGCCTGTGTGAAAAGTCTCAGTTTTCAAAGGGAATAATGTGTTGCCAGTTTACACAAGGACAAACACAATGCTATCTGTGAGAACCTGTTTTAAATATTCTGTTTTTCGGAACTCAGAATGCTGCCTTATAAGACAGCTGCCAAAACATGACAAAAGGTTACTGCTTTCAACCATTTTCACAGCAGTGTGAACAAGACCTCAAAATAGGAGGCAGACAGGCATAATGTGGCTTTTGAGCCAGCTTCAAGTGGCCACCCAAGGAACTGCAAGAGAAATTAATTATCTTAAAAGGACTGAAGGACCTTCTATGCAGCATTGTACAACATTTGATCTCGGACTTAAGGATGAACTGATTGATTTGGAGGCCATAGTTTAGGGCCAAAGTCATCTGGCTTAATGTTTATCCCTCCGTTGAGAGTGCATTATATCATGAAAGCTTTGAGAGATGAACTGGATTTTGGACTTTAAAGGTCAATGTCTTTGGGTCTTATGTTTTGGGCCTCACAGTTTACTCATCTTGTCATTCAGAGGTGTCAAAGCCAATCAGAGAAGGGGCTTAAATGCACAATGCAGTCTCAAATGCGGGCCAAACAGGAGCAACATCTATTTAACGGTCCAAAAGTGACAATGGTTAAATCAGAAATATGAATTTGAACAGTGTCTTTACTGTTGAGCTTCAAAGTCATTGGTTCATCTGCTGACCACTGATCAGAGTGATATAAAAGCAATGGGAGGAGGGGTTGATGCACAGGTCTGGACCTGCATCGCAGCTGTTGAATGGTGGGAGTGCTTTTTAATGGAGGGATAATAACAAACATATGAAATAATCTTGGAGGCCATATTCATAACACGCCATGTCACAAAGCTCAAATCATCTCATACTCGCTTCTTGACCGTGACAATTAGCACACTGAACTCAAGTGGCCTCTACAGTGATCTGTTCTCAATCCAAAAGAGCATGTTTGGGATGTGGTGTCACAGGGTATTAGCATCATACATGTGGATAAAATTGTGTGATGCTTTCATATCAACCATAGAACTGGAGGACTGTTTCCATTAGGTTGTTGACTCTATGCCATACCTAAGAGTTGTGAGGCATACCTAATGAAGAGGCCAGAGAGGAGAGTGGACCACATCTGGATGATGAATCTGTTATCGTTTTATGAAAAATTGACCACTGCCCTTTATGTAAGAAAACTGAGGTCATTTGGTAGTTTATTACTTTGCTTTCTATTTGCTGACATAAGTGGTCATAAATGTTTGGTGATGATTAACAAAATAAAGCATGAAGGAGCTTTGTGAGACACCCGGGTCAGGGTGATATGACAGAATCCCATGCAGATGAACAACCTTGTGCTTCAAAAGCCTCTATCTCTGTATCTGATAACAGGCTCTATTGTTCAGTGTGCTGACTTGAGAAATGAAAGGAGAGATTTCATGGAAATCTGTGTTAAGGCTTTGAGACAATAAAAGGAGGTGACACCCAGTTAACTGCTCATATTACAGGAATGACTGGACTTTCTGGCCCACGGTTTCCTCATTTGAACCCTGGTTTAAAAACGAGTGCTGAGAAATAGTGTTTATACATTTGAACCACTGATATGGTTCAATATCTCTACAAAGAAAACTTTATGGTATAATAGTGTAAAAAGACAAAGAGAAGTGGTTCAATATTTTCATAGTCCTGCTGATGAACCCTCTAATCAAAGCACATCAATGTGGTCCTGCTTTTAACTTGAACTTCTGCTTTTATATATTCAGGTTTTGATCTTGGCTAGCTCCTTTGTCCACAAGGCCTCAAGAATTATCTGAACACTTCTGGGAAGCCACAAGATAAATGTTGTACAAATAAAAGAGTTATGGGACAAGCTAGTGTTGCTGATTTACTAAATGTAGTAAGATATGAATTTAAACTCAATGCAAACAACCAAGTGATAACTCTGTAACAGCTAACAGAGAGCCCCTCATTACTAATTACCAATTGGAGATAAGTTTCAGTGAATGTAAAATCAATAACAGAATGAAGTGAGTATAACTCTTCTTGTTTTCTTTTCAGAGGCTTCTCCCTCTCAATGAGAAGTCTGACACATGGAAAACAGAATTTTTCCAAATGTAGGGAGGGAGGGCGACATTTGGATGAGGGGGGAAGTCATGCTGGTGGGTAGTGGACATGACAGAAAGGAGGATACTTCCACAGCACATAACTTAAATACTGAAATGTAGTCAGACCTATGTGTCCAGTCAGTTAAACTTCAGAAAGACTGAAAAAGTTTCTCCCCAGCATGATCATTTTCAGAGCTGACACTGCAGTCAGTTGATCAATTGTATCGCGGCTGGGCAACTGATAGCCTGGGGGGCCATATGTAGCCCCCCTACTCCCACAGTATGGTCATCCAGTCAAGTTTGAAAAGGAAAAAACACAGTTAGATGAAAAATGGCATTCGACAAGCAACCATTTACAAAGACAATAGCACTGTAATTGGCTGTATTTCTTTCTCTAACCATTTTATCTGCATTTATTGGATGCTAAACTTAAATAATCATAAAAAATAAGTTACTTGCATTTAAAAAAACAGCAGAAATTGGTCTAAATGCTGGTTTTAGCTCATTTAATTGAGTATTGTATTCAGTTTTGCATTAAAGCTATGGTCTATGATTTGGAAGCTTGGTACATCTTAATAACACAGTTTATAAGGCCGTTTAGTCCTATGGTCCGATCTACGCAATATAAAGACCAAAAAGAATGACAAAAATCCATTCAGTATATCCGCTGCAAAGCGGCATAATAGTTGACCAATCCGAACCGCGGGGAACGGCGGTTCAGATTGGTCCGTGAGGCCATCCAATCCCCTGTCTCCCCTGCTCTGCATGGTCCCGCCTCCTTCCCACTACCTACCTCATGTACCGGTGAGCAGCTAGCTGCACAGCTACTGAAGCGTCATGGAGCCGGAGAAGACCAGCACTGAAACCGGGAGGCCGCTTCTGTTACCCTCCACATTGAAGGGAAGGAAACGTTAAAGTTTAGAGGAAAAGGCTGAGGTAAGGAAGAAATATATATATATATGTACATATATATATATATATATATATTGTTAGGAGGCGACACGAGCTGGGGGGCAGGATCTTGGAACACGGAGGGGAGGGGTGAGTGAAGGGAGGGTAGGCTGCGTTTTTCCAATCTCTAATCTCAACAGCCAAACTGGTTTTCAGATCGTAGACCCTAGCTTTAAGATATACATGTAATTTGTGTTTTATATATACAGCATACACTCATATACACTATGTACATATTGTTCATATATTTGGTAAAAGCAAACAAAAAAAAAGTAACCCAAGGATGTTTGAACATTAAAATACAACTGAAGGTCTAAATGACAAAAGCAGATGATATTTGGAGAAGCCTCTGCTTTTAAATGCTGTGGGCTGGTTTTACTGTTGACATTTTTGGACCCCCCGTCCCCCTGTCAGCAGCCTACCTGGTGCCAGCAGACAGTAACAAGTAATAGACATCATTAGTGTCCTTTGTTTGGAGGGATTCAAAGTGAGACACCACTTGACCACAAAACAGTGAAGCTAACATTAATTCAAGTTTGCGTGACAGTCAGAAAAAGACCCCTGCATGCATCAAGATGAATCTGACTTTTAGGTGTGTGGAGAGGGCTCGACTCAGCGTGTGTGAGAGAACAAGGCCTCCACTGACAGCACAGAAATCTATATGCAGCCCCGCACTTCACTGCTCTACCCTGCATGATGCATAAACTGAATCATCCCTTTCACTGCTAACACAGACGTGACAGTGTGCTCTCACTGTGGATGATACTCTCCCATTTCTCTGTCTGTGTCTCCTCTTAAATCTTCCTGAAATTTCTCGACACGCACCCTCCAGCAAAAGATCAGTTTGACACAACCATAACATATGTCAGATGTTAAGCACAAATTATAAAAACATGGAGAAATGAAATCAGGAGAGGCTACATTTTACTGTGTAGAAGTAACTTTTCAGCAAGACTGCCGCAGTACTCCAAGGAACCATAAATGTAGTGATTTCAAGATCACAACCAAATACACATTGATTTGCTAACACATACTTGTGAAGTTCACAGATGTATACTGTTAAACTCTATGCTCTTCTCGTAGCTTACAATAGACAGTAGTGCCGAGGGACTTCATTTGAATAGTACTGAGTTTAATAAAGCTGTTTATTAAGCACCATTACCTCGTTTCAGCTCATTAACACATGTCAGTGCTTTGATGATGCAGACTTTTGTTCTTCACATCCCAAACAACAGCATTTTTTATCCAAAGACATCAGAAATGGCAGACAGCACAATGTACTTTAGTTTTTATCCTCTTGCTGTGTAAGGGGAAGGATTCCTCACTTAAAGGGATACTCCAACATTTTCTTTGTTTTTGTGTCTTGCCTCACTCCCAAGTCAACCCAGTCATGTTACGCTAACTACTTCTATCATCCTTTACTCCTAAACAGAGGCTTTGTTTTGTTGATCTTTTTCCTCTGCGGCTTGCGCTAGAGATGTGATGTTCATGAACGAGTCAAGTCTTTTAAACTGCTCTTTTAAACAATAAGTTCAGTTTCTACAGCTTTTACATTGTTAATAAAATGAAGTAGAACAATATACTGACCCAGAAGGCTTTCCTGATCCAACCAGTGCTTCAGGAGATATTTAGATCCAAAATCCAGCGATGGACATCCGTATAATGGTAGCACACGGGGCATGTATAGCGCCGCTGCTAAAACTGCATTAATCGTCCAAAAACTCATTAGTTTCACCAATATTTCATCATGGTCCGCTCGGGCTACTCCTCCAAGACAGTCCGAGGTCACTCCACCCATGTTTTTGTGACTGTGCTGACCTCTGAACCGGAAACTTTCTTTACAGCTGCCGTGCATACGCAGTACGGCTCATTGTTTCAGGGGTGACCGGCTGCTACTCAACAACTTTCTTCTTCCAGTTTTGTGCAAAATGGACGAATATCTATGATGAAGATGTTGTGGAGGAGAACTTTGAATATGATGGGTGTCCTTACAGTTTCGAGCCAGAGTATACAGATGAGGAGCTCATCGAAAAGGAGGAAGCCGTACTGCGCATGCGCGGCAGCCGTAAAGAAAGTTTTCAGTTCAGAGGTCAGCACAGTCACAAAACATGGGTGGAGCGACCCCGGACTGTCTTGGAGGAGTAGCGTGAGCGGACCATGATGAAATATTGGTGAAACTAATGAGTTTTTGGACGATTAATGCAGTTTTAGGAGCAGCGCTATACATGCCCTGTGTGCTACCATTATACAGATGTTTGCCACTCGATTTTGGATCTAAATATCTCCCAAATCACTGTTTGGATCAGGAAAGCCTTCTGGGTTGAAAAAAAAGTCTGGTTTCAATACACAGCCTTGGCTCTGAATTTCAGCAGGTAAATACTGTGGCTCGGGCCGAGTCACCAAAACAGGGTACACCTGTATAACTGCTAATAATGATATTGAAAAAAGAAAAAAATTCGGTATTTAATTTGGCTGAGTAATCTTTTAATCTTGATCATTCAATTTTCATGATTATGGAAGGCAGCAATAAACCTGACACACAAGATGGACTGTTCAATACATTTTACTGGTCGACGCAGAACTGTTCAAATACAAATTCAGCAGGTGATTGGATGGTTAATCTGTCAATCACATTAATTAGAGGCCAATCAAAAAATGTAGTAGGCGTTAAAAAAAAAAACCTCTTGGCAAACATTTGGATAGAGCATATCCTTTTTATTGAGAGGTTTGGAGTGTTGCTGTTTGTTCATTATTTCATAAAACTGTTACTGAAGCTGTTAGCATTTAAGCTTAATCTCTGTCTGAGCAGTCAATTCCTGTTGTCATCTCGCCGTAGCTCCTGCCTCCTACTGCTTTAAAGACTCTTATTAGGCTACGCTGCTTTTGGGTCGCCACAGTGGTTTTACACTCTAGCTTAGCATCTGCCTGATAACAAACACTGAATCAGACTAATTCAGCTGCACCGTGAAGGTTAGGCAGCAACTGTAACCTCAAGTAAAATTCAATTTCTTTCCTGCTCTACCCCTTGAGTGTTTCCATAATAGTGAAGAAAAGCTGCTAAAAGTGTCCTTACACGCTTTGAACAGCTTTTCCACCATGGGGAAGGTAGCCTGAAAGGGACAGAAGCTTTACTACAGCATCTCAGAAAGAGGGGGAATAAGGCATCACCAGGGGTACTGTGTTTATGAAAACCAGATGAGTGCTTGTGAACTGCTGTTTGAAAACTAGATGCGCGGCAGCTGTAAAGAAAGTTTTCAGTTCAGAGGTCAGCACAGTCACAAAAACATGGGTAAAGAGCGAGGACTGTCTTGGAGGATAAGCCAGCGGCCATGAAGAAATATTGGTGAAACTAATGAATTTTTGGACGATTAATGCAGTTTTAGGAGCGATGTTATACATGCCCCGTGTGCTACCATTATATGGATGTCCGCCGCTGGATTTTGGATCTAAATATCTCCCGAAGCACTGTTTGGATCAGGAAAGCCTTCTGGGTGAGTATATTGTTCTACTTCATTCTATAAACAATGTGAAAGCTGTAGAAACCGAACTTATCCTTTCAGTGAACAATGAGAAAAAACTTGCAGTTGTGAGTGAGCTGTTCATTTGCGAGCCATTCTTAAATGCAAATTGCCTACAAATTTAATCATGGTTTGCAAACAAACAGCTTGCTACAGCGCCGTTCAAAAGACTTGATTCGCTCGCCAATGTCTCATTTCTACCGCAAATTACCTCTGAAGTAGGTTAACTAAACAAAGCCTCTGTGTAGGAGTAGAAGATAATATGAGATACCATTATATAACAAGGTGAAAAAGACAAGACCATTTGGAGTTGCTGAAGAGTTTATCTGATGACTGTGGGCAAAGGCAGGCCAGCTATACCTGTAGACCCCCTGTGTTTGAGCTAAGCTAACTAGCGGTGGGCGAGCTTTGGCCGTCTAGTCCTTGTTACTGAATGCATAGTTGAAAGAATGGTGTCTATCTGCTTGTCATGGACTAGGGAGAGGCAAGACACAAAAACTAAAAAAACTGTTGGCACATCCTTTTAATAAGCACCATTACCTTGCAAGTTTCAACTCATTAGCACTTGTCACTGCTTTAATGATGCAGATTTCTGCTCTCAATTCCAAATAGCTGCATTTTTCACCCTAACACATCAAAATGATAGACAGCTAAATGTGTTTTAGTGTGTGTTCATCCTCTTGCTGTGTAAGGAGAAGGATTCCTGACTTACAATACAGTATGTAAAAATCTTCTGGGAAAGATGCAGTTTATGGTTCTTCAGATAAGCCATCCTGGCCTTGTATGCATAGTGAAATCCTTCAGGGTGTATGTCTGTCCAAAATATTTTACCAAACAGGAAATTCACAGCCTTTCACAAGGGTCATTTCCAGTCATACAGCTCTGGGGTGCACAGTAATATTATCAGTTTATGTCACTGAATGGCAGAGACTGTCCAATGAGAGTTCTGCTAGTACGAATGTGTAATATAAATAGCAGCAGTGTGTATAATGCTGAAACAGGTGGCCCCAACATTAGCTTTGCCATCTGAGAAGAGGGGGAGGGGTCAAGGCTTCCTGGATTCCACACACAACCTGTTGACTGGAAAAGTGTTGACAGAAAGATACGACCTCTTGGCATGCCTGTCATCCTAGGCGGCCACCTGCACACAAACACACTCACACATGCTTACCACCGTCATCTCAACCATAGGACAGCCCAGGTCACATGCTCCCAGATGTGGCCTTCAACCTGTGACCACTTCTGCTCCTCCCACACCTCCTCGTCGCTGAAGGACTCTCAGATGTGTGAACGGAGCAGATGTGAGAAGTGGAGGACGTCGTCTGTCAGGAGAGGCCTTTAATGGAGGTACACGCTCGCACATATGGTCAGAGTGGCTGTTCAGCAGGAGAGCAGTGGTGTGGGAGCGCCATGTTGACACAGCTCTGTACCCCTCCTACTGCCTCCCTGGCTTATCTCAAAACAACTCATCCAGATACCAAAATGTCTATCTCATGACTAAGACATTACAGGAACTGCAGGATTACTGTTCCGATTGACAGTGTGACAAATTCCAGTCACAGGAAATCTTCTTTATACAATATTATCCCCTTTACAGGAATGGTTGCTTTTTGACTCAACCACTCAATCAATCAATCTTTATTTGTATAGCACCAGCTCATAACAAGTGTTATCTCAAGACACTTTACAATAAAGCATAGAACTCTTCATTGTATGGATACACATAAATGTATAAAGACACAAATACATATAAAACACACATATACATATATATACAAATTTATACATCCAACACCCAACATGAATCCAAATAGCCAATCATGAATCCCTCCATCATGACAGCGAAAAAAAAACCTTTATTACAGGTGTAGCCAGCGATCTTCTAATCTTCTCATCTAATGCACTATTTTAAAACAATCTCTTCAAGCTTTCATTAAACATACACACTCTGATCAAAATCTTTTTTAACACTAGAGAATGAGTAATACATAGAAACATAATAGCAGAAATGATAAAACTATAAAATAACTGCTAATATTGATATTGAAAAAAGAAAAAAGTTCGGTATTTAATTTGGCTGAGTAATCTTTTAATCTTGATCATTCAATTTTCATGATTATGGAAGGCAGCAATAAACCTGACACACAAGATGGACTGTTCAATACATTTTACTGGTCGATCTGGGAAAGAGCCCACAAAAAGTGTTTGGGAATAAGCAGAACTGTTCAAATACAAATTCAGCAGGTGATTGGATGGTTAATCTGTCAATCACATTAATTAGAGGCCAATCAAAAAAATGTAGTAGGGGGGCGTTACCTTAAAAAAAAAAACCTCTTGGCAAACATTTCGGAAATGGATAGAGCATATCCTTTTTTATTGAGAGGTTTGGAGTGTTGCTGTTTGTTCATTATTTCATAAAACTGTTACTGAAGCTGTTAGCATTTAAGCTAATCTCTGTCTGAGCAGTCAATTCCTGTTGTCATCTCGCTCGTAGCTCCTGCCTCCTACTGCTTTAAAGACTCTTATTAGGCTACGCTGCTTTGGGTCGCTCACAGTGGTTTTACACTCTAGCTTAGCATCTGCCTGATAACAAACACTGAATCAGACTAATTCAGCTGCACCGTAAGGTTAGGCAGCAACTGTAACCTCAAGTAAAATTCAATTTCTTTCCCTGCTCTACCCCTTGAGTGTTTCCATAATAGTGAAGAAAAGCTGCTAAAAAGTGTCCCTTACACGCTTTGAACAGCTTTTCTACCATGGGGAAGGTAGCCTGAAAGGGACAGAAGCTTTACTACAGCATCTCAGAAAGAGGGGGAATAAGGCATCACCAGGGGTACTGTGTTTATGAAAACCAGATGAGTGCTTGTGAACTGCTGTTTGAAAACTAGATGCGCGGCAGCTGTAAAGAAAGTTTTCAGTTCAGAGGTCAGCACAGTCACAAAAACATGGGTAGAGCGACCCCGGACTGTCTTGGAGGAGTAGCGCGAGCGGACCATGAAGAAATATTGGTGAAACTAATGAGTTTTTGGATGATTAATGCAGTTTTAGGAGCGATGTTATACATGCCCCGTGTGCTACCATTATATGGATGTCCGCCGCTGGATTTTGGATCTAAATATCTCCCGAAGCACTGTTTGGATCAGGAAAGCCTTCTGGGTGAGTATATTGTTCTACTTCATTCTATAAACAATGTGAAAGCTGTAGAAACCGAACTTATCCTTTAATAGCAGCATTTGGCCACTTGAAAGCTGGACTGCTCAGTTATGACAAAAACTATACTGGTTATTATTTGGATTTATATCAAGATAACAATTATCAAACATGATTCTTTTTAATCCACTCACACTACAAACTTTCTGCCATGTTCTCTAGTTCTTCTCCTTTTCAATTTAAGCTGTGTATGCAAAGGCTCCCCTGCTCTTCACTTAAATCAAAAAGAGAGCTGTGTTGGTGGGAGCACACACAACAATAAAAAGAAAACTACTGGCCCTCACTGTTAAAATATCCATCCATCTATCCATCCATCCATTTTTCGGTATATCACGAGTCAGTGACTGCTGACACATATAATGGACTTTATGATGCGACCTGTAATCTGGCAAGGGAACCCCATCAGGTTAGTCCTTGAATAGAAATTCAGAGGTCTGTATTTCTGTATTTCTGATGAGGTGACAGAAGTCTGAAGAGAAATACCCTCTCTTTCCTGCCCGACCCATTTTAAGCTCAATCCCTGGACCCAGCTAAGAGTTATTAATGGCTCATTTTTCCCTGAGTGAACCATACAGCAGTAATTATGACCATATGCTGTTCCGAAGACTTTTAATTGCCTAATTAAAATCTTATTAAACTATTGAACAGAGATAGGGGACATCTTGAACTTAAGGTTCATGGGAGTAATATTCATCAAGCCTGTGTTTCCTCTGGGGACTTTGACACGTGGTCAGAGGTTTAAAATTTTATCACAAGCACTTAATTCTTCAAACATCTCAAATTTGAAGCTAAGAGTGTATTGATAGATAATGGAAATATATGGATGTGAAAGCGGATGAGCATATTTCATCACTTCTCTCTTTGAAACCCACACAAGGGTCTAAATCAGCTGCCTTTCAGGAGTGAAATATTTGAGATGATATTCCATTTCATTCCTTTTCCCCTCTGTGCAAATTTCCATAGCAGATGTGGAGCCAGCAGAAGCAGCTTGCTGATGAAATGTTAAGTAGCCGAGCAAGGTCTGAGGCAAGGCCTGCTTTAACTATCCAGGGCAAAGTGTCTAATAGATGGACATTTAGGTCTCTGTGGAAAAACCAAGAGGTGTCTTAAATACAAAGTGGTATAGGGCGAAAGGTAAGGCTGCTGTAAACTATTCTGAGTAATCAAATTAAAACTCCTAGATCAAGTAGAACATCATCTATTAACAAAAAATCCCAAAGATTTTAAATTCATAATCCTGGCAATTCTTTGCTTCTTTTGGCTCTGGGTTTGTTTACGCTTGAGCCAAATCTCTTTGTCAAAACATTCAAACAAGGGATTTTTATGTGTTAACCTATTCATATGTACTCATTAACACTGGAGAATGAGGAGGACATCATGTATCCCCCCTCCCTAAAATCTGTAGTTTTCATAATTCAGTGTCTGCTGCACCACTTCAGAGAGCAGAGTGCCCTCTCTGATTCAGTTAAAAAGGCATTTTTCTTTTTCTTATGTCATTATGTCACATTTCCTGCTGAAGACAGGCTTCTCTTCACATTTAAGAAATCCAGAGTCTAACTAATTTAGAAAACTTTAAGACAATAATGCTCTGTGAGAAACACACTTTCCAATAATTTATCAGAGTCCTGTAAAAATACTTTTTAAAATATAAATGTCTAATATTTGTCTTTTGCAATTTTACAATCCCTTAGGCACTTTTTGCAGTTATATTTGAACACTGCTCTTATATGAAAAAGAAGACCTGCATATCTGACTGCATCTTTTGGCAGCATTTTTCGTGCAAATATTTCTAAAACAGTAAAATCTTAACATATTAGTTTGGAAGCTTTCCTTCAGTGGACATGTTCGAGAAATGGGAGGATTTATTATAGTATTCGTTAAGCCTCTAAGCACAGTTAAGGACTATGACCAAGTTTTTTTAAACAAGCACTAAGCAATATGTTGCGACTATATCTACATGATTATGTGAAGCAATTTAACAATAAAATATGATACCATTTGAGGCAAGAGTTTTGCTAATCAAATACTAAAGTAAGAAAGAAGGTTTTTAATCAGACATTATGTCTGGAGAACTTATGAGGAGGTCAGACTGAACTTTCTAAGAATGGTAACAGCTCAATCCAGCATTAGCTGTAGGTCCAAAAGTCTATTTATACATCCTGTGTTGTGTGTCATCAGGGGGACAAGGACACATCTTGGATAACTCACGAACTCCTGACAGAATCTAGCATGTCTGATTTTTTCCGTTTCCCCCTCTATGATTTATTCTTTCACATTAAAGATGAGGATATATATATTGAGATATCTATATATATATATATATATATATATATATATATATCATATATCCATATATATACTTGATATTATATATATTGTTGTATACCATTATTCTATATGCTTGACAATCATCTATCGGTTTTGTTCATTGAGTTCTGCACAGCTTGCAAAACAGTAACATCTTGCTAGTACAAGAGGCAGTCAGCACAAACGGCAACAAAGAAGTAAAGGAAGTTAACAGTATGGACATGAAGACAGAGGGTGGCTCTGATGGACTAGAGCATAGGCCTTTTTTATGAGCAGCAGTCATGAATGTGAACAAGCTGAATGGTAAAACAAAAGCGGAATGTAAGAGAATCACAAAAAACGTGAGAAAATTATACAAGCATTAGCATCAAGCAAGAACACAGTCATTATGGTGATTCAGCAGAAAAAACAATTACACAGTGCTGCAGTGAGTAAGTAAGGGCGTTCACACCTAACATGTTTCATCCGGACCAAACGACCTCTGGTTTGCTTTTTTGAAAAATCTGATTCATTTGGGGTAATATGAAAACTCAAAGAAACTCAAAGAAACTCAAAAGTGAAATCTCTCCATTTAAAAAAAGGAGGTCACTTACAAACAGACCAGAGTTCACAAAGAACAGTGAGTTCTGGCTTAAATTTGGCCAAAATTCACAACAGTAAGCTAGCCGACATAGCCTTCACTGACCAAATAAAGCATAGTGCGGCTAACATTAGCATTGCTAGCACCTCCAACCTCTGCTTCTGCAAACACAGCATTGATTACAAGTTTATAGTTAGAAACCACTCCAGTTGCTTTCAAACTGCTAAGAGGTTAACAATTTTATTACTAGCAGCTTGGTTGTATATTTCCAGGTCATAACGCAACAATAGGCCGGATGGAGTGAATAAAAACCAAGGCTACGGCCCAACCAGTGGTCAGTGACTGTTTTAAGCACCAACTGGTCTGAGCCCAAAGAACTTTAATTCTGTTGACAGTCC
Organism: Scarus forsteni; assembly: GCA_036419115.1. Lineage (NCBI taxonomy): Eukaryota > Metazoa > Chordata > Actinopteri > Labriformes > Labridae > Scarus > Scarus forsteni. The sequence continues at coordinate 7,032,240 of JAZDUH010000245.1, read as the reverse complement.
TCATTCTGGTGTCATCTCACCTCCCCTCTCTTCTCTCCAACATCATCACTTAGTCCTGGTGATTGTTCATGTCAGTGTGGCCTATCACAACTGTCAGTCAAGTAAATCAATGACCGTAATCCTGTCACGTTATCTGACATGTGATCATTGAATAGACAAAAAAATAAATGACGGTTTGATCATGGCAACAAACTAACTTGAGTACACTTTAATAGAGGGGTTCCTGTCTTGAACTGCATTCTCTATAGATCAGTCAAAGCACTGACTTCAGTGTCATATATACAGTAGCTACATTATAGGAACTTGTGTAACAATATAGAGCAGCCAAAGAAAATGTGACCATGTGCAGTCAAGCCTAATAAAGCAGCTAATCCATCAGGGACTTTTAAGAGCGATATAAAAACAGTCTGATATTGTCCAGTTCACTGTTTAAGATATCTCCTCTGGTGTTTTTACGAGGGGTCCTGGCGTCTCACAGACACAGGTGAGAAGCTGTGTGCCTTGGCTGCTGTAAGTAGGTCAGACCTGCAGAAACACTCACTTCTACCCTCAAAGTCTTCTCTTGTCTGCCATATTATTGTGTCTGCATTTACTAGAGGGGATACTGACCGTTATAGGGCAGGGTAGATAACACAGAATCCAGAAGAGAGATTTATTTACCTTTACAACTAGAATTGCTGCAGTCACAGGGTCTACAATATAAGGCAGCAGCTTTAAAGGCAGCATTACCAACATTACAATGTGCTTTACTGCATATTACCTTACCCGTAGCTTTGAATGAACAGAACACATTTCACACAAGAACATAATCTGAAACTGTAAAAAACATGATTACGAGGAAATTCTATCCAAGTCCATCTTGAGTATAATCAATCCAAAAAGTAACGAGCGGCATTATTATTTGCTGACCATTTAAACATCACCGCAGCATTGAAATATTTATCCACTTTGAAATTGATTAGGCTGGTGTGGCATCCATAAAAGGCCGTAAACAAAGAAGCGTGGCTCTGCTTCCTTGATGTCCCCTGCAAGAAGCTGCACGCATTCCAGTAGCTTAGAGGCTTAGACAGAAGCGGGCTATAGGCCATTGGGCAGAGAGCTGCACACATCCATCACTGTGTGAGAGCGATAAAGGGCTCTGAGTGTCCACTCCTCCACATGTCCATCAACTGCACAATCCACTGACACGCCTTAAGGAGTTCTGATGGTTTATGAAGCACTTTGTAAACCTCAAGATCCAACTTATCTCAAGAAGTTTTCTTGTGTTGCAACAAAAAGATGCCTGAAAAACACAGGGAGTATTTCTCTACACTGAAAATGTCTTGCTCACCTACACGCCCAGTTCATCTTAAATAGTTGAACCAATAATTCTCACGTCCAGGTTAAGCTGAAGTCTTGTGAAGCTTTTCTTTCCATGCTGCCTTGATGACTTAGGAATTTCGGCATATTACTTTCACCTGAAGCAAAGGGGAAAAGTCATTGGAATATTTACAGCAGGCTCTACCTTACAAAGGGATGGAAATAGAGAACTGTTTTAAATTGAGGACCTTTTCAGACTAATTTGTAGAATCAGTATCATTGCTTTTCTGCTTGAAGTCTCATATTTTAACATTTTAGCAAGTCACAGCACATAATTTTGAAGTTTCCTGCCTTATAATCTGCTAATTTGGCATGCATATAAACCCTACAGTTTGATCCCTGCTCAGAACTGACTAATTTCGGCCTTCAGGTTCTGTGCTCTACTGTTTAATAACTGCACACTCCTCCTACTGGAGCTAACTGTGGACTGACCAAACACCTCGGTCAGGGCTGTATCCCATTTAGATGAGGTATTCCCTGACATATCCCTAAATGAAATCACCAGAGGACCCAGTTTTCTGAAAAGGGGAGCAAGTAACAAAGGGAGAGGAGAGGGAGAGTGTTTGGCAAGATATGGGACTTTTGAAATTCATGTATCTAACCCTTCCACTTTGTTTTGCAAGTCTGAAGAAACAGTTGTGTCACTCTCTGTTTGGGAGTTTGGGAAGTTACCATGGTGGACAGGAAGAAGCAGTCTTAAGTGTGGCTTTGCTTTCAACACAGTGATACAAACAGTGCATTACATGGTCTGTCTATATGATGTCAAGAATGGCAGTCAATATCAAGAGTGCCATGTCTCTGATGTGGAAAACCAGGCCAACTACTTTCACAATCCAAAAAGCTGATCATTAAATCAATACATTATTGGATTGATGAACAAAATTAGTAATTGCTTTGGTAAAAATAGAAAAAATAAAAGGTGGTATAAATAAAAGATCAATTTAGGACCATAAATCTTGACTTAATCGTGAAAACAGTGCTTTCAGAAGCGTTAGCCAGGCCCTATGGTGGGCCTGAAGCTACTGCTGGTGTGCCATTAAAGGTCATTAACAAAAGATAAGACCAATAAACCTTACTGAAACCACATTTAAATTATCATGAAATGCTGTATTACATTTTTAGGTCCCGCCACCAGAAGATTTGAGCTTTTCATCATTAATATCTTCTGATCAATCAAAACAATGTCAAAGTTCAACCTAGTGTTAAATCAGCATGCATCATTTCAATGAATTGCATATGATGCTTGTTACCCTAACCCTGTTTTTATAACCACTCCTGAATTTATTTGGGTTTTGAAGACTAGAAAGGTTTCAGCAGAGAGTTTGTTGAGCTCGAAAAAGGGAAAATTAGAAGGAAAATGAAAGCAAAACTTGGTGTTTAAATGCAAATCTGTATATGAAAAAAATAGTTTTGGGGGTACACATGTTCAGGTTATATGACGGTAGGGGTGGTCTCTGGATAAACTTCAGGTTTCAAAAGTGGCCTTTGTATATTTAAAATTGGCTGTGTACATTTTACCCACTGAATCATCTCAATGAATCTGAACAAACTTGCTCTAGCTGTCAGCTAATATCTGGTTAATTGTTGAGAATCAGTTGTTAAAAAATACTTTATTTTAGACTCTCAGGACACAGTTTTGCACACTATAATAGCTGAGTCTAAGACAGATTCTTTACTATAATTTTGCTTATGACACTTCATATCAGCATCACAATGCTTAAAATAGTATTATACTTTCACTTAATGAGTCTACTTGCAAAAATTACTTAAAAATTCACTCTTAATTTGGACAGAATCTGTGTTTGTTCATGTTTCAATTAAAAAAGGTACAAAAATGTTCTTGAAAATTACAATTGTCTCACTTTTTAGCCCAGGGATGATGGATAAATAACCACTTTAATTTTATCTTAGAAACCCAGTAACTTTACGCTTGTATGCAAGTAAACACAGCTCAGAGGGAAGTTGAAACAAGCTGTCGTCTTGAACTACTTTCAAGTTACTTAACCTTTTTAAATTTATGAATGGCAGCATACAAAAGTAATGTGTTTATTCAAGCGGGTGTTTGCAAGATCATGTTCCCTCCTCAATCATCTGTTGTGCATCCTATTTAAAATCAAACATGCGAGTCCTGTTAAAGGCAATTCACTTGTGTACAAAGTCAGGATGATTGATTGATAATACCTCAAGGTTAAATATATGAATGAATACCCTGCAGCCTGCAAGGAGCAAAGACACATACTCAATTGAAAGAGCTAAGAGAAAATGTTAGATATGTCTTGAGGCAAAAAGCTATTATATTTTTGTTGGAGGGATTTGTATTTAGGTATAAGCAAGCCTTTACAAGCCAGAAAATAAAAAGTCCTGTATTTATGTTCATATTACACAACAATAAAGTTGTTCATTCTTCTTAACTCCCATGTGTCAGCATGCAATTCATCACAAGCTGAAGTAAAGTGAAATGTTTGACTTGATTCAGCACTTAAGCAATTTATGTCTCCATTACAAAAGCATATATAACAGTTCTCTTGAGTATGATTTACATGTATTTTTTTGTGGAAAACAGTATTTATTCAACTTCACACACCAGATGGACAGTTGAATATAATACATTTGTCCTTTTGATCTGACAAAACTGCTACTGAAGCAGTCAGCATGTATGCTTATCTCTGTCTGAGCAGACATCTCCTGCTGTTGTCTCACTCGTCGCTCCCACCTCTTCCTGTTCTAAAGGACTCTGATTGGGCCATTCTGCTTTAGGCTGCTCACAGTGGTTGTAGATTGGAGCTTGTCAAGATAGATCTGCCTGATCACAGACATTGAACCAGGCTGATCCATCTACACTGCAAGGTAAGTACTTCTTTGCGGGAGACAGTGGAGGCAGCCCAACACTGGGACTTCTCCCTCTCTTCATGTGACCAGCAACTAGACATTCAAGGGTAACATCCTCCTATTATCAAAGCCCATTGGTTCAGAATAGCGAGCCCACTACAAAGCTAGACCATAGACAGAATAAATACTGAATCATTTAAAACAAGGGACTGAACTGACCAGTCATGACAGAAGTGGATTGGTCATCCAATCAAAACAGACTGGACCCATGTGGGTAATGGGTGACAAAACTCTAACAGAGCAACGCAGACAGAGGGGTGGATCAGGCGCCCTCTACATTTGGAATCTTGTAAGTTTTTCTGAGCACAAGCTATTCTGAACATACCAAACAGTCTACAAAACTGAATATATGAACCCATATTAAGGCAAATATGGGCTCTTATGAAGAAGTTAGCTGAAGCACTGATCCTAGTCAAACAAGTGACTGAAAACACAGCAGCTCTGAACACTACAGAAATTGCAGCCTGATAAGCTTTCACAACATGAATATCTGACTCCAAAGCACTCTTTTCACACCATAAAAGGTCGAACTTGTAATTACTGTTATGCTGCGTTCACACCGCAAGCGACCCAGCTACCAAATTCGCGTCGCCCACTGACGTAGCGTCGCGCATCCATAAATATTTTGATAACCGCTACCGTAGGCCGTCGCTCGGTGACGTCACGTCCGCTCGAGTTTCACCGCGATCATTTCATATATCATATAATAGGATGTATAAGCGGACATTATTCCAGCTGTATCCTTTTCACTCACTTATCAACCACAAAACACTGCAGCTGATGCCCTGCAGCAGCATTATCTGTGAGTTTACCGCAGTCCGTCTAGGCGGAACTAATGTTCTCACTGACATTAGTTCCGCCTAGACGGAACTCATCCGCCCTGAAGTCCGTATGAACAACTGTCTGTCTCGGGTACTGTCACACGTACACACACCGCTGATTGGCTGATGCTGCACAGCCACACACGACATCGTCTGAATAGATCAACTTTTTTTTAACTTTGACATCGCGCGACGAGTGAAGTGGTCGTCTTGTACGCGGCTGTCGCATTGCGGGAGGGTTAGCCCCGCCCCATCGCGGCTGTACATTGACTTTGAATGGAGAGTGATCGCCGAGGTAGTACGAGTAGCGTCCAGTGTGAACGCACCTTTAGGCGTTTTCAATCTGAACAGCCAAATCAGATTTTGTGTTTTTCAGTAGCACAAGTAACACGATCAGGAGAGACACAAACCACACATTCAGTTCCAGCCACAACACTTAGAACGGAACACACAGAGAGTTTGAAAGCTTCTTAGTATGATTCTGAGCATGTGACAAGTATCCCATTGTAGGTTTATTTAAGGAGGAGGCTGGACGTGATAGCACTTGACAATGCTTTCTAGCACATGATCTCTCTTTAAATTGTAAAGACAGTTTGTAAGTTACCGATAGTATAGACCTTTTTGCAAATTACAAAGCAGAAGAGGACATGCCTACATGAATAAATTGAATTACTACTGGTGCATGTATACTGGCACAATGTTAGCAGTCCATTAAACAGTAGCAGTCCATTAAATGCCCTTATCAAGTGCTAACTTTGGCCTTACTTCACTCTGCATGTAAACATACTGATAATGAAAAAATTAAACTCTGATATTATTACAGTTTATTATACAAGGTGAAGCACACAAGCATGAAAAACTCATGGAGATTTTTTAAAAGTTTTTTGGAAAATGAGTTATCTATCTTTCGCCTAATTTACCTAAAATCACCAATCCTTAATGTGTCCTGAAATCTGATTTCCAACAGGAGTCAGATCTTAAAATGACCTTTGCATTTAGTGTCTAGACCACATTAGAATACCTTTGTTTGGGTCGGCTCTCCCTTTTATGTGGGGTCTAAGAGTGGGGCAGCTGCCCCCCACACGCAGTGACCTCACTAAGCAAAGATCAATGGTGAGCTGCACATTCCTCGCTCTGAGTCCTCAGGAGTCACTTAGGCATTGGTATCTCAGTCATCCAAGCCATCTTGTGAATCCTTTAGCACGCCGATATTTGGAGTAAATTCCAATCATTGACATCCAACATCCAAGGCGACCAGATTTGACCTTCAAGACGACATATGTGGTTCCCCATAAATGGGAGATGAACTCTGTCACTCAAAAGTATCACGCTATAGGCCGTGCTAATTCAAGCACTCACGAGCAAATTTGTCAAGCTAGCATTGCTCAGTTTAGATCCTTTTTAAGAACGTTTGTACTTCACATCTTTTCTCTGCTCGCTTTTCCCTATCAGCTGCACTGTACACAGCCAAGCACGTAGCAAAATTATGGGGCCCACGCTGAACTCCAGGCTAGATGATTAAATGGCTGACTGACTCCTCAATTTAACCAGACAAGCATAATAAGGGGATTAGCAACCTATCAGATGACAGAGTTCAGTGTGCTTGGCTGCAGGTATACAGGCAGATATCCCATTTCACATGATTTGCTAATGACTGTGCAGATCGTATAAATTAGGCTCTCTGAAGAGAAGTAATGCACTTGAGAAAGAAAGACTTAAGATCACGGAAAAAAGAGGCAAAGTGCATGACATTCTTGATGAGAGACAGCTCTGAAGTGTTGATTATGGTGTTTAAGGCATCAAAAGACCCCTTGAAGTTCATGCATTTTTGGTTTGTAGTAAAAAAAAAAAAAAAGCCCAAACTGGATTGTGTGTGAGATGCAATCAGAGACTTGACACGTCCCCACAGCACATAGACCCTCATAGTGGCATACGTCCCGCTGGTGGCTGATGTCATGGAGAGATGGAGGTGAAATGATCTCTTACTAGAAAGCTGAGCCTCTACACGGTGATATCAGAGCATGCGGGATGCCCTCAAGAAAACTTCACCTACTTTCACACATGCAAGAGAAAACTGCTCAATGATGCTGCGGCCAAAATTACAGCTTTCTGTTAAATTGAACTAAAAAGAGATTCTTGATCCCCACAAAAGCACTGAAAAATATCCTGATCACTTTCTGGGGGGTTAATCAACAATATCCAGGTGCACTGACTCCAGAGCTGGGCAGAATGTTGAACTTGTAGATTTATCAGAATATTTTCAAACTGATGTGATTTTTTTTTTTTTGTTTAATGAAACTGCTTAAGTTGAAGTTACTTAAGATAGGTGCCAGACCATATGCTCACTTTTTGTGTATCACTAATAGTTACATGCTTTCGTACTGCGCAATATTCTATTTGAAATGTTAAGGCTAAACTGGCAATGACAATCTATTTAATTGTAATACCTCCAACAAGGAAGTTATAATTTTGTCTGTTTGTCTGCTTGTTTGTTTGTTTGCTTGTTTGTCTATCTGTGAGCATGACAACTTACCTAACTCTAAACAGCTTTGAGGATATTTTCAGGGTATGTTTGCCATGGCACAAGGGATTAGATGGTGGTGGTAATCCAACAAAGGATGTGGATCTGGGATTTTTTCAACACTGATAGATAAGGCTGTCTTTGTGCTCTTTTGGGACTTCAAGTTTCGGTGAGGGAACATGTTTATGATTAGCACAATGCATTTAAATAATGTTGATATCTATATCCGCACGAAAGAGCAAAAACCTCAGCCAAGCCATTTCTGACATTGTCAACTAAGTTGCTTGGGAAAATGAGGAGAATTGGCCTAATACACAGTGTTTTAAGGAAGAAAAAACAAAACAAAACAGGATCCACGTACAGATTTGGATCCCAGCAAAAATTTAATCACCTCCCTCTTTTGCCATGACCAACATTTCCTGATTATGCTCTTAAAATTCTCCATGATGTTAAGGAGTTACCCTGCTCACAGTTTGACAGATATGCAAAAAAAAGGATGAACACCAGCAAAAACATAACCGCCAGGGTGTAGGCAAAAACAGGAATTTCCAATTCAAAAATGCAAGTCAACACCTGCTCACTATCTTTGTTGCACAAATGTTGCCAATATTTAAAAAGTAGGCGGAACTGACCAAAAAACAGCTTTGTGCCATTTCAATCAGCTTTTTGAAATGATACCAAAGGCTGGGACCAATTTAGACAGAACTTTACTCTTCCATGAAAAACAAGCAAATAAATCTCTGCAGATCATTTAGTTTCTGCGCTATTTGTTCCAAACAGGCATTTGAATAATGGAGACACTTTTAAACATATAATTTTTCAGAGTATAAGGAATTTCCAAAACTTCAACACAGGCAGGGATTCTGCCCAAGCTTTCCTTTATGTTTAGTTGATCTGTAATCACTGCAACTGCAGAGACCAAAGTGACCAACTGATGATTGTTATGTTGCAGGACCACACCTGTGTGAATATGTGAATGAGTGGTTAAGTAACATTCGAGCTGAATTAGGAAATGTCTTCTTACAGAGGAGGGGAGGGGAGGAGGAAGTGATCCATAACCGTCTTTAAACTGAAAGCTCCAATGCTTTGACACTTGAGTTAGGACAAAATAAATAGACTTGTTTGCCTCCACCACAAACAAGCATGGACAAATACGGAGGCCATAACTTCCACTTTAAACACTTTTCCAGTAATGACAAGGATCTAAACACACCACTATTGCACAAGAAAGGACTAATGCAGCGTCATTAGATTAACAAATCAAAAACAAACCTTGTGAGAGTGTTGTGACTATACATGGGAATAATATTGCAAGAAACTTTTTGTAATTTCTTAGACAGGCACATGACTTTTCAAGTGTCCTGTTTGTGTATTCAGACAAGAGCTGGGAAATGTCTCCTGATGATATATTGTTGTATTTCCAACAAAATGTAGGGTAAGACAGTAACATGGATATAACTCATTTTTGTGAAAATGTGTATACATATGTGTTTCTTCTGACTTCATTTGGCCTTCAAGTGCTCTGTCAGAAAAAAAAAAAAAACATCTTAAATCTTTTCAAAAACCAAATAATGACCTTTATTTATGAAGCACTTTTCAAACTTAAGTTACAAAGTGCTTCACAAGGACAGCAATAACTTTTAACATTATAAAACATAACAACTGATACATAATTATTAGTAGATACACAAATAAGAATAAAACCAATCTGAAGTGTACCTGAAACACTGGCCCAGTGCCTCAGTCTGTCCGTCAGGATGTTACGATCATTTGTGTCAAAGGCTGCAGTCATAGAAGAAGCACTAGTAAAGAGCACACGCCTTGATCTGCAGCCATAAAAGTTCATTTGTTACCGTCAATAAGGCTTCAAAGACACAATTACCACCCAGCACAGTTAGCAGCTGCTTAGCCACAATTTTTTCTACAATATTGAAGATAAAATGTAACTTAGAGATTTGCCTGTATTTCTGAGGAGAAGAGAGATCCAGTGCAGTCTGTTTTAAGAGGGAATGTAAACGGGTAGATTAAAAACCATGAAGGAAAAACCAATGGACAGAAATCTGGTAAAAATGGAAAGTAACCAGAGCCCGACATAATCAATAGCTTTTAGTAAAACTTTGGAGGTATCACATCAAGAGGGCTGGAAGACACTCTCAGATGATACCGTTTCTGAACTTCGACTAAAGTGGTTAAATACATCCTGTTGGGGAGGGAAATCAGCTACAGGAGCAGCAATATGGTACTTGAGGCTTTGATTTAAACTTTCTCAGTAAAATAAACTAAAAACAACTCCTGGGGTTGTGTTGATGTGAGGAAAATCTATGAGGAAAAAAAGTGGAATAGTGGAAAAAAACTAAAACTGACTTAAAAAGACTGTTTACAGGAAACACTAAAACAGGAATGCTTATTGACCACAAGAAAATCTATTAAGATGGAGGGAGGGAAATGGAGTAGTTCAGTTTGTGCTTGGAAATTTTAACAGTCAAATATATGAAAACTTTTCCAGGGATGTTTGTGGAGTTACACCAGTGTGAAGTACACTGCTTATAATTTTCATGATTAAATTAGAAATATTACACACTACTAAGAGTCTAGGAATTCTGTATCTGTTGCTGTGGTATAAAAAAAGATAATATCAGCTGAGATATTCATGAGCATATTAAACTCAAAAATGTTGGTACTGTGAACAACATTGGCTATTTCTTTTTTATTTAAAAGTTATTTAGATACTGAGCACATTTTTCAACTAAAATTATCATAAAGATATATTTTGGTCCATATTGCCCTGTCCCGGTCCTGAAGAGGGTGTATTTTCAGTGCTATTTAAATGACTGGATGCCCTCTGTACACTTAACTGCTCCCCTTCAATGACCAGAGCAGAAGTCATACTGGGAAAGGAAAAAGCATGAAAAGTGACAGTTCTGTGAGCTTTAACTGCACCTGCATGCTGAACATTTTCATCCTCTCCAGATGTCTGGAGGCCCCTCCAGACCCAGCGCCAGCACATCTATTACTGTCTCCTCGACTGGCCCGACTCTGGTGGATAACTGCCAGAAAGAAAGCAGAGATGCAGAGGGGATCCGAGCCCTGCAGCCACTCGCTCTGCACAAAAAGTGCTGAAAGAGGCCAGAAGACGGCTTGTGTGCTATGTCTTAATATATCACATCTTCACTCCCATCTGATGAATTATTCAGATGGTGCTATCTACTGTGCCTCTCACCTAAAACATCTGCCCTGCCAACTCGTCTGCCAGCTCTGGCTCAGTCTGTGTCTCTGCCACAGGAAGCTTTTAGTCTGCTGCAGTCCTGTGGTCTCTGTTACATTTAACCCCCTTCCTCTATCTCTGTTTCCATCTCACGGACTGGAGGGATAAGGCATTGAGAGATTATGTTACCATGTCAAAGATCTGTCTGTACAAGATTTTTAAAGAAAACAGGATCATTTGCTACTGTGCAAATGTCGGTGTCGGCAAAGCTGGGTTAAGCTACAAAGAGTATGGCATAAAACTTTCTGTCTCATCAGGACTTTAGAGAAGTCTTTTAGATATCAAGGGCTTTTCTTTCTCATTTTGCACATCCAACAAGAACCCTTAAGAGGACCAATGGATGCCTTTGTGACCATGTTAGCAGGTCTGCACCAAAGTTTACACAGAAGTCTGATCCTCTGTTTTCAATCTGTATTTTCATTCTATAATGTGCAATATTGTGTAACTTTTTTAAAGCACATAAGTACACAAGTGGGTACACAAGTGAGGAAGTAATTGCATTGGTAATAAAGCAAGAACACAAATGAATGCAAAAAGGAGCCAAGTAAAAGGTAGGGTTAAATAGATTAATGAATAAATAAAGAGTTGCTTTATCGTCATTTTATCAATTTCAATGAAATTTGTAATTTGTTTCCATGTAGATAAGTAAGTATGTTCTACACCTAAGTACATAAGCATGAAAGCAAGCATGATGGATGGATGGACTTCAGTGCATTACATAAAATATGATGTCTATGTCATTTCTTTCTATTGACATGAGTAATTGTTAAACTTAATATGTAAGAGCTTGGTTATTTAGTAAATGAGTTAAGATGGAGTTTGTTTCAAAGTGTGAAAGTAAGCACCTACAGCTCTGCATAAGTAAGTAAGTGATCATAAAACAGATGGTTGGATGGATGGATACATGGATGGATCGGTGCAATGTAAGCTGCGTCTAAGTGCTTAAGTAAGGATCCTAGTAAGTAAATATGTAAGTAGGGGAGATGTAAGCCGAGATTGTAAATGGTTGGACAGTTACTTTTTTTATTTCATCAACTTCAATCGTTACTTTTAAAAAATATATTTTTGGAAGCATCTGCATATTGGTGACGGCAAATTTCCAATATCCTGCACCCCTCGTTAGAATGGACGTATGGATATAGAGATGGTTAAATGGATTGGCCGATGGACATACTGATAAACTGAGGGATGGACAGACAGATATTTTTTGGTCTTAACATGAATTAAGTTAAATGTGTAATGTGTTTTAGTTCGATAAGTAGGTATCAATGTGCTTGAATATGTAAGAATGCCAGTTAATAAGTAAGTCGATGGGTTAGAAAGGTAGATGTAAAGATGAATGGACTGTTGGACGGATGGATGAATGGATACTTGCTTTAAGTATAAGTGGAAAGTGTTTATGATGGAATTTTAATGTTTATAACAAATCTAAAGGTCTAATCCACTATTGTACTCTGTATGAGTATACTTGCATTGACATAAGTATCGGCACACTGGTTTATAAGACAAAACATTTGGGCAAAAGAAGTTTCAGATATGTCGCTCCTGCAGACTGGAAACTGCTGTCTTGGGAAGCTGGCATCTATACATCGTTTTATTTTAGCATTGCATATTTTAGGATGATGTTTCAGGTTGTAGCTGCTGACCGGTGTTTTTTTGCTATGTGACACTGCATGGACTCGTTATTCCTGTTGATTTATGATTGTTATTGCTTCATGCCTATGCCTTGATTTATGTTCTGCTGTTTGTCTTGTCCAGGACACTCCTGATTTTTGTTGTCAGGGAGGTTCTCCTGGTTAATTAAATTTTGAATTAAAACTTGGACGGAAAAATCAGCTTTAGTTTGGCAGCAGTTCAGTCCATGTAAGTTTAGTTATGAACATTTACAGCAAATATAGATTCTTATATAAGGATAAAAGCTCTGGGTTAGTATCATAAGATAAAAAGGTTGTAATGTACAGTAACAAAATGATTAATACAGGTTGTTTACGGAGAGGCAATTAAATGCCTGTGATCAGAGTGACGGCAAGAATGTGTGTAAGGGTCAATGGCACCATTAGCAGAGTAAAGGGCACAAACTGGAATGCTATGAGATATCAAATCACAGCGATGGGGGAGGGACAGGCTGCTAAACAGGGCTCAGAGAGAGGCTGATTCCATTAATCAGAGCTACTCCACAACCCATGTCAAGAAACACACGAACATGTCAGAGCGCTAACTACAACCTGATGCATGTTTGCTGTATGTGACACCTCACAGTTGAGCTCCAAGTCTGGGGTCAAACATACACATAACTCCGAAGGTTCAAATAGAACTTTATAATTAAACTCATAGGACGAACAGGTGCTTGTTGAGGGCAGATGGGAATGCTCCATAAGAGGACGAATATGCGTTTCACACACAAGCAGATGAAAAATGCTGACCTCCTAACATACCTGTAAACATAACACAGAGAGCTTTTTCACATGCATGGTAAAAGTACAACTAAGACACCACAGAGATTGGCAAATCCCCTGAAACTCTTCATCTGTTGGTGATGTATTTTGTCCATGTTTGTTGTGGGTTAAGAGTCAGATCTAAGTTTTCTGACAGACAGGACCAAACACTGTGTCCTGGCAGTGTTCCATGTCCTCAGTCATTTCCCACATCGTGGCACAGTGCTGCACTGGGAATAAACAGAGGAGCCCGCTGTGCTCCCAGAATGCATGTTTGCAGAGTTCCCATCAGTGAGTACACAGTAATAGGACTCCCTGAAGGCCTATGCTTAACCTTTAGGTTACAAGTGGCCTGGCCACTCAAAGGGACAGCCCTCCTCTGCCTCAGCATTTAACCCTTTTATTACTCACTTTAATCAAGACAAACACAAACAGTACCAAAGCACTTTTGAAACATGCACGCAGCACGCACACAAATTTCTGGAGAAGTTCAAGCTAACTGCCTCTAAAAACTCCTGATAAAGTCAAAGAGGAGGAAGCTGTTTCATGACTCACGTTCTGTCCTTTACTCCTTGGCAGTAGGGTCTGCCTAATACATTATCTGATTGGCCGACAGGAACAGGATGGTCACCTGAAGCAAGTGTTGGACTCAAGTTGAGACAATTTATATAATTAGAGCCTTAGAAGATCTGGAAATAATAGAAAGAGTGAATGGACGTAAGCATAAAAATGAAGACCTTTGTAAAGTTTTAGCGTTCAAGTTGGACGAGTTTTCCCTGACAGAGACGCTGGAGATTCTACACTGGAGTTTTTCTTCTGGTAGACTTTAAGCGTCACTATGTCACATCCGGTCCCTGTCCAGTCAGAACCATTCTCAATCCCCAGACCTTAAGTGGAATTGAATAAAGGCGAATAAATGTGTTTTCCATGTTACCCTCACCTCAAAATTACTATTTCTACATAAACACAAAAGAGAATACTTCAATTCCAAATCATTTAAATCTAAATACTTATTAATCTAAATACTTATTTTCAAGTTAAAAAAACATAATTTAACTGTGGCCGATCATCCAATCACTTTCCTGATTTGCTACTGAAAGGTTTATCTCATTCTCAAACACTTTCTATGGGCTCGTTCCCAGATGAAATAGTGAAATATACTGAACGGTCCATCTGCCAAGTCAGGTTAAACACAACAATGATCCACCTAGATCCAAAATTGGATTAGTATTTAGTTTAGCTGTGAAAACAGTTCTGTACCAAATGTCGCAGAGGACAACCATGTGCTTGGTGGTTTGGTAATAATTTGCAGTGTGATTTTTGATATAAAAACACTCTATACATGCTCCTGCTCTCTTTTTATACACAGGGTACGGTGTTGACATGCAAAAAGGCAAAAACACGGACAATCAGATAGAGTCAGATAAAAAAATGTTAAACTTTGAAGGTCATATGATGGCACAGTAAGACCCAGAATAAACTGTAAATCATATAATAAGATTGTGGGGAGGAGCACATTAACACTGACATCTGAACATCTGCATCTGACTAAATTATTAAAAATAAGAAAACCCATGACTAAAAATACAGAACATGGGATTTGATAAAAAAAATTTAAAGACCTCAGGACGCTTACAATTAAATTGAAAACCAAAAACATAACTAAATAAATATTAAGTAACTTTCAAAAGCTTTCCTACACTAAAAAGACCGTGTAGGTTACATAACAGACATTTTAGATTTCTTCAAGAACGCCATCCCCTAAACAGTTCAACACTAGGGTCTTCAAATGTGATTGACAACAGTTTTCTAAAGCATTTTTTAGTGCTTAAGGAGGGGTCTAAGGATTTAACATTATATCAAGTTTGTTTATTAATCTTCAAGAGTATGAAGCTGAAAACATCCAGGTAAACAATCATTATAGATGAAGTATCAGATTTTTGCAAGGAACAGAAATGCTGACATTTCTGAGCTCATTATAACCAAAACCAATCATTACAGCTCCACTAGCTTCTGGAGGAATTTTTGATTCCGCGAAGCGAATAGGGATCACCTGTTTCAGGTCCTAGCTATATACAGTTTCTAGAACGAGGTTCATAAGGAACTAAACAACATACTTGGGTCAAACATTATCTTGGCCTGATTTTAACCTTTCTGTTAAAATCTTACACACAGCTACCATTTCCAGAACTAGGCACATACTTGGAAAAGTGAGAGTTGCTGCCAGGAACTACAAAAACAACAGCTCAAGCCAGCAATCTCATCTCTTGAGAACTGGTGCAATATTCGTAAAATTTATGAATGGGGACATGTCACTGTTCCATTGAGGCTTCAGAAAAATGAAAATCCTATACCTTTCCTGAATGCCCTTTGTTATAGTGGCCTTATTTAAGATGGAAAAGCCTGTATAAACTCTTTGACTGTACTTTCTCTTAATGTTTACTGCTTAGTAGGGGTGTAAGATAATATAGATATGTCAATATATCACAATATTTTGCAGTGCGATACCATCTTATAATTATTTTTAGTGCAATATTGTGAAAATATATAGTAGTTAGCGGCGGACAGCTAACTATTTCATCACTAATCTCTCTGTCAGAATGACTGTATTGTACAATTATTGAATAGCAGTGATTGGAGAATTGTGCTAAACTGCCTTGTTAATACCACTGTTATATATTTTGATCGTATTTTGACCCCCATGTACAACAACTTGTATTACACTACTAGATTCTTGTCAATAAACTCAATTACTGCATACTCTCCTTTTTGCCTTATGATAATTAAAGTTATAGGCTAGGAGGAGGCAAGTAACCTCAGTAATATACACTGAAAAAAAATGTATTAAAGTGTGTGATTCCAAATAAAATAGGGGAAAAAAAGCCGTTCTCTTAATCCACATAATTTGTTGATCTGTTGAGTATTTAGCGGAGCCAACACTGCACAATGTTCAACTACTTTTTACTGGCCTATGTTTTGGTGCTGCAGTTAACTTGGCTGTTATCTTGAAAGGAAGCACTAAAAAGTTGGCTCAAGTCTAAAAACATGTCAATCTGTTTGATCTCTCACACATACTGTGTGCTTTCTTATTAATATTAGCATCAAATGTTAATTACCATTCGGGGGCAAACTATAAAAACTCGGCAAGACGGCGATTCTCTTGCCTCTTTCTCACACTCTCAGTGACAGGGAGGGATTCAACCTGTCCAAGTTGAAGGAGAAGGATTCAAATTGCCTAAAGCTGAGAAAATGCCCTTGGGATATGCTGACAAATCAGAAACATGTGCATATGGGCCCAGCATGGGGGATGAAGCTCTGATGAAACAGTGAGATTTATTTCTCTGTCTTTTTTCCTGTGAACAGATTGAGTAAACTGCAACAGGTCAAAAGCCACACTGTGCAGCGTCACGAGAGGGAAAACATTTCCACCAATGCAAAATAACCACTCCAATTATTTTACACAGCTGCTCTTGTGGCAGGTGGACTAAATAAAACAGCAATCAGCAACTTTTAATTTTCCTTTATAATTTCTCGGTTACTTTAATTCAGCTAGCAGCATTATGTAATGATAAATAATATTACAAATTTTCAGGGATAAAAAGTTTTTTTTCTCTTACATACATGTTTCCTACATGTATTATTAACTCAGTCATAGGTTTCAAACATTGGATCATTTTATGGATCAGTACATACAGAAAAAAAAAAGTATCAGTTCAGAATGATTTCACAATTCAAATTTAATATACAAACATTAGCCCTATTCAGGCTGCTGTTTCAAGCAGTAAAATGCATGTATTGCTTCCAATATGAACGTTACAGCGGTTGAATGGGGGGGAACAACACTTGTGCCATGTAGCAGGCATCCATGCCAAACTGCGGTGTGAATTGACACAGCCTTAGGTCATTAATTAATCTGGAAATAAGATTTAGTAAACAGACCTAATAGGGTCTTGCTTAGACTGAAAAATAACCCAACTTAGAGTGGAAAGTGACAAGTGAGAAGTAATGAGTTGTTTTTCATGTGTTGTTTGTAATAGTCAACTTTTCTATGACAGCAACAGAAGCTAGCTCCAGTTTGAAGAACATTTACCGTCTTATTTTGAAATTTGTTAATGGTTAACAGACGCAAAAAGGCGTCATTCCAAATGAGGAGCTCACTGAAAGCTAAAAGACCTGCTTCTTTTGCAGAGAGCTTCAAATGATCTGGGTACCAGGAGCAAGGCTGGACAAACCAAAGGAAGAGAAACATTTGAAGCTTGATGTGAGACTTACTGCAGATAATATTAGGCAACAGTTCAGGGTTTAAACCCACATTTATTCATCGGACTGCAAAGTATAACAGGTTTATATGCTCATGCTGCTTGTAAATCTATGGTGGCAATTCATGTTTTCTTCTAGTTTTGCTTACAGCTAACACTGTGTTGTCAAAGAGAGGCTGGTCCAAAATGACTCCATCATTTGAAGGTATATGCTGTCATCACAGTCACTGAAGTTTTTGCAGGAAAGTTTCTGTTTCATTATGTTAAAATCCAACATTCACACACAATAACCTCAGATTCAATTTATGTTATCCTCTGTGATAACTCAGTTTTTACAATATTATTTTTCTTGTAAAGAGACCGATATTTTTTAGCAATTCACCTGCAACATCACAAAAACACCCACATCAAAGTGCTAACATTCATCCCTGTTCATATATGTGTATAGTATGAGAGTACAGAAAACTGAATTACCTCAAAAAACATTGACACTTTCCTCTCTTTTTGTCTACTCATTTTCCCATCTTTCTTTTACCCAACAACTTATTTTCCCTTCCACAGGCTTTGAGGTCTGCCGAGCTAGCACCACTATGTAACCCCAACACTCCAGCTTTGCAAATTATTCTCCCTAGATAAACTTCATTTTAGTCTAAAAGTCTGGATTGAAGGTATTGATAGTGCAGGCACCACGCTTTACCAACAAACCAGAGCTTTTCTGTCAGCGTCATACAGGCACTTCATTGTCAAGGCCGCCGGCATCCAGAATGCAACTGCCAGCTGTTTTCTTTGTGGATCAACCCGAAAGAAAACAGCAGGCCAAGGTCAGCACAGACAGGCTTTTCTCCTGCAGCAGACGGATGAATCTCCAAATATGAGGTCAGAAAACAAAAAGTCTCTCTGTAAGACATGAGATAGATAATGTTCCGCCTGCTAGTGGAAAACTCGACCATTCTCAAAAAGCCATGAAAAGTGTCTTTTTGTTCCAGTGCTGCTGGCCTATTGTTCACCCATTGAGGACCTGTGTCTGTAGGCTGATTTCCATCCATTCTTTTTATACGCTTTTTTTTATTTTAACAGTCATTTATTAAAGCTTAAGAAACAATCAATTAAAGCATAGCACAAAGAGCGTGATGGAAACTAGGCAAACCAAGTATGAAGCATGTGACCTCCACAATAGTGTCAGAAAAAACATCAGATCTATGTGGAGTGTTTTAATGATGCTGAATTCACTAAATGTGATCATGAAGATGTGTTATTACTCTTAAAGGCTTGATTGAAACTCATCCGGCTACATCATCGAAGCACAGGGCATTATCTTGACAGTGTGAAGACTGTTGTCTTAAAATGTGTGGCACACAGTTGTTTGAGGCCTGTTGATGCACAACCTCTGCACAGAGCCAGGCACAGAGCACCAAGCAGAGGCATACATGCGTTACAGGGATCACAAAACTCAAACCAAGGTCTGTCTGCTCTTATTCCCTCTACAGTCAGTCAGCTCGACAGCTAATCAGTTAGTCTGTTAGCCAGCTAGCACTTCCATTTTTTACATTGCTGATTTCATGGTCTGGTCCAAACTCAAGGTTGGCTATGGTAATTTTTCTTCATATATTTAAACACACAGAACAGACACAGGACACTGCATTGAATATCTAGATGCTCAGATTTATGTTATATTTCACATAAGTATCCCCACAACATCCTAAACCTTCAAAAGACACCCTGGACACTACCACATCAGTGTTGAAACATAACCTCCTTAATAGGTCTGTGTAGGTTCTCATTCATCCAAGTCATGGTTATCTTGAAGATTCAAAATCGAGGCAACTGGACTGTGTTAAGTTTTGGGAAGACGTTTCGCTTCTCATCCTTCTTCAGACTTAAGAATTAAAGAAGCTCTTTGGATAAGAAGCAAAACGCCTTCCCAAAATTGAACACAGTCCAGTTGCCTTGATTTTGAATCTTCAAGATAACCTCCTTAATAACAAGAAAGCCCTTGACATTAATATTAGATTTTTTTGCAAACATTAGCCAACAGCAAATAGAAGTGGGTAGAGTACATTCTTGCTTCCAAATTTTATCTGTTGTGTCAATCAAGGAAGAAATTTTGCATAGAGGAAATGGCCAATTGAATAAATCTATTTTCATGGTCCACGATGGTTGAAAATACTGGTATTGTAGGAGAATTACACAGAGAGAAAGTCATTTTGGCATCAGTCTTGGCTACATTGCCATTAAACACTGGTACTGTCTTTGCACTGTGTTAACTCTTCACCCTGACTTACAAAATGGGTGCATCACTGAAAACAAAAACTCCAGGTGAAAACGCCTGCATCAGACAGGGTTATGTTTATGAATGACCCATTCACTTAACACAGAAAAAGGTTCCTTTTCAAACATGTTTTCTTTGCTGGAATTAGGGAATTGACATGATTTTATTGCTACCAATGTCATTATCAATTATGTTTATCAATCTGATTGTTCACCAGTACCCTTATTGACTCCTGTGTATTTTCTGGTAGGACAAATGTCTGTTTTCAGAGGTAAAAACGTCAAATACGTGGCACTCCAGGTATTTAATGCAGCATTGATGAATGCCTCTGCAAGTTGCAAGTGTTTATACCCTCTTAACGTAGTCCAGTGTCTTTTGTCAAAAATCAAGGTGTAATTTTGACCACTACGGTCAGCCATGATTGCAGCTTAGATTTCTTTGTTACCATTTCTTCTGACTGCCTCTGATGAGAGTATAATGTCACTGATTTCCAAGTCATGCAAAACAAAGAGGAAGAACTGATGAGGGAAGTCTTAAGCAAAAATAGTATAATATCAATTCTTTGAGGGATTTATTCTCAGTTCTCAAGAGTAATTGTGTTTTTTATCCCCATCCCTGGCTTGAATCTGGCTGTATTCCCTAAGGTGTGCATAAACATACAGACAACATGTATGTAGCTCTCTAAAGCATTAGAACCTTTGATTGTGTGAGTGCTTTTGCTAGTTTCTATAGTACCGAACTAGAAAGTACACTGAGGAACTTTAAAAAAAAAAGAACTGAGTGCAACCCCTTAGTTCCCAAGTCCATTAGAAAGCTAATTTGAACTTACCAATAAATGCTGTAATATTAAACTGTGCAAGAGGGTGTGCTCTTGATACTCCATGTCTGTGATGAACAAACTAAAAAAGTGTGCATTTTCATCTTGCAGATATGTCTCAACCTTTCAAATGCACTATCTAAATATCAGGATAATACTGCCATACAGACATTAGAGCTTAGACCCAATTTTCAGTTTTAAAGCCCAACAAGTTTCTGCTTCCCTTAAGAACACACCAATTTTGAACCTGGTTCCTTCACTCTTTTGGCAAATGTTTATATGCTGTCTAAATGACATATAGTAATATCAAGTGGATAATAGGACAGACACCTGCACTGCATGACAAAATGCACTGTGTCAGGGGGACAATAGGGCCAAAATATCTTTATTAGCAGCTAATTACACTACTGTATTTTTGACAAATGAACTCATTATAATAAAATAAAAGATACAGCACATGAAAACATGCTACTGGGCAAATTCTTGTATTTAATCGACACTTATTTCAAAAACAGAATAAATGCAAAGCCTATTTTTCTAATAGAAAGACTAAGCATGAATAAATTACATACAACCTTTACAGCAAAAACAAACATATCTAAGTACGTATCAGTACAGCCATTTAGTTTAAAAAATACTGAACAATTTTTTTAACCCATATGGCCACGCCAAACATACGTTTGTTTAATTTTCCTAATTCCCTCCATAATAGTGTCTGCCTGTCTTCAATGTGTGTGAGAGGGACGAAATGGTAAAGAGAGTCCACTCCTTACTTATTCAGAATTAAGTACTTAGTTCACATTTCTTAAACTATAATAGTTGGCTTTGTCTCGTCAATTAACTGAGGTGAGGCATCTTAAGAGCTTTGTTAGGAAAAGGAACTTGGCAGGCTGCCTTAAAAAGTAAACGAAAGGAGGAAGAGAGTTTCACATTGACCAGATTAACTTTTGACGAACTTTCCCATTTTATGCTCCGATTCATTATCTACCACCCACGCTGCTGACAGTTTGCCATTAGTCTCTATTGTGCTGCCGGCAGCGTGTGGGAGGGAGATTTGAATTTCACACAGTAACACCTGATGCTTCTGTGCTGTAGCTGCAAGCGCCTCTTCATGACTCCAAAAGAGATGTTGCAACACAAAAACGGACTCTCACAACCACAAACAGCTGAATCTGTGTTTATACTTATGTCTACCTCTCACACATAAGTTTTTCCATGCTGCTCTGAGTTAAAACACTGCTTCCAGGTTATGTTTGCATGTGTTTTTATGCAGGCTACTACATTCATCTTCTACCTGTAGAAAGAGGTCATTATCTACCACTTTCAAATATGACAAGAAGTAGGTTGGGGCAATGCATGAGCTTTTAAATTCATAATTGTGCTCAAACAACCTATAGCAAGCATGTATGGAGGCTGGGTCTGCCGAAGGTGACATGCTGTTTTGGCTCTCATGGCCATGAGGGGGGTAAGATAAAGTAGTAATTAGTACCGACAAGGTGAGCAATGAGAGCTGGCATAGAGGAGGATGGCTTTGAATTCACTGATCAGCCTCTTTGAGGTGTCATGGGGGCTACCTGGATGAAACATTGGGGTCATCAGGTCACCACCTGATAACCCCGATGATGCTGTGGCTCTTGTTGCTCATCAGTCCATTTAGTGGAGTTGGAGAGCTGGTAGGAGATCATCGGGTAGACAGCATTTCCACTGCCTGGAGTTTGCATTTTGACCTGACAGCACTAAACGGATCTGAATTAAAGATGTTGCTGTGTTTGTTTTTTCACTGCAGAAACAACCGTTTCCCTTTTTGCTATAGGATATGTACTATTTATTAAGGCTAGAGTCAGCCAAGAGTCATAAAGATAAGATTTTTGGTTGGGGATTGTCCCCTATATGCTTTGGCTGGCCTGGGTCTGATTCCTGCCTGAGTGTCACCTTTCTCACCCTCCTCACTAGCCCATCCACTGTCTCACTCTATCAAATGAAGGCAAAAAGGCCAAAAAGAAAATATTGTCCGTTCATAAATATTGTCCTACCCTATCCACAAATCTTGGTATTAGAGGTACCTTGGTATTTGACTGAATTTTACAAAAGTACTGGTAAAATTACAGATCTAGAAACGTCCAAATAATGTGTCACTTAAAAAAAAATCACAGCTCACTTTAAATAAAATGTGTTACTTCTATATAAAGAAATTTAATATTTTCTTAATGTTAAGGGCAAAAAAAGGATATATTGAATACCTGATCAGGTTGTGTCGTGATAGGAGCACATTTATAACAAGATTAATTGCAACAGAAACTTTTAGATGTGATGTGGAACCACTCTCACAATATTTAACTGGCAAGACCTGAAACATAAGCCTGATAACTGCCAAGCTACTGAACACAACAGAAATTCAACAGAAAATACTGAAACTACTCAAAAAAGTACAATTGAACAAAAATGCAGATAAATTTCAGTAAAGTCAGTAAATGTAGCGACTGACTTTCAAAGTACTCAGGTAATTGGCTGTGACTTATTGAGAAAATAGGCCAATCTCTTTTAAAGTAAAGCAACACACACACCCACAAACACATGCACTAGATCCTCACACACACAGAAGTTCAGACTGGGTCTTTAACAACTATCCTACCCTGCTATCACCTTGCGATAAAGACCTACTGCAGAGAGAGGAGGGCTGCTACGTCTCAGCTCACACCCACTTATCCTTTTAAAGACAGAAACTAACAAGGAACCCCACGCAGCCTGGGTCATAAAAAGTTTATGGCTCTCTAACGGGGAAATGACAGGTTATCCTGGCATCATTTCAATAGGTAACCAGACCTGCAGCGTACCCACATCAATGATTCATGAAGCCACGGCGCCACACAGTTAATGAACAGAAGGATGGTCTCTTTAACAGCACTACTTACACTCTGTCCCAGGGAATGAAAAACTTCCTTTAGATGAAGAAAAAATCCTCTAGGTGGTGACAAGGATAGATTTGTTCCCTCTCCAGGAAGTGCCAGAGAAAAATCCACAAAAACAGCGGAATTTAAAGCGCAAGTAGTCGAGACGTCTGAGCCAACAGGTCCACGCTCTCCCTCTCACTGACACAGTGTCGTACTACAGGCTGTGGACAACCGCTCCACACACTGGAGCTCCTCCCATCACAAAGTCAGAGAGAAAGAGAGAGAGAGAGAGAGGGAGAGGTGAGGCTTCTGCAAGGCAGGCAGGACTCCTCTTCAACTTCCAATGCTAAGTTTATAGAATCAGAATAAGAATCAGAATCGGTTTTTATTTGCCAAGAATACGACACATACAAGGAATTTGACTCTGACAGTTGCTTTGTCTTGTACAAGGAGGTAAAAAAGACAAAATAAAAAAGGTAAATTTAAAAACAGAGGATAAGATTAAATAAATTTGATTGAAAAGAAATATACATGAACAAAAAAGATAATGATAAAAACTAGTGGTGCAACATCCAACACAAACTTGCTAAAAACACTGCCCTATCTCACACTGTTAACAACTCCTTGAAAATATTCTTGAATCCACATTCAGATTTGGATTACAACTAAACTCTAATCAGTTCTCCCTTGTGCCATGACCAAGGTTCCTTATAAAGGTTTTTAATTTCCCTTGAGAAGTTTCTGAGTTTTAAGCAAAAATGTAGAAAACTGCCCAATCCTGCAACGTTAATGAATACTTTAAAAAAATCCACAAATGCTTCTGGATTAACAGAAGACGGATAACCTTGTTGGAGAAAACACTTGAAATGGATAATCTTGCTGGAAATTCCTCTTCTTGCTGACAATATCCATACCTAGCATTATCTTATAATTGTTTGATACAATAATCTATATCAAAAGAGGCTTTATCTTCTCACACATTATCTTAATTCTAAGATACACTGACATGTGTTTAGAAAAGTGTTATAATACCTTCACCTTACTGTAAGTTTATTGAGCATTAGGCTTGTCATCTTTGTTTTGCAATACCAGTACGAGGTAGAAACATAGTAATTTATCCATAAGCCCTTGTCGCACTGGCTTAGAAATACAAAAACTAATGCTAGTTTCTAAATAAAAATACAATGACATGGTTGAGCAGTTGCTTTCAGCAGAAACCAAATGAAAGAAGGTTCTTATCAACAACGGCCTTGGATGTCTCTTGAGGCTACGTTTCCTTCTTATAGACTGCAGATGTTTGATTCTCACCCAGCTGCTTGCTACCATATAAAGACCGACTTTAATGGTTGTAATTACCCGTAACTGCTGCACTTCAGGCTACTGCCAGTAGACCAAATCTCAGTGCCCTTCATCATATTAATGTATTAACTGTTGTGTTTAAGGGAGGATTTATTACCCCATAAATTTAGACTTTGTTCAAATTTAATTATTTTGAAAATAATGGATGGAGGAACACGGTTGTCCTGCCTTACTCTATTCTGTGGATTTATATTGGTGTGTTTCAGCTCTTCTGATCGTTGAGTAAGCAGTGTATATTATAAAGGTGCAGAGTGACTCAACAGGCGTTTTCAAATGATTTACTCACTATAACATAATCACAGCAGGTAAACTGCAGCTGTGGTGAATCACTGGCAGTGGAGTTGAGTTACAATAAGAAGTTAAACGTGATGGAGTTCAGAATAATACTGGTGGCAGGCAGCGGCAGATAAATTCCTTAAACAGAGGAGTACCTAGGGGTTTTTGAAGGAGGGTTTCTTGAGGTCATTGGCAAAAGAAAATAGGATTGTTGTCACTACAGCACTGCCTCATTTTGTCCCTGAGGGAAGATAGCCAGCTGCCAGGCAATGCATCGCAGTCAATAGTGCCACCAAAAGCCTCGTAATTAACATGCCTTAAGGCTAAAACTACTGAAAAACAACAGTGGTTCAAGTGGACGCTACAGTAAGATTGTTCACAGCCTTTCACTTTTCCTCAACAAAGCCCCAGTGTATGAAACCGTTTTGTGTTGACATGTACAGCGTTCACTTTCAGCAAGGTCAGTGAGTGGTCACTGGAGCACAAACTGATATAAATCCAACTCCCTGGATATTTAGAAGATGGGTTGCAACTATAATTATCCCTAACAGGAAAAATTAAAGGTCTGAATTCCCATCCGCCGTATGACATGGGTCTTTGCCACAGCTTACTGAAGGTTGAAAGCTCTGCTGAAAAGTCCAGGAGAAACATTGTTCCTAAGTCCAACTCCCAAAAGCAAAAATATTCTATGGCCTATTACAGCATTTCTTATTTTCTCAGCACTGCATTACAGCCTTTAATAATCAGAGATTTTTAGTTATGTCTGTCTATTTCTTTGATTTATTCTCTCTCTATTCACTTTTACAGTTCGGTTCAAACTGACATAAAGTATTATACATGCATCACACACTGCAGTTACTCCTGTAACTGAGTGCCTCGATAGTACCTATGTATTTTATTGACTTATGTAACACTCTACCTCATACACAAAGATCTTTTAACTCTAGCACCTTCAAACATGCACTTTAAAAATATTTATTGAGACTTGATACACTTTTAATATGTTAGATTACATTATTGTTGTTTTATGCATTGTAGTGTAGGGCTAACCCAGCCTTCTTTTAGGTGTCACTGTATATGTTATTGTCTGTTGTATTGTAAGGTTTATATATTTTTATCTCTGGTTTAATGTTTCTCTTTTAAATTCACAACTACATATGAAAATAAGCACTGTGCCAAATCCGGCATACTTACATAGGTATGGTTTAGACGCCAAAGATATTGTACGTTCATCAGTATGCACTGTCCAAATGCAGTGTTTTACAGAAAAACTGTGTAATTTACAACATTTAAACCATAGTTTCAAAGTCTATCACATTATCATAGAGTGTCTTGATCACTTGGACAAAACACTGTGTAAGTAGGTTAGCTGCAGTCATCATGCAGAACAAGTTCACATTCAGCTGTAGTGAGCTAGAGATGAAAATGGAAACAGTTTTATTGATTTCAACTGCATTATCAATTCTGCTTACAGATGCAATTCTTTATCAATTCCGGGAGCTTAACTTGCATGTGGTTAAGCTGCCTCTTCAAAGTATCTAGTAGTAGTAACAGACTAGTGTATATTGTGACAGATGAACACACATAAACAAATCCCAAAATATTTGCAAATAGGCAGTTGTCACACATCTTGGTGTACAGAAACACAAAGACACTTACTTGTCTACAATGAGGAGGTGTCAGCACTGCGGTTACACTCACAGACCTCTAGTGGCCACTAGAGGGTCACTAAACCATTTCTTAGGTATTGGTGCACTAAAAAGTTAGCAAAACTGAATCATGTTCCGGTTTAATTGATATAAGAATCTTTGCACATTCAGGTGAGGGGTTGTGGTTATTGAAGGTGACTTCTGAGGATCTTTGAAATTACTTGCCATTTGACAGGCTTCACTATAGACATATGCAAACAGCACCTACATCTGTCATGTGAGGATGTGCTGCAAAGTTGTCCCAAAATAATACTCACTACCCCTGCAAGGACAGTTTTTAGGCCATGACACGGAAAGTACAAAACAAGTGATGCAACATCAGATGTCTCATGGTATGTAAGCGGGACACTGCTTGAATGAACCACATATAACTCTATTTTTATTGTACGCAGCTTGGAGATCAGGAAACCCTCAAATAAATAAACTCCAGCGTGTTGGGTGTTGAATTCATTCAGTGAGAAAAGAAGCTGTGAATGTGGATATTTAAGGATGTGCTGAACCAATGTGTGTGTGTGTGTGTATGGAAAAAGCCTTGTTAAAGTCAAGTGTTACCAAATAACTCCACGAGGCTTTTCCAAAAAAACTTCCCGGGTAAATAGAGAGAGGTGTAAGATAGCAGGGTGCTGAGACAGGGACGCCTGATTCCAAAATAGCAGAGGCTAATTATATACTTTTAGGCAACTGCTAAGGAGGGAGACGGGATGCCAAGTTTGAGGTGTTGGGATTCTGAATGCCGGCTCTGTGTGTTTCTGCGCAGGGTCGAGATTCCTGACGGTCACCTGAGACTTATTTAGGCCACGGCAGGGCTACTCACTGGATGTCTCATTTACAGCCTGTGTCAGTGTGATACGCTGCTCTTATTGGACCAGTAACACAAGGCTTGTTGAGTGGGACCACCTGTCACTGCCATGTAGATGACCTTATGTAAACAACTAGAGACGATAAAGGAGACACCTAAACACGTGGCTCAGAGTGGTCAAACAGAGCATGGCTGGCTGTTCTCAGTGATTGTTAACCAAGGATGAGCATTTGGAGTGTTTTCAACTTTTAAAAGCTCTTGTCAATTTATGACCAGGGGACCTACTAACTTTTGAAAGTCTATGTTCCAACACTAGACTGATTGCATTTACGGCTCTGTGAGGTACACAAGTGCCAAACAATGAAACTGCAGAATTGAGTCAAGAAGATCAAAGATGGCTCTTGGGGTAGGGTTAGGTTTGATATGAAGCAATCTTCAATGAACCGGATGAAAATGTAACCAAATGACCTTGACCTTTATCTACAACATATTACCACTTCACTGTCAAGCTACAAAGGACATTTTTGCCAAGTTTGACAAAAATCCCGGAAACAGTGTTTGAGATATTTAAATCAGAAGTGGGAGATGATCATGAGGCAAATGGATGCTTGACATTGTCTCTCCAGCTCTGCAAAGCTTTACAAAAACCCCCTCAAAGCTTCGATGAGATATTGGCTGCGGTCAAATAGTCCTTTTTGTTTAGGAAGGTTCCTAACAGAAGTAGTTCATGATTAGAGCTGTTGGAATAGTTAAAAGCTTAGGAAAGGTGGCTCACTGCTTCCTTTATTATCTCCTTTAGCATAGGATACACCGGACCATCCTTTACGAAAGGAGAGGAGATTATTCTGTCCCACAATTCTCAGTGGCAAAAGCATTTATTAGCAGCGTCTTATTTGACTGCTTCCAAATTCAACCGAATAATAAAAACAAATCACAAGGAGCATGTGAGTTACCTCTGCTGTTCAATCCATTCTAAAGTTTACCAAAACGTGCCTTAACTTTCCAGTAGTCTGATTCTCTGAAGAGAGCAGGATATGAGACATTTGATGTTGATTATGTTTTAAACTTGGTTCAATATTAATAATCTGTACAACATTAGGTTGTGGTCTGAACAATTCATGCCTTTCTTTCATTCAGTTACCATTTTTTCATGCACTGATTGGTGTTCATGTTGATGAGTAGACAAATTTATTTAAATCCGCACTTCCAACATCGGTTATACAGATGTAATTTTTACCAGGTTATTAATCAATCAATATCAGTATTGTCTGAAAGGAACAACATTGTCATGATACATGAGCACTTCTATGATGCGTCTTTTGTAGTCCACCTTCGGGAAATTGTAGTTTCAATGCAGCAGTACCATCCGCTGTCACATCACATGATGACGTGGTGTAGTGAAGGTGTAGTCGGATTCTCTCTGCACGGCAGTTTTCCTTTCCTAAGTCTTTCTGAATTCTCCTTTCTCCTTTTCTTAACCTCATGATGTTTTCCATCAGGGTTAAGGAAAAGTAGATAAGAAAGGGCTTAGGAGGTGACTATTCGACCGCAGCCAATGTGTTTACCATGAAAGCATCAGCAGGAAACTCCACAGTCTAGGCCTTGACCTCCAATAACTTCTCCCTTATTTGATCATGGACATACATGAAAAGATAAAAGAAAATCACCTCAAACTATCTTTGATACTGAGTTCCCAAGACTGTGTTTTCAAGTCAAGCGTATAATCATGAGACTCCATGACTATAACATGATCAACTAGAAATCACCTCTGCCAAGGTAGCTTACATATTGCTCTTACATCTATAAGCAGGTCCATGATAAAGTGACCATCATACTATGATTCATTGACCCTGAAAACACACGCCTAGCACTCAGAATCATGTTGATATCACTATTGGTTAGACAGTTATTGAGCAAAATATCAAACACTAACGCGGTTATCTGGATCACCACCAAAATCAAATCATTTCTAAGTTGGGACATTACCAACATCTCCTGAAAATGTCAACAAAATCATGTTATGATGGTAACTTTATCATAAAACTATTTCTTACAGATGCAACAGCAATATGTGAGCTACTCTCCGAGTGCTTTCTAGTATTTAAAAAGGAGGTAACAGTTTCATTTAAACAATAAAGTTTATCAGTTTGAACATTAAATATCTTGTATTTGTTGTGTACTCATTATAATAGAGGTGTAAGACTTGGAAATCATTGTACTCTGTTTTAATTTACATTTTCACGGCCTCCCAACTTCATTAGAATTGGAGTTTGTGAATCTGAGTTTAACTGTAGGTGCAGCACCACACAGCTTCTACCGTACAGCCTCTCTCATGCCTTCAATTAAATGTATTACAGCCATTAAGGGATCTTTGCGCAGTGTGACTGTTCACTAGACAAAAAGGCATTCTTAACATGAAGGTTCCTGAATCATTAAACATTCAGCAAATTAATCAAAAATTAAAACAGTTGAAACCACAACACTAACTGCAGGGTTCTTGAAATAAGGCACAATACAAACAAGAGTAGCACTTTTTCACTGCATGAAAACACAGTCAGATAACTCTCTGTGCTTCACACGCAGCAGCGCTGACAGGTCAGTCTAAACAAACAAAAACATATGAGAGCAGAGATAAGGCCTAATGTTTCACATATTAGCCTGATTACAGCACAGCAGATAGCAGCGTTAAGGTTACTTTAAGAGCCTCTGAAGCCAGCAGAGGCACTAAAGACAACGGGCAACACCAGCACCTAATTTTCTGCTTCATGTTGGCACTACCTAGTAGAGTAGGTAGCACTTACGCTCATTTAGTTGACTCTCTTTTACAGCAGTAATGATTTTAAGGCAGCACTGCGTGGTGTGTTGAATCACAGTAACTTTATGATTCAAGCTCTGAAAACAGCATTCTTTACTCCCTGGTTGCTGTTATCTCTCCTGTACGCTTCATGCATTTATCACAGCAGCTATACAGAACTGTAGAAATGTGCAAGGAGCTGCACATATGGAGTCTGAAGTGCCAGCCCGTCTTTAGGAAGCAAAGAAGCAAAACATCAAGACCGCAGCATGTTTTCAGCACTTGAAGTACTGCAAACATGAAGGGAAAATATTCCTACGAGCTGCAAAAACACTGCTGTGCATCTTGCAGGTTGTCATGGACTGTATGGTAACAGCAGGTCAACACTTAACTTCAAGCATCTGCTCAGTGCTTGCAGCTAAGAAAGAAAAATCTCAGTAAATAAACTAAACTGAAAATCCTTGAGAAGTTTCCACAGCTGAAGCCTCACCTTATTTTTTACACCACTTGAGTTTGTCCCCTGGCCTGATTTTAAGAGCCTCAGTCTTTATGTAAACCAGGTCACCGCTAAACACTCGGGATGATGACTCATTATTTGTTCATGGTTTAGTTGTTTAACCACCAATTTAGTTTCTTCTTATGAAACTTTAGCAGTTTAAAACACCTTAGTCCACAAAGTCTGAGCTAATCAGCCTGCTCCAACCCTTTATTTATTCTACCTGTTTAAGAAGTTCAAACAAAATTAAATACTTAAACAGGTTCTTCATGAAGGGCCGCTTATTCTTCTATGAGATCATATGAACATTTAGCTCTCTCAATTTTGTGAAATCTGAAAATGACTTTGGATTTATAACTTAACGATTTAACTCCCAGCTCAACTGTTTGGCAGAGGTCAATACATTCAGGAATATCTAACATGTTAAAAAAATAAGTGATTGTTTTTTTAGGATACATAAAAAAAACTGCAAACAAACCAAAGTAACTTACATTCTCTTCGTGTGGGATTTAACAATTCAAAAAGCTAAAGGTTTTTAGAAATATCACAATTACTATTTCAAATACTGAACCATTTACTAATATGATGATTTATTTAGATCAAATCTGTTATTCATAAAAACATTTTTGTGTGTCAAACACAGTATCATCTATTTTAAGTTTTTTTTAATGGTTGATTGCTACTTTATTTACAGACATTTTTGCCTTTTCCGTTGGATTTTGTCCCAGATATTTCTGCCTTTTTATGTCATCACATTATCAAATATTAACTGCTTAACCTTTAAATCCCACACCAAGAAAATATGTAGTTGTCTTGTTTGTAGTTTTTTCCGTTCCCTGAAATGTTGAAAGAATCATATCAGTGATTGGATTTGTTCTAGTTTTTAAGACATTCGATATCCCTGAATTTATTGATGACCTCTGCCAAACAGTTGAACTGGTAGTTAAAGGGTTAAAATGCAAATGAAATCTATGCTGCACCTAATCTAAATGCTTAAACACCAAAAGAGAGGACTGAACTTCACAGTGTGTCTTGAAAATATATGAAGTTTTTAAACTTTATTAATACATTATTTAAAAAAAAAGAAGTAACTATTTATGGCCATTCATTAAAATTTACACTAATTTCCTCTGAACGGAATCCAACATAAGCCCAAACAACACTGACTGCACTTTTCTTGGCTACAAGGTCCTCTGATTAAATGGCGCTTGTCTTCTCCATGTTGGCAGCACTTCGCTCATGGTCACACTTCAAGTGAACACAGACTGTATGGTCACATGACTAGGGAAATAATCAAAATAACTGACATGGGTAACATTACTTCGGTTAGAGGGTCTAAATGTCGGTTTTGAGTATTTTTGGCTTAATTGCCCAGCCCTACCATTAGGCCTGTTGGTGACTAGTGTGTGAGCGTGACTGGTCATCTGTCTCTCTATTGGCCCTTTTCCACTAGCACGCCTTGGCCCTATTCTACTCGGCTCTACTCAATTTGCAGCGTGTTTCCACTAGCCCGGTACCTCCTAAAACAAGCTAGTTTTAGTACCTACTCCGCTCTGGTTCCAAGCGAGCAGAGTTGATACTAAAAGATGACATCACCGACTGCCATCTACTGATTGGTCAGACAATGTTGTCATCGATGAGTCATGAGCGCGACGACCTAGCATGCTAGCGGTAGCTACCGTTAGCTTACCTTCACACGTCTTCTCTTTGCAGCTCGATTGCTCTCGTCCTCGGCTTCATTCTGTTGTATAGCTTCCAAAACTCTCCTGTGCTTCTCAAAGGGTTTTTTCTTCCTGCCACCTGCAGCCTTCTTCTGCTTTCCTTTTTTACTCGGTTTGTGACAAAAAGCCACAGATTGTTGTGTCGTGCTCAAAATGACATCACCGCAGAGCCGCTCTCTGTTTACAGCGACACTGCACGCCGTTGGGCAGGCGACTGGGGCTAATGGAAAAGCAGCACAAGGCGAGTAGAGTAGAGCCAGGTAGAGTCAAGTGGAGTAGAGTAGGGCTAGTGGAAAAGGGCCATATGTGGCCCTGTAACTGGTCCAAGTTGTACCTTGCCTCTTGGCTAATGCCAGCCCCCTGCAACCTTGAAAACGATAAGCAGTAGATGATGGTGATTTGATGAATAAACCTCCACTGCAAACCAAGATATTTGACTTGTCATTTTAAAGTTTAACAACTTAGAGGAGAGCAGATACAGGAATGAAGGATTTCTGGTGGATATTGCGAGCTTTAAGTTATGACAGTGCGTAGTGCTAAGCTTATAGCATAATTTTTCTGTCACAGATCATTCTGTTTCATTACTGCCTTTAACCCATACGGTAAAGGTCAACCTAAAATTCACCAGCCACTGCACAAAAAAATCTATGTTTGTCTGATACTTGTTTCCAACTCTGCTACACAGTGGAAATGAACTGTAACGCCTCTGCTGCTAACTGCAAAGCTGGCAGACTAGAGGGATCACTTTGTCCCCTGTGACCCTTTACATTAATATCAAAGGGGGTGTAAACGTGCCTTTTAGCAGCACTGTGAACAAGTCAATAGTACGTTTCCACATAAGGACTTAAATGATGAAATAATCAGTATTTAAAAATGGTTGTTGGACTATTTTCTATTTAGAGTGTGGGTGAATGATCTGTCAAGGAAAGCACCAGTCGAGGTGTCAGTGTGACCCAAAAATGAGCCGAGTGACTCATTCTGGCTTTGAGTGTGACTGGTTGAGTCTGTCTAGTGAATAATACCCAGCATATGATCAATCGTGCTCCTCTCTGATAGCGTGGTGTAGGTTGAAAGTTGAGGAGCTTCATCCTGTGTTTCATCCTTTTGGAGAAAATGATACTGGCTATGGCTCGACATGACACAAGCATTACTCCACCTGACTCTGAGGCTCTCCAGCAGAGAGGGTTTGTGGGATAAGTGCCCTCTGGCAGGTGGTTATGCCAGTGAACAATCCTGGAGGTGTGTGAGCGAGAGAGCTTTCGCAGAGAGCTGAGCTTTCAGAGCTTTGTGACTCACCCAGGGTCCTTTTATTACACTCTTGCATACATGCTTATTTCACCTCTAACACTATCCTATTTATTACTCACTAGTCTGAAACCAGTGTTGGAGTTCCCAGCAATACCAATCACATGCCCACTACATCATCATCATGCTGACTTGTGACTAATCTCACCAGGCTCTCTTTCAGGTGTTGTGTTGCAAGCACCTGTTTTCCTCCCGTCCTTTAGCTTTTTGTCTTATCTACAGAGAAGGAATACGATTGTAGTAGCTCCGACTGCCAAACTATTTATTGGATTATCACTTTGTTAAAGCAGAGCCAACGGCAGAGCTCCAAAATGAAGAGGCACGGCTGAAAATCAACAGACAGAGCAGGAGGAACAGCTCGGACGCTCCTCAGGTGGCCCTTCATGTCCATGTGGCAGCAGCTCAACTTTCCTGTGTTTTCTACATAAAGACCCCTCCCCCGCACACGCACAACCATTACCACCATCTACAGTAATAACCGTGTCCTCATGTCCTCCCTCCAACAGAGAGGGAATTTACTCAAGCCATTTACCCTGTCTTGTGACTTTATATTGGAGTAATTGGTTTAACAATTTCTGTATGATCTGCCAGATTATCTGCATTAAAGTAAAATATAAGGACATAGGGATGGCTTCAGTTTAGAAAAGTGTCACAACAGCCTCACAAAATTTTCCCTCATCTTGTGTAGGGATGGGAATTAATAACCAATTCAATAACAACTCCCTCAAGGAATCAATAGCATTAGAAATTTTGCTCTTACCAATTTCTCCTACATGCTTTGATCATAAAGGTGTCATGCTCTCCTTAGAGGCAGCCAGCGTAAATCATCGAAATTGTGTCTTCATTTTCAACAAATAACACTTACTGCACAGCTCTCTTTAAGATGAAAAAACCTGCAACTTGCAGAATCATACATCCATGAAGCATGTCATTGAATATCACAAGTATCATGTGTTTCGCATTGCTGCCACTGAAATCTTCTCAGCAAACTTTCTTCCACACAGACAATGCACAGAGAGTTCTCCACATTGAAAAACTGAGATATGAGATATCTGGCAACTTACAGAAATTTTGTGGTGTTTGGAGACCTGTCCTGGAGTACTTGAAACTGTAGTCAACCCTACTGAAGAGTATCTATTTTTACATACCTGGTACCTTCAAGTGGACACTTAACTCTATCTGTATATGAATCCTCTTTGTATTTGTATTTCATTGTTGTACATTTTGATCCGTGTCAAGTTTTTTTTTTCGTTTCTGTTTGTACATTAAAGCTGTGGTCTACGATTTGAAACCGCAGCCTGCCCCCCCTTCCCTCACCTCTCCCCCCCGTGTTCCAAGATCCCACCCCCAGCTCGAGTCGCCTGATAAAGCCCCCTCGGACAGAGCTACGAGCGACAAGCACAATATATCAGCAGCAAACTCAATCAAAAACAGCTCAGCTCAACTGAAAGTATCAAACACGACAGACATCCCCCTTGTAACACAAAGCAGTAGCCATTTCAATTGGACCGGCGGCAATGCGGATCTGGCGCCGCCAGAGCGGAGCCGAGTGTGGGGGAGGATTTATCTTTCTCAGCCTGTCCTCCCCAGCTCAGCTTACAGTGCAAACGATTAGCGGCTAACAGGCTAACCTGCTCCCCTACAAGTTATTAGCCCGTGCAGGCACAAACTAACCAGAGTTATTCAGCAGACATCTCCCACTGTAGTAAACAAAGCCATTACCTGATCAACCAGGGGCGAAATGGTCGATGCTGAAGGTCTGACGGCCGGCTGAGGCTATTTGTTAGCCGTTAGCCGTTAGCCGTTAGCCCGCTAACAGGCCTCAACCCGCGGGCAGAGCTCCGTTGGGCCCCGCGGGAGAGGGAGGCGGCTTCGGTCTCGGCGCTAGGCTTTTCCGGCTCCATGATAGTTTATTTTATTTATTTATTTCCTTCAGTATAGTTCAGTAGCTAACGCTGCTAGCTGCTCACCGGAGGTAGAGGGGAGGAGACGGGACCTTGACATTACGCATGACGCTGCGTAGTGAGAGAGACAGGGGATTGGATGGGCTCACGGACCAACTCAAGGACCAATTAATAGTCGCAGGTTCTTAGGTTTGATTGGTCAGCTAGTATGCAGCTTTTCAGCGGATATACTGAATGGATTTTTTTTCGTTCTTTTTGGTCTTTATACTGTGTAGATAGGACCATAGGACCATAACAGCCTTATAAACGGTGTTATTAATATGTACAAAGCTTCCAAATCGTAGACCATAGCTTTAACATTTATTTTTTGAAATGTATTTTTATAAATGCATATATTATATATATTATATATATTATATATATACATATATACATACATATACATACATATATGTATATATATATATATGTATATATATATATATATATATATATATATATATATATATATATATATATATATATATATATATATATATATATATATATATATATATATATATATATATATATATATATATATATATATATATATATATATATATATATATATATATATACACACATATATATATACACACACACACACACACACACACACACATATACTGTACATATGTGTATGTGTGTATATTGTTGGTTACTTTAATTGCAAAGAAATTTGACATTAAAAATAAATTGGGAAAAAAAAGAAAATGCACAGAGATTGATAAGGGAATGTTTAAAAAATTGGGTCACTAAGCAGAATTATTCACAAAATTAGTATCAATAAAATCCCATCTCTTTTCTTGTATGGATCAGGATGTCCATGAATGCTGTTCATTAGCGGCATTAGATGTTTAATGGCAGTTAAGCCAATATACCAAAAATGATTTTAGTTGACACGGATACAAAACTGATGATATGCAGAAGAAACTGCATGACCTCTTGGTCAGGTTGTACTTGTAAATTAGATCCTGATCTCAATGGGATTTATCTGGTTAAATAAAGGATAAATAAATACATAAAATAAAATAAACTGAAATTATAGGTGTTTTAGATTAAGATTAAATTTGTTTGTTATCTGCAGAATATATGTTTAACAGTAACAGTTAAATCAGGCTTCATCTGCCCTTTAATGAGCAAAAATAAAAAAAAATAAAAAGATTTATTCATCTGCTGATGGAAAGTCAAACCTTTTTGTGGAGTTCACTCTTCCAATGTAAAAGTATCATGTAAAACCTGACATTTTCATGCCGTTATATACAGTTAAAATACTAACATTAAATATCAGCATAAAATTTTCATAGCTGCCGACACAGATATTTAGCTTTTGAAGAAGAAGGACTCATGAATGCAGCTGTCAGAAATTAAAAACCAACGACTGTTACAGACAGAAGATTTTCTCTGGGCGTTTCCTCCGTCCATCTAGCTAACAATCCTTGTTTTCTGCCTTCATGCTATGATACCATGTTATTCAGAATCCTGATCACTACCGCCAAAGAGGTTGGGTGTTTGCTAGCATTTTTGTACGCTAAACAAAGCAGTTTCACATATTTTCAACAATAACACCCAACACAATAATGCGAATGCAATGGTGAAGATTTGTGCTCTTGGGACACTTCTGGTGTTTATGAGTTGATAAAAGACAGCTGTTTTAGGCTTCGTTCATACTAATTTGTATTTAAAAAAAAATAATGGTAGTTTTTTGACATTATCTGTGAACTAAATGAAAAAATGAACTAAAATATTTTGGTTGTAAAAAAAATAACCCAGACAGATACAAACAACTTAAGTCCCTTTAATGTTTTGAGCGGATTTTAAACAATAAAATGGCAGTTGATAACTCAAAAGTTCATAAACCTTAGAAAAGCCTCAGATTTATTTTATCTCACTGAATTAAGCTTCACTGTTTCTAATATAGAATTCATTTTTGTACAATAAGGGAAGCTTCATACTGCTCATTTTGCTCAATCAGAAGTAAATGTACTTTTTAATAATGAGTATCTTCCCTCCTGCAGGCAGAATACATTTATATGCCCTTCTTGGGAACCAAACTTGTCAAGTATAGTCATGTATTTATCCTATTTTTTTCTCTTCTACCAAGTCACAATGCCACAAGAACCTGAAAAAAACAGGCTGACTGAAGGTCAGATTTAACAATCAGACGATGTTGGATGTCTATATTTAAATAATCTATTGAAACAGTCACAAATAAATAAGCCTAGAAGAAGAGTCTGTCATCATCCCTCCCATTCCACAGAACATTTCACATCATCACTTCCCCACCCGACAGACCTTCGTGTCCAGTGTGTTCACACCTAATAGGCAGGAGGTACATTATTAAACTCCGCTGGCTCAGTGACGTCACCTCGTCGGTGTGATAAAAATGACTTCAGCAAACTGCTGAAACTTTAATTGTGAATCAGCTGTGCAATAATAAACATGCATATCTACAAATCTTTTAAAAAAAAAAGAAAAACAGCCTGAACAAAGTGCTACAAGACATTTATGTCTCAGTAACCAATTACCTCCACTGCATACATGACCTATTCCCAATGGGACACCATACTATGACCTCTCTGGTCCCATGTGTTTTCATTGGCTGGGAGTCTGACCCTGAATATACCTGATCCCTAGGGCCTAATTAAGTTGTAATTTAAAGATACCTTACTCCATCATGCTGACAGCAACAAAAAATATATTTCACCTGTGATGGGAGAAAAAAAAAGAGAAAAGAGGAAGTAAAAGACAAAAGAGTGATGACTCAAATAGAGGGAAAGTCCCGAGGATGAATTAGTTATAAAGCCGTCTACATGTGGGGCAGACTAGACATAAAATATTAAGTCAGCATCTGATAAAGCGTAAGGGTTAAGGTTAAACAACTTCAGAAAAAAACCCACACTGTACAGAACATCACATCCCGTTCAACGCCATGAGAAAGAGGAAAAAGTGTTTGAAGAGCGGCAGATAAAGCAGCATAATGTGCTGTTAAATCTGGAAGCAGTCAAAAAATCTGCATGCAGATAACACCTACTGCATCATTCATCGCCGCTTCATGACTGTCATTGTACACGCCCAGGTTTTATGGAGCAGGCGAATCAAAGTGAGACATGCGCTCCATTGAAGTATCATGAAAAAAAATCCCCTGATGACAGCAAATTCTTCATTATTAAAAAGTAAAACAGTGATGAAAAACCCATCATAAGTGGGAAAATTCAGCTGCAATCCATGTTAAATTATGCAGAAGAGATGTGAAATCACTTCACACCAAAGGCAATTTTAGCTTTCCATGACACATGCTGAATTAGCTCTGAGCCAGCACGGGGATCCGTCTCATCTTTACCATGGAAACCAACACCATACTACGGTGCACGCACACACCGCAGGGGCAATTGCCATGGCATCCAGCGTTGTGGCGACAAGAAGCTCTCAGCGTCCAGACCAATTTACTCACCAGATAAGTGGACACTCAGTCAACCCTCTGTCTATCACTCCTCTTTTAACTCTTTCCCCTCCCATTTTCCAGACTCCCTTGCATTTAACAGTGAAATCTTTTTTGTCATGTGCCAAAAGAATTACCTTTCAGCAGCAGAGGACGAGGTCTCGCAGTGCTGGGGTAGGAGCGGCTCCCGGTCGAGTGGTGACAGAGGAGAAAAAGAAGCTCTGCAGGGATCCCGAGAGATGCTCAGAGATGCAGCTGAACCGGCGCCGCTCGCACGCACGCATCCACCACCACCACCACTACAGCCACCAGTCAGAGCAGCCGCGGCAGCAGCAAATCGGAAGGGGAGGGGAAAACTAGAGGAAAAAAGAAAAGGCGAGAGAGAGGGGGGTTGCTCTATCAGCAGCAGAAACATTACATCATTGACTAGGAGAGGAGTGGACGGAGGAAGGGAGGTGCTCCTTGTAGCAGCACTCTCTCTGTCACTGCTGAGCTCTTTTCAGAAGCCCAAATTTAATATTTATGATCCGGCAACTGTAAAATAGCCTCAGTGGTTTGAGTCAGACCATGAAATAATTAAATCAAGTGCCCTTAATTGTGTTCTGGCACGGAGGCTTGTTGTCAGGATGGATATAATATGATGTGTACTATAACGTGGCTTATCCCTCTGGGGTAAAGGATGTACGTGCGTGTGTGTGTGTGTGTGCCTGGGGCCATGCGAGCCGACACAATGTCTTTTCTGTGTGGTAATTCCGTGACCAGCGCTTGCTCAAAAAGCATGATGATGTTCAACCTCTGCTAAAGGTCGTCTGGGATACCTCACAGAGAGGATACAGGTGCAATAGTTTGGAAACAGCAGCTGCTCGCTGGACTCACAACCTCCTGGAGTTTGCTTATTTGGTTGTTTGCTGAGCTCTTGCATGACAAAATCTCATTGTTCAAAGAGTTCATCAAGTTAACCAGGAATGGAGACTTCAATCCATTACTCACAGGATGGAAGGACGACCTGCTGTAGATTAGTTAAGGGTGAAATTGTGTTAGAAAGTAACCCTGTCCAGTAGGTGCTGCCCGATAGGTGTTAAGACCAGGGATGTCCAGGTACCAATATCAGCATTTTAACTGATGGGAGATCAGACAGCAATGCTGGTAGCTTAATGATATTTTCCAGCAGCTTTGTGGCAGCGTTGTTATACCTCAGAACATTTATTGATCAAGCTCGTGGTGGCGTCTGGACAGGGTACATGCTTCCTTCGTCAGAGAGCAGCTGCAGAGCGCTCTGTCACCGTCCACAACATTAAGGAAGAGTAAATGACCTGAGCCTGGGTGCTTAGGTTTAGCAGACAGTATGACTTTGGCACTACCATCCTAACCAGGGGTTCGCAATTAAGTTTGTCCTCAGGGCAAATTTTACTAAGTCACTTTATGGCACGTCAGATCATAGACAGAGGTAAAAAATAGAGATATCATTAAAAAACTGCTATCCCTGTTTTCCGATAATAAGAGTTATAGCTGATTTTGTCTGTACAAGCATTAAAAATAGGAATGGAAATATTGATAAGATTTCATTGATGCCAATGCTATCAATGATATTGCTTGTCAATCTGATTCTTTCCTGATTTCCTTGTCGATTTTTGCTTTTTTGTGCAGACAAAAGTTAGCTGTTAGATTTTCAGTGCAAAAATCTCAAATCAGTGATGTACTCTGTAGATAGATGCTTCTGCAAGTTCCTGATGTTTCTACTTCCCTTTTATCGAAAATTAAGACACAGTTTTGACCACTTTTAACCCCTGTGAGTGGAAGAAATTGATAATAGAATTGATAAGCAAAAACAATAATGGAATCAATTACTTGAGGGAGTTGTTATTGACTCTCAACTGGAAGTAGTTTTCAATTCCCATCCCTATTAAAGAATGTATAGGGCAGTGATCACCAACTGGCGGCCTCGGGGCCACATCAGGCCCCTCAAAGCTTTCTGGCCCCCTAATTATTAAGATTATCTTTTAAGGATCAAACTTTTTATGACTGAAAGAAATCAGAATCTTAAGAGAAAGTCATAATTCTTAAATTAAAATCTGAATTCTCAAAGTATGACTTAAACATCAGACTGCTACTTTTTTTTCTCAGACTTTAAAACAAGTTCAACTTTTAATTTTCTTTTCTTCTCTGTCTTTCTTCCTTTTTGGCCCTTATGATCTTCCGTGTTACCAAAATAAGAACATGTGCAGGCTAAAAAAAAAAAAATCTTATTTTGATTATAGATTTTGTCTCTAAATACCCCATTGTTTACCCAATTGTTTTGTAATTCTTATCCCTGTTTTCTAGCCCCTATAGCATATGCCAAGGAAAAAACTGGCCCTTGTACAAATGTGGATGTTGATCTTTGGTATAGAGAAAAGAGAGTAAAGAATAAAAGACAAAAAACATGCATCATCTGTCATTATGCTGCTTAAATCATATCTCATAAACTTAGTTAATTAACACTGCATCAACATCGTTAATGGGTTTTTCGGTGAAATTAACAGTTTTCAGGAAGAAGTGAATTTATTCCAATATTGAGGAAAATTCATGCTCAAGGCTGCTTTTAACAGCTCTCCAAAAAACAAACACTTGACAGTGAAGGTTCATACAGATGTGTCCCTGAGCTTTATATAATTAATACACCACTGATGATCAGTGCACATTTGCATCTTTCTACAAGACAGTGACACTCAGAAACCTGATCTGCTTTAGATAAATAAGAAATCTAAGAAAACAAAGTTGATTCTGTTTATTTTCACCTGTTCTGCTCTATGGCTCACTCCATGTGTTATGGTTGTGCTGTTTTTTTGCTCTTCTGTAGTAATCTCTCTCGTCCTGAAAGAGCGGCCACCCTTAGGTTGATATGAAATAAAAAATATATATAATTACTTTCTAAAGGGTTCACTCAAGGAGAGCTGCTGGGGCATCAGGTTCTCCGGCATTGCGCTGCATATTTTTGGTTTCATCATGTTTGTCGCCCCCATCACATCCTTCATCTGTCACCTCAGAAGCACTTCAGTTAACCAGATATGAACTGAGTGGACTGTCTGCGGGCGTTAACATTAGTCTGTTAAAGGAGACATATCATGCTTGTTTCTCCTTTTCACTATGCCAGACTAGGATGCCTGTAAAGCATTTCTGCCCTCAGTACAAGTCATTTAGTTCCTTCATTGCCCCACAGTAGCGTTCTCAATATCCTCATTTTAGGCCATTATTAAGCGCTTGTTGAAACGCTTCGTCTCAAGGATGACCTAAAGTTACCTCTCAACGTCACAGCTCTTTGTGCTCTGATTGGTCAGTTCTATCGGGGGCTGAGCCAGCCTGTCCTTCTTCTTCTACTGTATTTTCCAGCAGGCTCAAAGCAGCGACCGCGTATTGAGTCCCCCTACAGGCCAGACCTGGTAATGAGGGAGAGTGAGTGAGGGAGCTTTATACCCCTGCTGCTGGATGTGTTCCTCGGTGAGGGTTTGGGGCTAACGGACATCACAGAGGAGGAAGTGTTTTATCAGATGACTCCAATAAAAAGAAAGGTACCTTGTGATGTCATGACGTTTGAAATCTCGCGGACATCTTGCAATGACCTATTTTCAGAGGCATCAAATCTCATTCTAGGATATCAGAAAAAATACAATATCTCATTTTTTGAAAATTAAGGGGGTGTAAGGTCTTGTTTTCAAATTTATTATATTAAATGTAAGTATTAAATCATGCATCAGCATGATATGTCCTCTTTAATGATCGCCAAAGTTTTGTTTGTTAAGTTAAATGAGTAAATACAAATACAAAAGGCATTTCATGATCGTGGCGAGGGCCAGAAATTATTACTAATCCTTTAAACCTCTCGTGTCTGTGCTGCAACTGAACTCATGAGGTGAGAGAGTGCTGTACCACACTTCATCCATCCAGCAGAGCATGTCAAACATGGAAGAGCTACTGAGCACACTGGAGATCAACAAGCTGTTAGATTCTAAACCTCAACACACAGTAAAACAAGTTTTTATGATGCATTATGCAGCATTGTAGCAGCCCACAAAGACTATCTTTACAGCAATACACGACTGTTGCTTCCAGTTAGCACTTTGGGGGGGTCCCTTTTACTGTTTATTGTTTATTTACTCCAAATTAGTTTTTACACAATAAAAAGATACATAGGATCAACCTGGAAATATTCAGAAAGACAAAGAAATGTGTCAGGAGAGGTCAGGAAGCCATCAGGCTTATGCAAGGGACTTCACCTTTCTATTAGAAGAAAGAGCAGAGAGCAGTCATTTTTATCAACCAAGATTTTTTTTTAATCACTGTTTGTTTTAGCACAGTGATTACGATTATTAGTTTGAATTTTTAAAAAGTCCATACTGGTCTGCTAAAAGGGTGGACCAGAGTTGGGCAGAGGTGTTTGTTCATAACATGGAGGAGGTGTCGACAGCAGTGTTTATTTTTAAGGCTTAAATTAAATATTAAAAGTGCATTAAACAAACTGTGGAACCTCATTCCTAATTTATCTGGATCTCAAAATGAAGAAAAACATTAACACATGCTTACTGACAGAAACATGTACATGTCTTACCATTAATTATAAGCTGATTAATTTGTCTGATGGTGCACATTTCCATAATGAATGGATACTGACCAACATTTGTAATTATACCAGTTGAATTGTTTTATACATTTTAATTTGAGGCACAGCCTCTGTTTCTGCTGTCTCCCAGTTTAGACTGTAGGGACAGCTCTCAAAAAGCTTTTGTTTTGATAAAATGTCTGATGCATGTACACATGAGCCATGTATGGAACAAGATTGTGTAAATAGCAAATTAACATTTTCTAATTTCAAATGGTTTCAATCAGACTGATGAAGAAGTGCACATGTAAACACAACCAATGTTAAAAGCAACATGAAGTCAACATACTCAACGTAAAGCTGCCACACACAACAGCACACTGATGGCACAAACAAGTGGCTGCATGATGTTTGTGAGGACATACAGTATAACCAACGTTTGACATCCTATGATGTGACTATTGCACGTGCACACTTCGCAAACTTGGTGGGAAAATGAGAAATCCTTCAGCTCTATTATACTGTGTGTAATGCTGCTTTAATATACTGTTATTATGGCTACTTTAACTGTATCTACATGGTTAAATTTCTTGACAACAACATGCCAATTTGATATCATGCATTTCTTAATGCCTGATATATGAGAGGATATATGATATATGAGTTAGTTGATCAAGTTTGAACACAGCCCGACTGCTCACACTCTTACTCACTCACTGCTCAGTGTATTCCAACACAGACAATTTAAACTCATCTGTCAGGCAGAGTCCAACCATAATGGAGAGGATGTAATGGCCTTTTCCCAGAGGTCATCTGTTAACCACCTACACCTCAGTGCACCACAAACCACCGACACCGGACAACAGTCCTCACAACAATGGTGAGCGAGAGCCACAAGATCTCCATTCTTCCTCACAAATAAACACACACCCACAGGTATGTCCATCCCGCCAAAAGGACAAACATCACTGAGCCAGAGGGAGCAAAACAATTTGAAACTGAATAAAAACTTT
Source organism: Scarus forsteni (assembly GCA_036419115.1). Taxonomy (NCBI): domain Eukaryota; kingdom Metazoa; phylum Chordata; class Actinopteri; order Labriformes; family Labridae; genus Scarus; species Scarus forsteni. Next base: position 6,987,278 of record JAZDUH010000245.1, on the reverse strand, counting down.
GGTGGTTTCTCTGCCTGCTTTAACTGTGAGCATATAACAAGGCACAGCACAGCTGCTGTAAGCAGCCAGAGACTGAGATGAAATTAACTTTAAAAAATCTGAAACTTTTTCTTGAATGATGAATGCAGTGCCTTTGATACATTAAAACAAAAGAGCTAATCAGCATGCAAGTTGCAGTTTTTTGGGTTGATTTTTTTTCTGCAAACAATGGAGCAGCCTCTCCCAACAAAATATCACAAAACAGGATGATAAAACACTGAAGACCTCATTGTGACAGCATGAAGCACACTGTTTAAAACGTTAGCCGCAACTGGGGCATGTCGGTCTATATTTTGCTATTCTGAGGATTTAAAGGACACATGCTCCCGGAGCAAAGGCAGGCACAAGGATTATGTGCTTTGATTATATATGGGTATGTTATAGGCGCAACATAGATCAAACTAATAAGAGTGTCAAAGCTCTCTCCCAGCTGGTGTTTTGCTATCAGCACAGCAGATCTGGTGTTTTGGTCTGAATTTTGCATTGATTATTTAAGTCCTCCACTTTTGTTTCGCTATCCTGAAGGAACACACACAGAACACTGTATATGTGGTCATGCTAAGATTAAAGATTTTTTTTTTATTGAAGCACTCAAGAGTATATGAAATCATCAAAAAGACGAGTCAGACGTCCCCATAAACATATCAGCAGAATCTCATTAATCATGACAATCTAAAGGTGACAGGATCTGTCAGGTTTATGTTGATGATAGGCCAGTTGAATAAATGTTGGCATTAAGCAATTTATTTTCTCATTTTTCTGCTGGAATGCGTGGATCTATTCTCTATTTTGCACTGGACAGCCTGTTTTATTATCTTTGAGCACAATTTTAAGCAAGATTTATTAGTGTCCTAACAATTTTTTTTTTCTTGTTTCTGGGAGTATTATGGGCACAGGAATGGAGCACTGAGGGCAGTGCAAGAAAGAAACGAGATTTCTCAGCTCTCCGCATGAACACTAAACTGAATTTTTCAGCCAATGATCTGATTTAAAGCAGCAGAAGTGTGCTGCTGTGCATCCCATGTGAGCTAAACAAGCTCAGTTGAGTGTGTTCTTGTGTCAAATCCGATACGTTTTCACTGCGTTTTGGCCTTTCGTTTAGATGAAAACGAGTTGCGTTTTGTCTGAAAACAGAAACTTTTGAAAACGAGCTCCAGAGTGGAAAGTTTTGAATACGCTCTCCATACAGCTCCGTGTAAACCCATATCAGAGCGTTTCAGGGTGAAACGCTTGCGTCACCGCATGCACAGTACTCTTTGAAGGCTGTGCGCGCATACCAGGAACAACAACAGCTTCTGCCGTCTGCCCAGTAACGTGTGAGCCTCTTACCATGCTTGGTTTGTTATTCAGACAAAACTATCGAGACAGATTTGTTGTCCGAACTGATTTGTTGTCTAGAAAAGAAACTCCTGCGACTCTGTGCTTCTATTCGCCATTGTTGTTTGTGAAAAGTTTTTCTTCTTCGTTCGTGTGTTGTAGCAGCGCTGCCTCTGTGCAGACCTACACCGCCACCTACTGAACCAGCATGCATACTACAGTGGATTAACTCGTCTCCAGCGTCGTCGTCTGAACACAGAAGAATTCTAAAACCCAAAGGACAAATCTTTGCGTCTTTAAGTCAGGAGTGTTCATGTAAACACAGCCTTAATCTCACAGATTTGTGTTAATCTCTCAAATGCTTCCTAAAAAGAGCACACACTCGCTCAGACTTTCAACCAGGAATAAGGAGCTTTCTATTGAATCAAGTTCAGCATCCTCAAGTTAGGAACATGCCAGCTTTCTGCCAGACCACTTCTTGTTTTTAGACAAACACACCCCTGGGGACAAATGGGTGCGCATGTTGATTTTCCATTTAAATACATTTATATGATACATGTGTCAGCAGTAAACTAAGGATGGCACTTGAGCCTCATGGCAAAACACTTTGCATCGGTTCTTCAGCATTTTAATCAAGCAGGGTCTTTAATTTAAGATAAAACATTGACAGTGGGGGCAGATATAGGTAGCTCCAAGTCAGTCTCTACTCATTCTTTAATTTTCTTTTTTTTTTTAATTTTACAAGTTTGTTCATGTTTTGTGAAGCACTTTGGAATTCACATTCTGTGAAAGGTGCTATATCAAAAAAACTCCACTTGTTTAGGTAGGGACCCTCCTGGCTATGGTTGTTATTTATACTTTGCATCTGAAGAAATGTTATTTTTCTCTGAGTCACAGAAGCATCTTGGAGAAAAAATAGGAATCTTGTACTTGCAGATGTGACCTTCAAAAAACAGCAACAATATCATCACAGTTACAATTCACTCTAAATGAGGAGTGCAGATAAAAGAAGCATTGTGTTAACAGAGGGGTGAAGTGTGACAGTCAAACCAGCATACGAAATTCCTCACATGCCAAATATTGTAGGTTGGCTGGAATGCAGACTATACATGGCCAAGGCTGTGTGATTTTCAGAGAGTGACACTGTTCAGTGAATGACGTCCCAGGGAGACGGGTACCCCATAAATGTAAACAGCACTCCACTTGGACCTGACCTTTGCTAACACAAATTGGTTGAACCCCTTACAGCCGTGAGGGGACAACAGGCGGGAAATATTATTGCTGAAGCACACAGATGATCATTCTATGCTCTCAATGAAAAGCCTCTTCCCCGACCAGCTGAACCGTCTCAGTGTTGCAAATGGATTCAAGCATTTCATTTCAAGAGAAAAAAAAGTACAATGGTGGTATTGAGAGACAAGTGAGTGACCCTGACATGAGACCATCATGCTCTCAAAGGATCTGAAGAAGATAGTTAAGCGGTTCCAATAAACCTGTTAGATTTGATAAGTGTAAGCGTTATAATGCTGGCAGAAGTGAAACTTTGTCAAACCCATTATACATGATAGATTACACTGCAAACATTTTGTAAAGCTTCAATCAATGTTCCTCCCTGGTCTTTTTATTGCGTCTGAAAATAATGCGGCCTTAGAGTGAAATATTGTAGGAAGTTTTTTAATCTCATGTCATCATTAACCTCTACAGCCCCAGCCCCTTTTGTCAAGCCTTCTGCTCAAAAACATACTGATAAAGAAAAGAGTTTATCTCTGCAACCACAAGGTCAATTTGAATTATTTCGGGGCAATAATAAAAGTAAAACTTCAGCAATTTGTCCAGATGTGTAATTATAAGTACATGTGTTACTAGGGCAGAGTAAACGAAGATAGAAGTCAGAATAATTTGAAAATTTCATCCTTGCCTACTAAAAAAAATGAATTGTGAATATCTCTAGGAAATGATGCTGTAAAACTCTTAAAATGAATAAAAAATCATTTTTACATCATCTCTGCAAAGGACTATTGTTATTAAGTGATGCAGAGGAAAATTAGAGAGGTTTTATCTCAATATGGTCAGGCGTGGATTTTAAAAAACAGTTCACTTTTTCTTGTTTTTCGTTTTTTTTGGAGAGCATGCAAGCATTCCTGAAACTGGTACTTTTGGGCTATAGAGGCTAAGAGTGATAACAAGTGCTTAAGAACAACCCTATATTCAAGTCTGACTTTTCTAACAGGCTAAAACAGACAGACAGTTCAATGAATACTCAACATAATATCGTTTACTTGTCCATCTGAATAACAGCCCACAGAAAGTGTTTAGGAATGGGCAGAACCTTTAAGAAGCACAGCCAGCAGGCGACTGGACAATCATTCCATCAATCACATCTATGACCCTATTCAAAAAGTGGAGGGTAGAAAAGTAATTTGCCATGTCCTTTATTTTTGAATCTGATTTAATAAAAGATCGATTCAATTTAAAAGCTGACATTAATAAACGTTATGGAAAAATATGAGACAGGGATTTATTACTTTAAATCTGGTTTTAAAGAAGAGAAAAATACTGCAGTTCTAAGTTTTGATTATAGGGTATCCCTATATTTATATACTGTAATGTTTTCATACTAAGGTCAAACATTTCATTATTGAAATATGATACCCATATTTAAATGATGTAATTGTAAATGTTTCCACTAATGTAATTTTAACAATCATATTGTTTTTATCCAAGAACAAATCCTTTAAACTGGCCAGCTGGGATTAAAAAAAAAAAGTCTCCTCTGGAAAACAACAGTAAAATGAGGTCCTTGAGACAAAAGACAAATTTGGCTTGGTCCAAATGAACATTAATCTGCACACTCTGACATCTTTCTAACATTTCCAATTTGCCTCTGTGCAGCTCTAAAGAAATTCAATTTGAAAATTATAAAAAGGCTGCCACAAATGTGTTAAATAAATAAAAATATAAATTGTTAAGAATAAACTTGTTTTCAAATTATGCAAGGTAATTTATTTTCTTGATGAATTAAATATCAACCAATCCCCAGAAGGACGGGGAGGGGCCAATGAATAATTCAGATATCACACATGCAGGGTGATTTGGTAAACTGTGAGAGGCGACACGCTGTTGATTGATTACTTTTAACAGCAGCATCCTTAGCCCCCTTCCCTCCCACAGCCCCAGACACTACTTCTGAAATTAAAAGGTCAAAGGTGACTGCTGTCCCTCCTCTGTAGCTGCTGATCAGCCGGGGGAGTAATCAACCATCATGAATGTACCATTGTGTCACATGCAGCAGGGGACGGACACTGACACTGAGCAAACGAGCCTCACACAGCTGATACTCTCCTTATGCAGGTACAGCGATGCTATGAATGCTGACAGCTGAGGCGATGCAAGGACAAATATCCCTTTCTAACTCTAAAATAATGACCATTTTCTTATTCTTCAGATAGTTTTTAAGGAAATTATAAAAAACAAAAACTTTTTACCATCATGCCATAAAAGTAGAGTCTTATTTTTGTTGTAATAAAAATGATTCCAACTCTCACATGGATAACTGTTAAGAGCTTATGCTATCTGCAAGATAGAGCTATCGAGCTGATAAAGCATTAAATAACAGCATTTAAAAAATAGCTTTCAACCTCATGGTGTCCTTTTGTTCAGGCAGGTGATGTATCAGGAATCCAAACATGGCCTTGTCTCCTGTAACAAAAGGACAGAAAACGTTTAAATCAGTCAGAGGTGAAGTCATGTTTCATTTTTCCTGCTCTTTCATTGTGGAAATAAGATGAAAAACCCATATAAGGAACAAAGAGTTAGAATTTCATGCCATGTAACGTGCAAAAGCACAATGGTCTCATTTTTTTCAATATTAAAAATGGCTGCTTGATGTAAAGAAAATAAACCTAGCAGGTGCCTGCACAAATAAGTTGTATAAACTAGACACAAGGACAAAAAGTATTAGCATTGGTGCAACAGTTGCTCAGTGGAGAGCTAATCATCAGTAATCATAAGGCAGAAAGCTTGAGCCCAACTCCAGCAGTCACACGTCAATGTGTTCTTGGGTTAGACTCTTCAAGATCAACCTATTCCAAGACTCCCAGTGTCTCCAGCACAAGCCCTCTGGTATCTCCATCTACATATGGGAATAAAAATATCAGATTTTTTCACACCATATTAATTAAAACTGTGATAGACTCAAAAGTCAAGTTCATATAGAGAACTCTGTACATGCTGTCAAACAGATGATTTCAGTTCCCGCTGAACTCTGCCCTTTGTCAGCTTAAGACATAAACTCATGTCCTGCCACATGTTAAACTACATAAACACAGAGAACCGTTAGCCGTTGGCTTATACATTTGTCTTAAGGAAGCACTGCTAAAGTGACCTCTGTGTGAATAAACAACCTCTCTCTGCATAAACTTCTTGTCTGACTTGTTAACTTGAACCACATCCTTGTTCATTTCCAGGAAAAGACTGCAGATAAGACATGGACAGAGCTACTGTGACAGTAGCCATTGGTTTGCAGGGTTTGAATGCCCCAACTTTAGCATCTGCTTCTTTGCCTTGTGGGTTTTTGCATCTTAATTCTGTGGCTTGAAATAGTGATCTTAATCCCGAGCCTACAGCGCTTTCAACTGAAAGATAACACAGCCCGCCTCTGGCATCCTTTTCCAGGGACTTACCAGCTCTGGTCCAGCTGCTGTCATAAAGCTCTCACACTGCGGGACATTCAAAAAATCCTTTCAGAGCGCTCTCTGGTATTTGACCATGTGTTTGAGTTAGCTAACTTAAGACAACAATCTATAAATATCACCCTTTTTCTTAAACCAACAGGAGTTGTAGATAACGACTGCCACTGATAGATCATATCCTTCAAGGGCTGAAAGCATGAAAACAGAGAAACAAGCAGCTTCGCATGACTCTTGACCTTTGACTGTTGCAAATATCCAAAAAGAGTGATTACAAACTTTTTTATGATTGTGTTTTTATGGGGCTGGGTTAAAAAAATCCATTTAATCGATTTAAATTGATTTTCCTTTAACTGGTTCATAACTGATCCATAACACCCAAAGATCGATCTTTTAACTTGGGTAGTTTTTTCTTCTTTAGATGTGCAGAGAAGCAGCCTGTGGTATCAACCCTGCTAGTCTCGTGTGATCAGCGTTTAGTGTTGCTTTCTACTGAACAAGATCTCATGAGATGTTACTGCAAACAAACATGGTGGAAGCACTATATGGACACCACTGGCAAGTTTAAAAGCTGATGTTTGGATGTACAGTATTTATATTTTACACGTACAAAGGAAAATACGAGTTGGACAAAAAACAAGTAATATGCAGAATATGCTTTAATGCATATCATTAAAATATGATTAATGTAACTGCTTTGTGTTTAGTTCTTCATGTTAACACAATTTTTAATGATGTACCAGGTCAAAAGGTCACTTTTTAAATTTACAGCACTATTTTAACCAAGATATCCCAGACTGAATAAATATTGAATTGAACCGTGAATCGAATCGATTTGAGACCTTGTAATATCGAACCGAATCGATCCAGAAAATCTGAATCTATACCCAGCCCTCGTTTTTATCAGAAATTAAAAGAGAATACTCATGCCAAAAAATTATGAGACTTTAAGTTCTGATGAGGATGCAATTTATATTTTTATATTTTAGATAACTACACCAAAAAAACATCAGACCAAATGTCAGTACTGAAAAAAAACATAGTATATAAAATTAAGTTTCAAAGTTATAAAAAATGAAGCAGTAATTGATGCTCTAAGATGCTCAGCATGCGTAAATTACCTGTGTTGACTGTCCAACCCCTCTCACGGGTAATTTAATCCTCTCTCTACATTTACAAAATGCTCCATCTGACAACTGGGGTTCCTCTGACCACTCAATTGGACACTGAGTGTGAAAAACCTGTTTGGAGCTCCTAATGTTGTAGGTTTGTTCCTCTCTTGCATGTGTATTCCACATCACCATCTGAGTGGTTTTATGTAACTGCTGCTAAATACACTCTCCCCTAATTTTTCTTACTTAAAAAAATGCTCATTTGGCAGAATGGAAAGCAACAAGGCACAGCCCATATACCTGCTTCTGCCTGGGTTTGAATGCCTCTATCCCCCCTATCAGTAAAAGCACAAAATGCACAAAAAATAAATTATAAAAATGGTCTTTAACATCACCACAAAGTTCAACAAAGCACTGCAGAGATTTCAATGGTTTTCACATCTACTGCTCAGTCGCTTTGTTCTGGTTGGGAAAAAATATATAAATAAATAAAAACTGCATTTTTTCCCCTTTTAATCATTTGTTGTTCACAGGTATTTTGAAGCAAGCCAGATCCTGCCAGGTCACACAAAAAAAGAAGGCTAGCAGGCTAAGCTATCTACAAAACAGGGCTTTGTTTAAGGAGGAGGTCAAGTGTCAAATGGCCACTTATACACGCTGTTTGACACACCTTTGGATATGAATGAAAACAAGCTCATTGCACATAGAAGCAAGGCTTTCAATGCTTGCTGTCTACGGCAAACCACAGACAACAGACAGCATGGTAACTTTAACACCACAACAGTGCAGAAGTGGCCGTCAGTAACGCAGAAATTTAGGGAGCAGCTTAAAAATGGATACACTTTCCTGCTTATTTGAGCTGAACTAAATTCTGGGAATCTTAAGTTTTTGTATCTGCTGATGTTGTTGAGTCCTGTGATGACCTGCTGAACAGTCAGTGTATACTCTTAGGCCCCATGCACACGAAGACAAAACGCTTAACAGTTTCCAAAACGATCGTCATAAAGACGAAGGCGTCTCAGAAAATGTGTGCATCTAAATGAATGCACTCAATACGCATCAAAACGCTGTAAAACACATGCCAGACCTCTTGGGCCGCTGTAACAATATGACGGAAACAGACGAAAAAACAGTGGGCATGCGCACTTGCGGCAAAAGTTGTAAACAGAGATTGTGATAAAGTGATCATAAAGTGCCGTAATGTGTCCTTGATAATTGTTTGTTAAACTCGGTGGTGATTGAGAAGAAGATTTTGCTGTAGGGATAGTAGGGTCACTAGCTTCATCGGGACATATGCTTCACGGACGCCACCATTGTCGTTGCCGCGTGTGGCGCATGCGTGTCAATGAAGATATGAAACTATGACGTAATCACGGAGCTGCGTATACAGCATTTCAAAATCTTTCCACTCTGGAACCTGGTTTCAAAAATGGTTGTTTACAGACCCACAAAACGCTGTCTTCATATGGATGATACGCAGATTCTGCAAAAAACTTATGCATTTAGACCTCGGTTTGGCTTCGTGTGGATGGGTCCTTAACCTGTTGCTTTTGCTTTGGTATGTTGTGCCTGTGCAAGGACAGTGACACTGTGGGATCCAAAACCTTCAACATTAAGAGGGTTTTTGCAGCCAGCCTGGTTGACCAACCCACCAAACAAACCTCTTCAGGAGGCAATTGGGACCTCCTTCAGGTGAGCCTGGTACAGTTGCTTGAGCCCAAACAAGAGATCAGTTATTGTGTTCTGTGATCTGTGAGCACTTTACCAAATAATCTGACAGCCTCCTCTTATCATCCTACATTTAAAACAAGCAAAACAAGGGGTAGAACACAACTCTGACAGGTAGAAATGTTGAACTGCAGCTTATACTTGTTCTTACATAGTATTAGAAAAAGGTACTTAGCATTGCTATGGGTCGAAACACAGATTGTGGTGCTTTATTTTGGCACCATTCTCGTAATGTCAGATGAAAAGATGCTGAATCTTTCCAGCCATCCCTGCAAAGACAGCCATCCAATATTTCCCTTTGGCAATTCAAACAGACATAGAACACATGAGAACACATGAGAAGGATAAACATCACAGATGCACTTTTTTTCACCATAGCACGCCACCATGCCACCTGATCAACCAATAGAAAACCCAGTTCCAGTCACCGATTTCCATTCTGGAAAGGCATATCCTAACACAATATCCAGTATTTAACAACCTGAATGCAAATGTTAATTCTTTTAAGCCTGGATTGATCGACAACACAACTAAAAATTCATATTTATTTTGTTAACTTGGGTTTTTGTGTTTTTAAAATAGTGCTTTGAGTCTGTTAAATACAGCGATGACGTTATTCTGGAAAGCCCTGAAACTCATCAATGCCACTGGATCACAGCTTCATGGCTGACTGTTGCTGATCTAAGAGCTTACAGGTGACTTCTGTGAGATCTTTGGTTACAGCACCACCTAACCAGTCACCTGTTTCTGACTCTCACTGCAGTATCATGTTCTAGGTTACCGCAGCAACACAGAGATTATATTCACCTCCTCATTCAAGATCCACTCTCGTCCCCCCAAGACACACTCTTCCTGTCACCACACAGAGTTGACAAAGGAGCCACGTTACAATAACCATTGTTAAGGGGATCTAAAGAAAGCTCAGGGCCCTTTGGCAAAGTGGAACATCAAACACATCGAAGAGTCAGGAGTAAAGATGGAAGATATGGAGACTTTAGCTTTACTTTAATCATATGAGACACACTTAATTCAAAGCTGGGATGTGATTAACCTTGTGGTTTGTGGCATGTGAAATTAAGAAGGTCTTCAAATAAATGAAACCTTCTTTTATGATTTAGAACATCACTCAAAAAAATTAAAAAACAGCCACTTTGGTTAGGTCTTCCGTTTTTTCTGATGCCGGTGCTGAATTGCACTTTCAAAAATGTGTTGGTTGCTAGAATAAAGTAAATTAGGAGGCAGCAATGGCAGCCTTCAATCTCTCGTTGGGCAATTCACTCGCAATTCAAACTAAACTAGAACTACGACCTGGCAATTTTATGTCTCTTCCACGTTCACAAGAGCCTGACATGGAAAGTGCAGAGGTGATTTTTGTGGTAGAGTGATTCAGAAAAATCTTTTACTTAAAAAATGAACATTAGACCCAATAGCTTTGGCTCCCACTCATTTCTGGAAATTGACTTCAGAACTTTTCCAGGACATACTATTGCATTTTTACTTCATTTCCTATTTTGTTTTTGTTTTATTAACCTGCCAAGCCCTTTGAATTGGACTTGTTTGAAAGTTGCAAAATATTGACTGATTGAATAATGTCATGCTAACTTAGCCAGGTTAAACATCATTCATTTATGCTAACAACTAAGGCTGTCACTTTAGTGCATTAATTAGATAAATTAATTACACCGAAAATAAATGCGTTATAAAAATTAATCGCAAGATTAATCATAGCACACAAACATTTTGATATTGGCCAGCTGGAGGACTCGTACATGGCAGTGGCACACCACTTCACACATGCGTCTCTAGTCAAACCAAACAAAGCCCAGGTGACAACAGGAATGGCATATTTAAGACAGTCTTATTTTATTTTTGAATTTATTTATCTATATTTGTACTACATTCTTTAATAATGCATCAGGCCTAATTGGTTTGCTGGATGTCCTCGACCTTTTTCTTATTTTGAATTTGATTTATGAAACATACTTAAAGTGTAATTTGAGTTTCCTGATTGAGCTTAGAATTTTCTGGACAAGTTGCCCTGACTTTGGTTTTATTTAGTCACCAATAAAAATGTGGATTTACAAATCTTCACTTCTTAGTGTATTCATTTGATTAGTCATGTACTACAATTTTATAATATCCTAGAATCCAAATTCTTTATTTGAGTACTTTAAGCAGATATGAGATTAAAATGCAATTAATTAGATTAATTAATTATAAATCCGGTAATTAATTAGATTATTTTTTTTAATCGTCTGACAGCACTACTAATAACATTAGCAAATAGAGCTGCCAGCAGCTCAAATGAACAAGGGATTCTTTAGTTTTAATGACTGCCTCTTCCCTGTGAATGGCACACTCCATATACAACACTGTTACACTCTTGAACTGTTTCCTGTCGCTAGTTTTGGGTGGTTCAGACTGCTCCCCTCCCTCACACCTCACAGGGCCTCCATTATTGTCTGCAGCCTTGTCACCTCTAGTATCATTAACTGTAGCTCAATCCTCTTTGGCCTCCCCCAAAAGTCCCTGCATAAACTCCAACTGGTCCAGAACTCAGCTGTCTCCATCATCACCAGAACCCCTTCACACCATCACATGACCCCCATCCTGCAGCACCTTCACTGGCTCCAGGTCTAGCAGAGAATATAATTAAACTGCTCCTGCAAACCTTTAAGGCCAGCCACAACCTCGCCCCTCCACAGCTGTCTGTCCTCCTCCACATCACCACTCCAACCCACTCGCTCAAATCCTTCTCCTCCATCCACCTCTCTGTGCCCTCTGCCCGCCTCAGCACAATGGGGAGCAGGACCTTCAGTCACTCTGCTCCCCAGCTCTGGAACTCTCTCCCACCCGACCTCCGTAATGTTAACTCTCTATCCCTCTTCAAATCTCACCTGTTCAGAACTGCATACTCCATTTAACAATAAGCTGCAGCTTACATCCTTACACCTGTCACTGTCTGTTGTGTTTTGCTGATTTTATTGCCTATTGTTGCTTTTTCTTGTTTTTAACTTGCACAGTTTCCTTGGGTGTCATGAAAGGCACTTTTGAATGATATGTATTATTCTAAAAAAATATATTATTCAGATTTTCCCTTTATGTTATCAAATATATTTTAAAACTAAACTGAATTTCCCTCTTCCCTCCATGTCATAAAATGGCGGCCTGCCTACATAATCACTTGAAAGCCGAGTTATTTCAATGTGGGACCCTCTGATCAGTTTTTGATCTCATTTTAAAAACAAATACAAGCCTAAACATGTGCTTGAGAAAAACCTGTCAAGACCTTCCATCTTAAAAATTGTACATTTTTCAGCCAATATTTTTTCAAACATTGCAACAACTTACAGTTGTAGTAAGTCCCACAAAAAACTCGATTTTTAATTTTTAAATCTTCTTCAGAAAATGATTTGAATTAATTCATTTAATCAATATATTCCCCAGTCCTAATAAAAACAGAAAAAACAAACAAACAAACAAACAAACATGACTTCAGACTGGGAACATTGTGTCCAAGGCCTTGAATGTTGTGTTCTCAGACACATAAGTACAGAACATGACAGAAGACTTACAGCGCACTGACAGAACATTGCTCTCCTGCTTGTTTGCTGAAAAGTGCCTCTCTGATGCACGTCTAATAACAGGGTGAACCCCTGATCAACCATCAGTTTAAGCAGACCAGGGAGGAGACAGCTGGTCCTTCAGCATGCTGAGGCCTGACAAGAAGGACTAAGAAGTACGTTATTGACAGAGGATTGGGAAATGTCTCCTCTGTCCCAAAAACAAATCAATCAGCAGATAAAAGCAATTGCAACATGTTTGACAAAAGAGATGAGAATTCCAACAAATGTCTTTAAGAAGAGTAACATGAAGCTGCTGTGTGTAGCCAAATTTTACTGGTGTCCTAATTACATCTTTTAAACAGAAAGGAAAGAAGTCAGTACACCAGCAGCTGAAATGAACAAGGGATTCTTTAGTTTTAATGACTGCCTCTTCCTGTGAATGGTCTTCCCTAAGTCATTTCATAAAATATTTAGAATATGATGCATGCTGTATGACGATGGTGCAGGCACTGGTACATATTTTCAGCACATTTGTAAAGAAATGAGTCACAGACCTGGCTCAAAAGACAAAAAGATGAAGACCAAAGATCAAACAAACTGTGTAATGGACATTTGAAAAATTACATTTCAGATAATCATGTAAATACTTTGACTTGTAGCAGCCTGTGACTTTAATTCTTAATGACTGGGCTGCTGCTGTTGAATGAGCCGAACCTGCAGGCAGACAATCATGAGTGCACTCACTGTGAGCACATGCATGAGTGTTAACTGAATACAAGATAAACACATCTAATGTTAATTTTCACTAGAGTGGTCAGACAAGAGCAGCCTATATTATATTAGTGGCTGACTATGAGGTGCTTAATACAAGAAGCTATGGACATGTTGGACATCAGATGAGGGGAGACAGGGACAGTTTGAGCCACTGAAGTAAAATGAGCAAACACTAGGAGGACGTTGGTTATATATGTTTTGCTGTTGTCAGCACAAAGACTGGTTCTTGCAATTTTACTTACACAACAAAACTTTGGTTGTCAGAGAAATATTTAAGCATGTTAGGAATGAATATAGTCTGTGGGCATCATCACTGTTCATCTTTTTCGCTGTTGTTAAAAAAGCTGACTAAAGATTGCAGAAGTCGACAATATTGCAATTTAAATCGAATCAGCACCTAAAAAAATCATTAAAAAATCAAATCGGGAGAAAAACATATCATCCCAGCCCTACTACCTATGACCTCTGAAAAAAAGCGCTGCACTCCTGAATACGCTGAATATAACACACACCCAAATTTTCTCCAACCATACTCTCTCAGATAATTTAAAATGACCTTTATTCAAAGTTGTAATTAGTAAAATTTCACTATTTTTACAACAAATAGATGGTTTGAATGGATGCAGAAACACCTTTTGTTGTATGCATGTGCAATTACTCAATTTCTGAGCATGCTCAGTTGTAGTTAGGGATGGGAATCGAAAACCAATTCTAGTTGAGAATCGTTAACAGCTCCATCAAAGAATCGATATCATTAATATTTTTGCTTATCAATTCTCATCAATTCCTTCCACTGACAGGGTTCAGAAGTGTCAGAATTGTAGCTTAATTTTCATTGCACCTAGTACACAACCTTAAGTGAGTAGAAACACCAGCAACTTGCAGAAGCAGTTATCTATGCTGCGACATGTTTGACATTGTTGCCACTGAAAATCAGACCAACATTTGCCCACATGCAAAATCTGCAGGAATCGATAAGGGAATCATTAAAGAATTGGATCGATTAGCAGGATCGTTAACAGCATTGGTATTGATAAAACCTTATCAATTTCCATCCCTAGTCGTAGTGCAATTACCAATCAGAGAGCAGCTATCAACATGCCTTGCTAATAAGACGGTAAAGCCCTGTGTTTGTGCCTGTGATTTGCAGAGAAAGAGAATATTTCAGCTTTTCATATCAGATGTGTTGCAGTCCTGATGTTGGCGAGACAAAATAGTTTAAGTATTTTGCTAGTACTCGTGTATGAAACGCACCCAAAAATTAGACCTTATTCAAGAGCAAAAAAAGTGTGTTATAATCGAGAAATTAAAGGGCAACTTCGGTATTTTTCAACCTGGGTCCTATTGCCCCAAGTGTATGTGTGTATACGATTGACGGGTACAACTCGTTTTAAAATTGGCTCAGTATCAAGGGAGCGGATGCAGCCGCAGCCGCTAGATAGGGGGCAACTGCATCCCGTATAAGTTTGAGCATTAAAAGTGTTTATTTCGCCACAGACCGGTTGCGATCGCCGGGGCTAGCTCTCTAATTAGCATTGTAAGCATTGCGTTTTCCTTCAAGTCCTCTGACCTGTGTGACGTCATCTGTGAGCTTGTTGCCGGAAGAAAACAGAGGAGCCATGCAGCGTGCCGCTCAGAGTGGAGCTGCTTATCCCGGAGGACAGTTGGAAGTTTTACTGCATCGGTATCATGGCTGAATATTTACCAGATTTCGAGAGTGAAGACGAGCCTTTTCATTACGACGGCCACCCGTATTCATTTGAGCCAGAGTATACGGACGAGGAGCTGCTACAAACTCAAGAGCTAACGAGGATAGCAACAGAGGGCCAACGAGCAGACGAGGATGAAGCAGTGGCGGCACGCTCTAGATTGGTCTCCGACACACACATATTTACTGCTGCCATAAATCCTCTTCACTTTTTCCTCTCGTCCAGCCAGTACAGACTTGTGGCCTACCGTGTTACAATGCTAATTAGAGAGCTAGCACCGGCGATCGCAACCGGTCTGTGGCGAAATATAAACACTTACACAACACATACAATACTTATACGTATTGTATGCATAAAGACATATTAGTTATACTTACTTTATGGATAGTTGACCATTTGGTCCCTGTGGTTTTTGTCGCCTCCTTCAATTTATTTTGGGTACATGAAAAAAGGTATCCAGCACTGCCCTGTTGATCAGAGGGGGGAGATCCTCTAATGTAGTTACACAGCGTCGGGTACTTCCTGTATCATCCCACGACACATCGAGACCACGAATATTGGGCAACAGGTCCCACTCGTTGCAACACAGACATTCTTCCTCTGTGGGCATAGAGTCACAGCAACCACAGGAGCACCACCAGTCCTCAGAAATTCGCGTTCGTGCAGCCGCTGCTTCATCCTCGTCAGCTCGTTGGCCCTCTGTTGCTATCCTCGTTAGCTCTTGAGTTTGTAGCAGCTCCTCGTCCGTATACTCTGGCTCAAGTAAATGAAAAGGTGGCCGTCGTAATGAAAAGGCTCGTCTTCACTCTCGAAATCTGGTAAATATTCAGCCATGATACCGATGCAGTAAAACTTCCAACTGTCCTCCGGGATAAGCAGCTCCACTCTGAGCGGCGCGCTGCATGGCTCCTCTGTTTTCTTCCGGCAACAAGCTCACAGATGACGTCACACAGGTCAGAGGACTTGAAGGAAAACGCAATGCTTACAATGCTAATTAGAGAGCTAGCACCGGCGATCGCAACCGGTCTGTGGCGAAATAAACACTTTTAATGCTCAAACTTATACGGGATGCAGTTGCCCCCCTATCTAGCTTCGCGGCTGCCGGCTGCATCCGCTCCCTTGATACTGAGCCAATTTTAAAACGAGTTGTACCCGTCAATCGTATACACACATACACTTGGGGCAATAGGACCCAGGTTGAAAAATACCGAAGTTGCCCTTTAAGGTACTGCTTTCACAAAAATCTGCCCTTCCATACATTTGGACGGACAGACAATGTCTCTAGCTGTGGCTGTTCTAAGTGCAGAGATTTAAAAACAGAAGAGGATATATCATCCAAACATTTACTGTATAGATTACAACTTCTAATGGCCTCATGACAAGACCAGATGTGCCAGAGTGAAAATAGCCGCACGTAGTGCATGGCTGTCATTCTCCTTAGTATAATTTTAGGCACGCAAGCCCTTCTCCGATATCTTTTTCATTCATGAAGTAAAGGCTGAAAAAAACTGACAAGGGAGAACTAAACACAACACATCCACAAAAGAGGAGAGCAATTAAAACGCTTGACTTTTTATGATCTTGGGAAAACTGTTCACATGCATGGAGGCTTCATAAATTTGTGAGAGAGACACATTTCCTTTTTCAAGACATGTTTACAAACCACCAGCTGTTCCAAGTTGAGCCAAACACTACGCAGGATAATGCTGGTTGTGCAAACACTACTTTAATATCAGACCTTTGAATATGCTGACCAGAACATGCAGGACACAGCCGGCCTCCGTTTCTGTGCCTCGCCCAAAAAATCCTCTCAGGTCACACTCCTCTCTGCAGGCCTCTAAAGTTAGCTCAGCCCAGAAACAGCCCAGATCAGAGGATGTCTGCCTGCTGCTGGGTCGCGTGGCAATCCCTCAAAGAGCACAAAGATATGTGACAACTGTTCACTTTCCTAGGCAACACCATGGACAGCGTGGAACCACAACAACAGTTTAGAGCTCTGTAGATAGGAGCAGCAGCCAAGGACTCAACACAACAGGATACAGGGAGACCAATTTCACTCTGACTGTGACTTAGAGGTAGTATTGTGTCTTCATTGAAGCATTTTAATGATTAACATGTTGGGTCTTGATATAAATAAATTAAAGGACTTCAAACCAACCTTGGAAAAGTTTTTCATAGTATATTGTACAAAGACCACAGTGGACATACAGGATAACTTGACTATTTGTGGTATCTTGGCTAAACTAAAGTGCTTCAATATTTGCAGCAGGTCTTGCCTCGCCAGTGTGTACGGACTAACCAAAAACTTAAAGCATCCTAAAACTGAAAGTACCACAATTCACACGCTTATGGAACTGTGGACATCGTGCTGAACTGTTCGATATTTCATCAAAAATTATTAAATCCCAAGTGTCTACACTGCCCAACCTGATATTAAGATACCTCTAGGGGCCATTCTGTCTGAATAAAATCAGGACAAATGTCACAAAATTTCATTAAAAAAACCCTTAGTCAATGTGACATCTGTCCGTACTTCATCCGACTCTTTCGCCTGGCTCAAATACATGCATAAGCAAAAAGTCCGCACACATACACATGGACTCATACACCGGGGAGGACACGTCACATGCAAAAATGGAAATAAAGCCCAGATGTGAGAGAATGGATCCGTTTCCATTATATGAGAAAGTGCAGTTGTACAAAATGATATCTAAAATGCCAGAAATCAGTCTGATTGGTCAGGGGTAGCTAATTGGGCCATAATTGATCATTATGTCTCCATATACAATGCAAAACAGATGACACACTGTGGAGCTGAAATCTGTCCTCACTTCAGAAACAGCCATGAAACTAAAAAATCAGTTCATAAGGGCTTCACCTTATGCATGATATTTAAATGTCTATTCAAGCTAGGGGGTAAAAACCCATACTTGAACAATAAGTACTCAAACAAATGAGAATATACCTTTCAACAGCACATGTGGGACCTGCCTGATCCAACAGAGGGCCCTCTTAGTGCAACCATGTCTTTTTTTTACCTCAACAACCAAGAAGTACAATGGGGTTATAAGAAATCTAATTTGTCTTCAAATAAATGGCAACTGGAAACATGCTACAAGCTATTCTCTTCAATATACACATCCTTGATTTTCCTTTATTTTACATTAGTGAGGGCAAAAGAGTCTTTACAAACTCAAATTAAATCAATTAGTTGGACAGAAGCTATAATTTGCTCCTCATGGTCAAAGCAAAAGATCCTATAACCATGGTACTGAACAAATTTCCAATCCTTTGCCAGCTTCAGAAAAGCTCTGATTACTAAAATCTGTCCTTGGAAAACTCGTCAAAGACATTTCTGACTGTCATTTTCCCTTTAAACTCTCTTAACCTTTGCTAGGTCATTCTGTACAGGGAATCAAATCACGCTGACTTACTACCTCTGCACCAGCCATCTGATCAATACTCAGCATGTGATGGTAACAAATAATGAACAGGCATGCTCGGTGACTGGTGCCTGACATTGATTTTGCCATTCTGATCAGGCACCCTGCAGCGGGGGTTTTTATTGGGTGGGGAAAGTTCAGCTGGACTGATGACCCAGTTGTTGACCAGAGAGATTTTTTGGCGCGTGGTAACAGATGTGCAGACATTGGCACCACATGCTGGGATATCAATGTGTTTCAAGTCATTAGCTGCTGGTTGGACCAATAACTAGTTAGCATGTTGTTACAAATAAGGGCTGACAACAACTGTAATTAAAATATGCGAACTTGTTTTATGTAAATTCACTTCATTTCATCACAGGAAAAATAATTTTAAAAAATGTTCTGCTATTGAGAAGTAATTAAGACTGGATAAAACTTGTCACCCTTCATTCAAGTTGGTAGAGTGGTTTTTACAAAATGTTACTAAATACAGGCCTTTTGGTCCCTGTCAAATGCTCTGTCAGTCACTGCTACTGGCAAATATGGATGATAATGGCAAAATGATCATCTCTATTTCTTTGACTGAGTTCCTGATTACCAAACAGAATTAACTACAAATATTACTGTGGTGTATCACATGCATTTGTTATTAAATGTTTGCAGTATATTTACATGCAGAACATTTGGACACTGAAGTGGGAAATAGCAAAATAATAAATATAACAGTTTGCAAAATTGGGAAAAGCCATTTATAAAAACAGTGATATATAAAACTGATGACTCAAGTAAAATAATAAAATGATTTAATAACAACTGAATCACAATTATCTTGCTTTGAATATTGTTGGGTGCCATTATTTTCTAAAATGGAACAATACAGCCACTCATGATCACTACAGCTCACTGAATGGCTGATGCCTTGCCTTGAAACGCCCTCCAACCCGGATGTAAACAAAAGACTTTTTCACATAATATCAGAAACTGTGCTGTGTCAAACTGTGACACGTTATACTAAAAAAAATCCATTATTATTACATATTTTTTGAGGGAAGTTTTTTCGTTTTTACCAGGCAACACTCCACCTTCCTTTTTTCCCCATCATGTTGGGAAGGAGCTACAAAAAGCTTTTCATGGCCTGTGTCTGAACTCTTCCTGATTTCAAAATAGATGCACTTTCTCACAAAAAGGTTACTAGAAGGTTAAAAAAGCCTTTTCTATATTTTACAACCACACATGACCAGAATTTCTTCTATGAGAAGAACAATCTAAGCTCCGTCCACAGGTTCCAAGTAAGTTTTCATAGTGAAGGAGCAGATACAGAAAATTAGAGGTGGGAAAAAGTGTTGTAATGTTTCAGACAGAAAATTAATGTAAATGTCATGCAGTCTTTTAGTTTTAGAAGAGTAAAAGGTACAGAAACCAACTGAAACACAGTGGTTACAAATGGTAATGTTGTGATAATTTCATAAATAAATTTGTTCACAAAATAATTTCCAAACATCAGATCTATAACTTTTTAAGATGTGTTAAAGACCTTCAGAAACCATTCAGAGTCCAGGATTATTTTTCCTTAATGTTTGAAGCACAGATTGGCCCACACTATAAAAAATGATCAAAAAACAATTTGTCAAATAAAATGAAGGTTTTTAGTGCACGGTCATGAAAGATCTGCTGAGCCCTCTGGAGGTGTTTGGTGAAGACATTTTGATTTTAACATTGACACACAGTCTTGGAAATAGCCCCGTGCTTTGGGAGGGGGGACGCCACATCAGATCAATACCACAGTGTTTGACACAGAGACAGTAAAGGCTCTGAGCCGCTGCATGCTGTGACCCAGCCTGGTCAGTCAAATTACTGCCCATCTGTCATTAAAAGTCCATGTGTAACAACAACCTCCTGTTATAAATAAAAAAGCTTTGTGTCTTTTAAATTGTTACACCAAGTACTTCTATTTAACTGTGTGTTGTGAGAGGTGACAGCTGTATTTATAAAACTCTGATTTGCATTTTGGTTCTCTTTTTTATTCAGGAGCCATTTGCCACAATTGACATATGGCATTAGGTTATTGAGACATTGTGAGCATCCTGGTCCTGTTCTCTTTATTGTTTGTGACAGTAAGAGTAGGCACAGTATTACATTTGTGGATATTTATGGAACAGCATGGCATGTCTGTTTAGTTTTCTGCCCTCACGATCTAATCTAAAGTCATGTTTCCACAGAATGACTCACATGCTGTGGAGACGCACTTCTCAGTTCTGTGACTCCATCCTACTCTACTTTTATAAGAACCTTTTGGGGGATTTTTATTTTACAGTGTTATTGTTAAATGAAAAATACATAGCTGTAAACAAAATGGTACTTTAGTCACTAACCCACAGGTATGAATGGGGGTTTACATTATACTGATACAAGACAATTAATACAGATGTCCCTTTTAGAAAGTCTTTATCTGCTATCAATACTTGCCAGTTGTTATTACAAAGGTACAGGGTGTAGATACTGTATGTCAGTACTGATTTTCTGAAGATTTTAAACCAGATTATAAACACGTTAAAGTTGTGTTAAACCAACTGTCCATCCAGTATCAATGCTACTTATCCCTTTGGGGTCATGGGGGGCTGAAGCCCATCCCAGCTGACATTGGACAAGAGGCAGGGTACACCCTGAACCAGTTCCCAGTCGACTGCAGAGCCACACACAGAGAGACAGCCAACCATTCATGCTCACACTCAAACCTAAGGGTAATTTGCTGTCGCCGGTCAACCTGATGAGGATGATTTTGGTTCACAGAAAGGCCCTGACCTGTGAATGAACCTGCAACCTTCCTGTTGTGAGACACAAGCACTACCCGCTGCACCACCTTGCCACCCTGTTTAGTCACAAGTACTTTAAGTAAATAAAAAACTCCTGAAACTGTGGAAATGCTAAAGTTTGCATGATTACACCATTAGTTGTCAATAACATATTAAATTAAGATTCATGATTCTGAGCTCTATGCTACTGCTCACAAGAACTGTCTCCTTGTTCTCAATATGCAAATTGCGTTTTAGCTCCATTTCAGTTTTTCCAATATTCTGTTTTAATTTTTTTGAGAATTTGGGTTTTTGTACTTCAAGCAACTTTGAACCTGGGACACAGTATAAAGTAATGAAATATAATCACTCATTCCCCAGATGGGCCTTATGTATTTTTAAAGGTCCAGTCAAAAGCATGTTGACAAAATTGGCAGAACATTTAAACTCCTGACACATAATACGCAATGGGAAACTGCCCTGCCCTGTGTTTTTGAGTTAGCCCGGAGTTTCATAGCTTCTTTGTCAACTTAGCTGGTGTCTCAGGTGGCTGCTTCAACATGTTGCATTGCTAATGAGGGGAGGAGGGAGAGGGAAGGGAAGGGGGTCACGAATGGCCCTTTTCCATCAGCCCTACTCTACTCTACTCTACTCTACTCTACTCTACTCTACTCTACTCTACTCTACTCTACTCTACTCTACTCTACTCTACTCTACTCTACTCTACTCTACTCTACTCTACTCTACTCTACTCTACTCTACTCTACTCTACCCGGCTCTACTCGCCTTGTGCTGCTTTTCCATTAGCTCCAGTCACCTGCCCAATGGGGTGCAGTGTCGCTGAGCGGCTCTGCGGTGACGTCATTTTGAGCGCGACACAACAATCTGTGGCTTTTAATCACAAACCGAGTAAAAAAGGAAAGCAGAAGAAGGCTGCAGGTGGTAAGAAGAAATACCCCTTGAGAAACACAGGAGAGTTTTTGAAGCTATACAACAGAATGAAGTCGAGGATGAGAGCAATCGAGCTGCATGAAAAGACGTGTGAAGGTAAGCTAATGGTAGCAACCGCTAGCATGCTAGGTCGTTGCGTTCATGACTCATCGATGACGACATTGTCTGACCAATCAATAGCCGGCAGTCGGTGACGTCATCTTTCAGTATCGACTCTGCTCGCTAGGAACCAGAGAGGAGTAGGTACTAAAACTAGCTTGTTTTAGGAGGTACCGGGCTAGTGGAAACTGCAAATCGAGTAGGGCCGAGTAGAGTAGGGCCAAGGCATGCTAGTGGAAAAGGGCCATTAGGCTGTCCCCAGCTTTAGCAACCCCTCAGAGCATATTCTTTAGAGATGCGTTCCTTTTCATTCAGAAAATAAAGCTTTTACGTAAAATGTCGGCCATTTCGGTGACATTCCACTTTTACATTTCTGAGTAGATTTTGCCTGCCACTTTCACTTTGGTTTTCAACACTGGATTAACATTTCAAACTAATGAGATGAGACAGTTTGTGTGATTTTAGCTGGGCTGATGTACTTATTACATATATTGGCTGCTTATTTAAATCATAAACTTTCAAAGACCTGTATTTGTCAGATGTCAACACAAGTTAAAATGTCAAAAGTTTTAACTTGAGTGGAAACTTCACATTTCATAGGTTAGTAAGACCTACAAGGCCCAATGACTGTGAAAGCTCAAACATTATTGATTCTGTGGTTTTGTAAAATGTGTAACTAAATCCTAATGAAGCCAGGAGTTGATCTTCATCCTATTATCTTCATCTTATCTATAAAATCCCATGAAGGGATTTATGCAAGTCTTTTTGCAAAGACTTGAAAACAAAAGGGCATTCTGGCACAGTGTTTCTGGTATGAGTTCATGGGAAGGTTCTCTACACTGTCCACTCAGCAAACTGTTGTACCTGGTGTGTCCAAATAATCACATGAGAAGTTGAAGTCCTGTGCATGACCTGTACACCAAAGGCCCGAACAGATCCTGCTGTTAGCCAGTGAGGTTTAAAATGACAACTCTGTAGCCTTCACAAGAAAAGCTGAGGCAGCCAAAAAACCAACCTTGCTTTGGAACAGACTCTTCTCTTTTAGTCCAGAAATGAAGAACATGTGTGGAAACATAGTTTTACTTGTGTAAAACAGAAGAACAATAATAAGCTTCAGATAAAAATCAAGCTACATAGATAAGCCCTCTTACATTTGTAAACTAAGCTTTGTTCCTGACTGGGTGAGAGCAAAAATAAGCTACAACACTCACAGCACAGCACGGATAAATCCCTTTTCCAAAGCTTTAAAAGTCTATAAAAATGTCACCCTCGCCAAACTGCTTGACAGGAACAAATGAGAACATGAAGTCCGTGAAATAACGCAACACTGACCTGTAATGACCTGAGGCTGACCTGTGATCATTTATTTTCAGCTACAACAGAATAAAAACACAGAATACACAGAGTCAGTCTCATGCAGGGTTGGATCACAGCTGGATCGCATGATTAGTGGACTTAATACATAAATATCAGAGTGCTAAATCTTCCTGTCTAGCGTACTTCAGCTATAACAGCCTTTTATTATCATGTCTTGAGGTAGAAAAACGAACAGACAAATACATAGATAACTTACACAAATCAAAAATGTAAGCTCTGAATCTTGGTTTGACATAATTTTCCTCCATGACAAATGACTGTAGTTTAATTTACAACGGCTCTGGCTGAAAACCGATTACTTTAAAGACATGGAGAGATTTCACTGAGGATCTGAACGTGTCAAAAACTGAATCAGATATATTGAATCGTTACTGAATCTCTTATCAAAGCAGAGAATTAGGCCTGCAGCACAACATCACACTTAGCACAGAGGTCTATTGACTATCAGAAGCCTGAAGGGGCCTTGCGCTGAAGTTTCAGTCAGAGGAAACTACAAAGTGCCAGCAAAGTGCACTGGGAGATATTTGCCTTTATCTCTGGTTGGGGATTTTTGGATACAGCTCATATCCACTTACTGAGAGTGCATTCAGATAAAAATAAATGTCTGTATGACCTGACCTCAGGGCCAGTCTAAATAAGCCACATAAACTGCTTTAAAGATTCAACAAATGGTTGATAAATTGCAGATCAAAATCAATGAACATCTACGACATGACATTCAGTCTTGATGTCAAAACTGCAGAGTCTGTTTGTTAAAGCTGATTTATACCAATCCTGACATGAGCCATAATGCACAGCTTTATTTTCTGGACAGCTTTTCCTTGATTTTCCATGATCTGTGATTAGCATTTCACTTATACTTAAGACATAATAATTAAAAAAAAATCTCTTCATTAGAGCAGTCTGAAGAACTTTGTGCAGAGCTGTCTCAATTGACAAGATACACCTGATCTGTTTTATTTTCACTAGAGTGCTTGCATTACCTCGAATACAGTTGCATGAAAAAGTATGTGAACACTTTGGTATTACTTGTATATCTGCTTAAATTGGTCATGAAATATGTTCTGATCTTCATCTAAGTCATATCACTAGACAAACACAGTCTGCTTACACTACTACAGCATGTAGTAAATCAACAATGGAATGGCTTCAACAGAAGAAAATATGGCTTCTAGAGTGGCCTAGTAAGAGTCCTGACCTCAACCCGATTGAGATGCTGTGGCAAGACCGCAAAAGAACGATTCACACCAGACATCCCAGGAATATTTCTGATCTGAAACAGTTCAGTAGAGGTTTTTGAAAAAATAAAAATAAAAAATCTGTATCGACAATTGGTATTGCCTCAAAGTTAGAAGCATTTCAAATCGAAACTGTTTTTTGATTCCTAGCCTAGTGGTAAGACTATTTAAAGAGGTCTTAGTAGGCTCTTGAGATGTATATGTCTCCTCTCTGAGACAGAGTGCTTCTAGGCACAAGAGCACAGTATCAGGACTTGCACCCCCTCGGACTTGATATTAACCTGGGAGGTCGAACAATCCTCAGATATCCCGAGGATATCAGCTGGTAACTGGAATATTAACCGAGATGTGATGTAGTTCCAAGGTCCGAGTTCAATGAACGCACTATAAGTTCCCATCTTCCCAGACCCACATGATGGATGAATTTCACATGGTGAGGAGGAATAGCTGTCAAAACTGGACATCATTCACAAATACACATTTCCTGAACATTATATCCAAATTAGAGGACCAAAGCAAACACAACCAATTCAATTAACCCTCTCAAACAAGCCTTTGATTTCAAGTGGGCAGCTTTCTTCTTTATCTTTTCCAAGTAAAGTCCTGACTAACAAACAGCTGGGAAGGACAACAGTGTAATCTAGTTTGGAATTACCCATCTAGCAACTATCTTAAGAAATAGGTCCATAAAATCAAATACTTGAAGCTACGCCTGGAGCACAGATTAGAGAGAACATATAGTGATAGCATCAGATTTTGCACCAGGGTGTTAAGCACACACATACATGCACACACACATGCAAACCCCTATATCAAAGAGCCCTTCTTGTGGCTTTGCATAGCAAACAGGTGCTAGATTAAATCAGAAGAAGAGAGACAAAAGCTCTGTGTCTGTTACTTGGCCTGTCACCACAGAAGTCAAGTCAGAGCCTGAAACCATGAAACCCAGGCTGATGTTCAGAGTGAGAGTAGTCTTAAGAAACAATTTTAAAGTCAGATATCGGCAAATAAATCAAATCAGCAGTGGAAGGTTTGGTGGAGTTAGCAGCAATAATGCACAGACCATATGAAGGTCTTGTGTGGGCGGCCAGGGTTGAATCCTCACCCATAGACTGCAAAAAGGATTGGACGAAGCTATGTGACATCAGATGTTTGATTACCGTTGGAGTATTTGGAACATTGATGATAGCTTGAAATTGATGCTGTCACACTGCACGTGTCATCCCAACCTCACTTTAGCCCAGCCATCTCTGCATGGACATGCAGCTATGTCAATGATGTCCCTATTTCCAAAACCAGAAACAGGTGCAATATAAAAAGTTCACCCCCTGTGCTGCAAGAGCAGAGGTGTTTTTTAGTCATAAGACAAGGCTGTTTTTAAATTAGGCTGTTAAGAAGTTTATTTAGGCTGTAAAAAAAATGTCCATTTGCCACACACAATCACAAAACCTACAGGGGTCCTGCAGCCAGCCTCAAGTGGACACTCAAGGAACTACAGCTTTTGGCACTCACTGTCCTCTTACCTGAGTCGATCCACTGTCAATAAAGACAAAAAATACCCCCAAAAAGATTCCTATAAAATCATCTGTCTTTCAGCTGAGGATACCAGAGCAACAGGCATTAACAATAAACATTTACAGATGATTACGGAGGTTTTACTTCCAAAGCTAAGATTAGAAACTCCTTACTTTTATAGGGTTTTAAATCATGATCAATGCAAGTATTTTCTAATTGAGCTGTTACACAAAAGCTGATTTAAAAAAAGTATCAGACCAACTTTTTAGAATCAAATCAAATAAAAATTCAAACAAAAAACATAACACAGAGTGACACGCTCCTGCACTCAGCTCCAAATCTATTTATTCTTACTAGAGATTTAATCTTTTGGCAGCAGGACGGTGTATGTGGGATAGTTTCAAAAAAAAACTGCACTGCCTGTTCAAGCACATGTTAATGTAGGAGGTTTAATGGAAGGGGTGATCCACTCAATCTTCTGCTTCAGAGGAAAATACTGGTTGGATGTCATTTAGATGTTGATGGAACTTTTTATAAGAAAAAAAAATTCGTCTGAACTTTTGCCAGGCAGGACCACTACATCTTTTTGTATGTTTTGGTCACGGTGTCCAAATTAATAATGCAGTTGACAGACATGACAGATAACACAAGTGTACCATCATGGTCAACGTGATAATTTTTGAAGGATGGGTAACAAAGAGAGCAGCCACATACATTTTTTTCCAAGATTTAAGTGTTTCTGTTTGTCTGTTTGAGTGATATGCGCAATTACTGCTGATGTCAGGTTACTCCATATTTTAGGACAAAACAAAAAGACAAAATAACATTTCACCTTTCCTTTTATATACAGTTGTGGCCTGACTGCTAACTGGCTAACTCTGTTGCTGGCAGGTTCACTGGCCTTCATACCCCCCTGGTGTGCAGTTGGAAGAAAGTTCCTGACACAGTGATTGTAAATAATGCATTAAGCTTTAAGGCACTGGCTGTTCTGTGAACAAAAGAAATAAATCAACAACAGAGTCATGGGCAGGACGGGTCTGCACCTGTACTGCTGGCTGCTGAAGGCCATGACATCATGTAGAGTAACATTACCTCCAAACAGCAGTGCTGTTGTGAGCACCGTAAACCTACAGGGACTTGATCAAAACCTGCCACAGTGAGGGAAATCGGACATTTTTCTAGCACAAATGCTCTTCAAGGTAAACTTTGTCCGTCTTTTAAACATTTCCTCAAGAACACATTTGTTCTATTCACACAGAATATGTCTGCAGTCGCCATGTTCAGAGTTTCTATCAAGGTCAAGTCACACTTTAATGCAGACAGCGTGTTGAGGCCGCTGAATAGTCGACAGCTACACTCATCTGTTCGATGTCAGTCCCAGCGGTGTCTCATGTATACAGAAACCTTCCTAGATGCATCAATCATGAAAAACACACAGATGCTGCCCATGACTTCTGAATTTATGGATGCAGTATGAAAAAATAACTTTGTCAACCTTAGTATTCAGAAGAAATATCCCAATTTTCAAGGAAAAAGTCGAGCTTTGACTTGAGCCCCATTCTGCTGAAATACAAAGCACCCCGACACCTTTCAAACATTTAAAATAGGGGTGTGCGATATGACGATATTAAATCGTTAAGGATTATAACGTGGGGATGATCTCATAAAGCAGAAAGATCGTCTGTGTGAGTACAGAGACTTTGACGTGCACCCGACTAGCCAATCGAAGCACATTACGCGCAGTGTATGGTGGGATCTCCTGTTTGGTTATGTAGCGTGAAGCCATGGTGAAAAGAGAAAAAGAGATAAAAGCTTGAAGATGTCTGAACAAAAATCTGTTATAAAGCAGCTGTACTATTCACTCAGATTATAGACATTGCAGTTAGATAACATTTGTTTTAAATTGTTGCACTTAAAGAGATAATGTTGATATTGTTGTTCATTACCTTTTATGTTTACATTTATTGCACATTTTTGTAAACACTGCACTATTTAAATTAAAACCTGTTCAGAAAGTTTCTTTGACTTTAATTGTCTTTTTTTTTTTCTTTTAGGGCTTTACATGTTTTATATGTTAAACATAGGGGAAAAAATGGTCAAACATGCAAATTAGTCCAGCAAAAATCCCAATTTTCAAGGAAAAAGTCGAGCTTTGACTTGAGCCCCATTCTGCTGAAATACAAAGCACCCTGACACCTTTAAAACATTTAAAATCTGCTTCTTTGATAAACCCCAATTCAAATGAAGTTGGGTTGTTGTGTAAACTCTGTATCAAAACAGAGTACAATGATTCACTTTTTTTTTTAGCCATACTCAATTGAAAACTCTACAAAGACAAGATATCTAATGTTCAAACTGATGAACTTCAGTGTGTTTTTGTTTTGTTCTGTTTTTACAAATTTTGACTCATTTTGAATTTGATGCCTGTAACACATTCAAAAAAGCTGGGACAGGGGCGACAACGGACTGGGAAAGTTGAGGAATGCTCAAAATGTTGAATGGTTTGGAACATTCAACAGGTGAACAGCTTAACTGGAAACAGTGAGTCATAACACAATGTTACGAAAATATATCCCCAAAGCAAACGTGAATTCTCCTCATAAAGTTAAAATGTGTGTCATAAAATGTTGATTATGTAGTTCATATGTAGGCAGGTTTGTCTTCCAAAACACTGAGGGCTGAGGCATTTTCACTGTACATTAACATGGAACCCTCTGATCAATATTTAATCTCATTTGAGACACAAATACAAGCCTATACAAGTGCTTGTGCAAAACCTGACAGGGCCTACAATCATGTAGAACCTTTAAATTTTCAGTTTTTTTATTTTCAAATATCGCAAGAGTTTACAACTGGAGTGACTCAAGAAGAAAATCTTGATTTTTCATTTTTAATTTTAGATTTCTTGTAAATCTGTCTTAAAATGTGAGGGATACTGGAGCTTGGTTGGGGTTGTGGGACGGCTTCCCTTATTTTCAAAGACAAAACTTGAAAGGTAAGCATTCTCCGGCGGACTCTGATACGTATGAGCTTCGCTACGCGCACCGAGTCTGTGCTCGCCGTGAAAATGCATGCGCAGTAGGTGGGCAGAATGGCGACGGGATTTTACTCCTGCTGTAGATAGCGGATATTTTTCGCTCTGTTTTAAGAACACATTATGAGTTGATTACCATCGGGTCATAAAGACCATTTTAACCAGTATTACAAAAAGTGTATCTAAATCAAATCGCCAACCCCAGCTTTAACTACCAGCTGAACTGTTTGCCAGAGGTTATCAACAAATTCAGTGATACTTATTGTTTAAAAAAATATCATAAATCAAATCACTGATATGAGTCTGTCAACATTTCAGGGAACAGAGAAAACTACAAACAAGCCAAACACCAGATATTTTTTGGTGTGTGGTTTAAAGGCTTAAACAGTTAATATTTGATCATGTGATGACATAAAATGCACTAATATTTGGGCCAAATTCCATTAGAAAAGAAAAAAAAATGTTTGTAAATAAAGTAGCATAAAAAAAACTAGATGATACTGTGTCTGACACACAAAATGTTTTTGACGAATAACGGATTTTATATAAATAAATCATCATATCAGTAAGTGGTTCAGTATTTAAAAAAAATAATGGTAATTCTAAAACAAACTATCAGCTTTTTACCTTCAAATCCCACACTGAGATAATAGGTTATCATGGTATGTTTGCAGTTTTTTTCTGTATCCAAAAAAAAAAAAAAAAAGACTTAATTTTGTAACATAATTGATAGTCCTCAATATATTGACCTCTGCCAAACAGTTGAGCTGGAAGTTAAAGGGTTAATTGTGGATTGTAGTAGGACTGGGAAATGCATCGATTAAATCCAGTAATTCAAATTATTTTCTGTAGAACATTTGAAAAATTAAAAATCAAGATTTTCTTCTTGAGTTACTCAAGTTGTAGGTTCAGGGAATCCAGGAAAATCTCTGCATGGAGGCAGCAACGCCAAAAATTAACACTGAATTCCTCTGACTATTCTTCAGGCAGCACTGCTTTAAAAACCAACATCATTCTCAACAGGACATTACTACATGGGCTCAGAAACACTGTAAAATCACTGTCAGTTCACAAAGTTCATCACTGCATCAACAAGTGCAAGGTGAATATTCAAAGCCCAATATCATCAACACCCAGAGGGCAGCTAGCTTCTCTGAGCCAGAGCTCATCTGAGGTGGACTGACACAAAGTGGAAAAGTGTGCTGTGGTCTGATGCATCAACATTTTAAGTTGTTGTTGAAAATCATGGATGTCTTGTCTTCCTTCTGTTGAAGGCAGTAACTTGAGTGCCTGCAACAATATCAGTTCATACTTGCAATAAAAAAGAAGTTTATCAGTTTGAATTTAATTTAATATAAGTTGAAAATGATATGCAGATCATTGTACTTTGTTTTCACTTACATTTTATTCAGCGTTCTAACTTTATTGGAGCTGGGTTTTGTAATATGGGGTGGTATATCTTTTAAAATATTTTAATCTGTTAACAAACCCCCCTTTGAATACCGAGGCTTTGGCTCATTTAAACAGAGAGAGAAGTCTCACCGTTTTCGGCTGCACTCACATCTCCAGGTAGGCAGCTTCACACAAGATGGACAAGATCCCCTCTAGTGGCCATCTGAAACACACCTCATCTCAGTCAGTCAGCTGGATTTTTATTTACTTTTATTTTTAAGGGATCAAGATATGTCTTTATATACACAATACTGAGATGCAAAAAAAACTGTGCATTGAGCAACTCATTTATATCATCACCTTTACGAATATAAATGGAATAACCCTTTCATGAAGTACCACGCTGCGATGAGAATGTAACAAAAGACAAAAAAGGTGCCTAAAAAAGAAAAAAATACTTTCCAGTCTCCACTCCATTAATGATGACATTTAAATTTAACTGAATGGTTAACAACTCCTTTTTTTTCAGTCACAGTTAATAACAGCAACGACAGTTCGTGTGCAAGGAAAGATGAAGGTCAAATGTTAATGCCCAGTTCAACATTGCATTGCACACAAAATGACACAAAGAAAACAGATTTTTGGGCTAAAAATACTTTTGCCTATCCGCATACTGAATTATTGCCAACCACAGAAAAAAAAACAAATATTTCAAACAGATTTTAAAGGGTACAATATGCTGATATCGCTGTAAATGAATGAATAAAGCTTTTGTGCTCTCCAGACTTTTGGAAAAAAAAGTTATTCCGTAAACTGTTTTGTAATCATAATATTTCTGAAGAATTTCATTTCAAATGTTTCTTTATCATAAAGACCTAAGAAGCTGTTCATGTTTATACTACATCTGATCTGATAAATAAGTTTAAAATATTTAGTTTGGATGCACTTTTATTCAATTATACTACTAAAGACTAAGACTAAAGAAACAAGGAGGACATTAAGCTGCACACAGACACACTGTACAACACTACATATAAGCCTCAATGCAGCTCAAACTTTTAATAAACTCCCTATATTTACATTCTCATGCACCTCATCAGCTATTTGATTCTCAGTGTTATTACAGGTAGAATTTATTATTTTTTTTCAATATCATTTTAAACAGTATTTAAACAGTTTCAAATTAATTTTCACTCCAATGATCTTGAATGATCTTTTAAAACTTTTACATATCATCAGATCTCTGTGTTCCACAGAGCAGCTTCTGCTCTTTCTCCCCAAGACCAGGCTAAAACATCTTCAGAATGTTCCCCACCTAAAACCCCATCTTACCCCCTACTCTATTTGTTGGCTTTTAATTCAGCATGACAGTTGTGCCGTTTTTGATTTTGGGCGGTCTCTGTCCATGGGATTTTTTTTTTAACTGTTATTAATCTCAGCTCTTTGTTTTTGTTTTTTTTAATTTTTTACATCTGTTTTATTTTATTCAATTTTATTTCTTGTCATAGTCACTGTGCAGCAC